>VYXC01005332.1:411646-670369 GCA_013397175.1 Platysteira castanea | reverse complement strand
TTTTTTTTTTAATTTTTGGGTGCTTTCAGCAATGGCTGCTCCCCTTTCTGTTCCTCGCAGACACAAACTGCATCTTTCCAGTGTGGATGTGGATGCTGTCCCCTTGTGGATGATGCTCACAGTCTGAGCTGCTGCCTGCAAAACTGAGCAGTGCCCTTCAGCCAGTTTAAGGTGGTGTCTGGTGCAGTGCATTCATTTAGCATTACTAAAGGACAAAATTAAAGTTCTTTTTGTTTCTCATCCCCCTGCCAGCTAAAGCTTTCCCAGAAAAGAGGCAAAGCTGAGGTAATTTTTTTTTCCATCTGTGAGGGATCAGTGACTGCAACCAAGCTGTTCCTGGCTGAGGTATAAGCCTGTTAAAGAGCACCTATGCTAGCAGCTGAATCATTTTCGAGGCCAATTTTTTACATTTCTGCTAATGAAAATAGCCAGATGATTAAATCCAGCGGTCGATCTCCAATTATAACCTGCCTTGGACAGCATGGAGCCCTGCCCAGACAGACCCCTGACCTCGGCCTCGGCCTCTGCCGTGAGACCCCTATTTGCTGTCCCTGTCCCATACCCTCTGCTAGCATCTCTAGGAGCACAAATTCCTTCCCAAAATCCCATTGCCACAGCTAATTCTGCTATTTGGTATTCTCAGTGCTGCTTGGACTGGGGCTGTGCATTTGGTCTTTCCAGATGAGAAGCAGATCTATGGTTAAAAAAGGTGTGGTTCTGCTTGGAAACAGAGGCAGTGTGTACAGGCAGTGATGTAAGTGTAAATGTACCAGGGTTTTCTTTCACTATGATTATTTAAGTCTAACAGAATAAAGAGACCTAAATTCTGGATACCTGCTACCTGGATTCTTTCTTTCCTCCTGAGAAAGTGAGAGAAGGATATGTGAGAATTGCTGGCGCATTTTTATGAAAAGCTCTTAGATCTTTTCCTGCACAGGAATAAAAAAAAAGTTTAATGGTTGACATTTAATCTTCGTACAGCAAATAATAATTACAGGCAAGAATTTAAAGTGGTTCTGCTCACAGTCAAGCCTGATGGTTCTTTTCTCCTTGCATTGCAAGAGGATTTACTGTACTGTGGATGCAAAATGTAAATGATGGGCAATTCTGTGAAATTCAGACATGCACACAAAACTGTCTTTCCAACTTTTTCACACTTACCTTCAAACTGAAAATGGATTTTCCTGGTGGCTGATTAACCAGAAATGAGTTGTTTCTAACTAGGTTGAGGGGAGGAGGGTTCTGTAATATTGGATTAGTGAAAGGAGTGAACAGCTTCAATTTAATTCAACTAGTCTTCTATTTTTAATCTCCAAGGAAACAGCTGAGTTGAATGTTAATTAAACAGCAGTCTTTGATCCACCCAGCCACTCCCGGAGGCATAATAATAATATATAAGTGCACAGCAGCACATACATAATAGGTACACTTAGAGGAGTGCATCTGATCTCACCATATTCACATTTAAAACATTTCTTGCTGACCCACTCTTATAGTATTTAAATAGGGGAAGGAAAAAAAGGGGGAAATGCTAAGATAAACTTTGATGGTCTGAAGGAAGGGCAGCAGAGCAAGTGTGAGTTCCTATTATGAGGACGTATAAGGGTTAATGATTAGAAGAGTGGAATCAGGAAGGACCTTAAGCCCAGATCTATGACAGTGGTAATTGAGCTGATTGATTACGACATCTCGTTTCAGACGACTATTGATTTAATCTAGTCTGCAGTCCCATTGGCCCCAGAGGTGCTCCCGAGTGAGGCTCAGCACTTGAACCTGGGTACTCTTCCCTACTCACTGTCTGGATATAAATTTCCAGAATCTGCAACCATTTATAATTTTCACTCATCTTCATCCTTTTATTCAGAAGCTTCTAATTTCATCAGGCTAATGTTTTTAACCATTGAGGGGACAGGCACAGGGAAAATGAAGTGGCACAGAGTGAAAAGGGTGGGTTTTTAAAAAAAAAGAAGGCAAGGCAGAGCCGGGGCTCTGTGGCCAGTATTTGCATCTGTTGTCTCTGATTCGCAGAGCTAGCAAAGGCTGCTTTTGGAGGCAGTCCACAAAGCTGGGCTATCAGTAGGCAGTTTGCTGTACGCGCACGTTCAATTATTAAAATAGTAGACTTTTTTTTCTGTCTGATAGCCATAGCGAGGTCATGACATTAATTTATCCAGGGTATTGTGGGTAACTATACAGAAAAAAAGCATAAAGGGCACAGATGCTGGAGCAGCAAAAAATGGATGGGTCTGAGCAAAAGGAGATTAAGAGGCGATGACCAATCTAATGTACGTATAGCAGTAAGAAGCCGGCATCCGTCACAGACTGTTGATGGCAATAAGTATTTTAAGCCATGCTGTGCATGTGGTAATTTTGTTTTTTTTTTATACCTCAGCAAATGCTAAGCTGAATGCTGTAATCCTGTATTTTTTCAGTTTCCCAAATCTGATTTTGGTCTTGTTTTTGTTGTCTCATGCTTGGCGTTCTTCGCTCGCTCTCTGTCTGTGGGTGTGTGTCTGTCTCCGTCTCTCCCTTTCTCTGAGATTACAAACTTAACTGTTTCCTAATTGTCTACTTTCCTCCGTCCTTTTCCTAAGAAATTAATCACCATCACCACGACTGGTCCCAAGCGCGCACTTACTGGGCTTAGGGCGTGTACCTGGCGTTTTGGCTTCCTTCGGGCTGTGTGGCATTTTCTTTTGGACCTTTCCTGCAAGTGGATGCCCTTCTCGTTCACTGCTGCTGCCATAAGGTTGCCAAAAGGCTACCTGAGCCGGGACTGCAGCGCTGCATCCTGGGACCTGCCCGCCCGGCTACGCCGAGGGCTTCCACGGCACCAGGCAGCTCTGAGAATTGGCTGGTGAACTGCGTATCACCTGTCCCCCCCCTCTGGTAAATAATTTCTATACCGCGAATCACAGTGGTGTGGTATTGTCTGGAAAAGTAATTCCCAAATACTGTTGGCGTAAAAAAGGGAAAAGCCGAAAGACTGTCAACACTGTAAGCCATTAAAGTCCCTTGCCTTAAGAACAAAGGAACAAGGTAAAAATGCACACAATAATTATGCTCTGTGGATTTTCATAGCCTGTCGGACAACTTGTGCCTGTGTTTCAGTTATCAGCCTTTGTGCTTTGTTTTGTGTTGTGTATTTTCTATACGCGTCCTGAGTTTCTCCGTGTGTGTATTTGGTGTACGTGTATGTGTTCAGACTTCTCTACCAAAACGGAGCAAATACCATACAGAAAAATACACAAGTGGGGCTCAAACATGCATTTTCAGTAGTCAGTGTGGTGGTGGGGGTGTATTGCCATTGTTCTCTTGCAGTGCTCCCTCTGACGCAAGCAGCTTTTATTTTTTATTTTATTTTAACTAAGAAGTCTAAAATAAAAGAGGAAAAAAAAGAGGAAAAAATTTGCTTAGTCCAGTTAAATGCCAATTGAAGCCCAGAAACTCACGATTTCAGCACAGTGAATGGTGATTCAGACCCTGGCAGGGTTTTGGCTATGAGACAATTCCTACTTATAAAGAGTACAATGAAGGGGGGGGAAGATAGCATTAATTTTGAGGAAGATTAATATTAGTCTTTTAATGTTCATTATTTTATGAAGAAGGGAATCCTCATAGCTTTTGAGAGCTAGTGTGTCCTTCCCACTGGTATTTATTCGAGCAAAGGAAAAAATGAAGAAGGCGTAGAATAAACTCCTAAGACTGTTCAAGAATTACTGGCATTATTTCTCTCTACATCACGTGTGAGCCTGGGTTGCCTGCTATTCCTGAGGCAGAGGATCGAGGATGAAAGTCTGTGTGTCAGAGCCTGTTTTCACAACTGCATTTGGAGATCTGTCTTATTGATTAGGAAAAAAAGGGGGTGGGAATAGGAGTGTGAGGTGAGGGGAGGACCGACTGACTACTGGCTTATTGCAGCTCAAGACATTTTCTTCCGGAAAGATGTCAAACAACTGAGACACAGCAACAGAGGAAGTAGAAAGGTGGAAAAATAAGAAGAGGGACCCTTTGGAAGAAATGAAGGCATTCCTTATGAGAGCCTTGAGGTTTTTTGGTTTTTTTTTTCTTCTAACATCTGACCCACAAGGGCTAGAGTGACAGCGTCATGCAAATGCTGCAGTCCAGCAGGTCTGAGAGAGGGTGGATGCTAGAGAGTGAGTTAATGTTAATGATGAGTGCAGTGAAAATACCAGCCGATACCACCCCCTCCACACACAACTGCTCTGAGTCAGCATCCGCTGCTTTGCCGTGCGTTTTTGTGCGTGTGTGTGTGTGCGTGCGCATGTGTGTGTGTGTGTGCGTGTGTGCTGTGACCGTGTGTGTGCATGGAAGGTAAAGCCAGTCAGTCAGTGAGAAGCAAAGGTACGTTTGAGAGCAACTAAAATCTGACTGATTTCCATCTTCAGAGCATCAGATGTATTCCCTAAAGAGGATGGGTCTATGCGATGGGGGTGGTATAATTATGTTAATGTCATATTTATAGAGGGGAGAGATTTTTCATTCTAATTATTGATTTGAAAGCTGTGGTCAAAATTGTTTGTTAAATCATGATCAGCTTTAAAAAAAGAAATTGAATGAAATCTAGGGACTGCTATACATATATATCTCTCTCATATATATATATTTTGTTTCATTTAACTATTTTGTGTCTGAGGCATAACTGATTGAATGGTGCACAGTGACAAAGAAACGGCTCTTATATAATGTTGCATTATATCATCAGCTGAAATAATATTGTAAATAATCCAAAATGTTCTGAAATCTGAAGTATCAGTCTGGAGGGGAGGGTGAAGGGCAGGGGTGGGGGTGGGGGGCATTGGCAAATCTTTTCTTCGGCAGAGCACTCTGTACAGCTTTCTTGTAAATGGATGGTTCACCTGTTCGACCAGCAGAGATTCTAATTCTTCCCCCCCTCTTCTCTTTTTTTTTTCCCTTTTTAAAGCTGAACAGCTTCCCGAAGAGCACTGAGTTTTCTATGCCAGATTCTGCTCCAGTGGCTAGGACCTTTATGGCTGCTGTTTCTTTTGCTCTGGGATCTGATGGAGGAAAAAAAATAAAGCCACGATGGATCCTGTCCCTAAAGTAGAAATTTTCTTTTTCATTCTGCAAACAAGGCTAAAGATCGGAGGAGAATGAATGCAAAAGTAGTTCAGGATTGTGGTCGTGCCATTAAAAGTGTTTGGCTTCAGAACAAAATTATTTGGGAAATCCGAGCATTTCTTCTTACTGTATCGACAGTATTTGAAAGTTATGTGTGCTTTGAGTAATCTGGTTCAAGTGACAACAATCTCTGCATGTTAATGTTTTCTGCAGCTTATGGAGTGAAAGCTAGTTTTGCCACTGGAAAGGAAGAAGCTTTTTCTAGCAGTCTGTAGAAGGATTAAATGTTGAACGTGGGGAAGAGGCAAAAAAGTGAATACACGCCCAAAGGTTATCCTTGCATTGTGAATGGGTTTAAAGTTCTCTGCAACCCAGGGCCCACCTGAACAGTAGGACTAAAACTATAATGGGGAAATATTTCAATTAGAACCCCCTTAACAAGCATTTAATCCTTCTTTCAGGCATTAAGGAAATAGAATAAAATTGTTACTGTACAAATCTGCTGGAAGCAGATTTTAACCCATTTGTAGACGCTTCCCTCTGATGCATTATAGTAACACAGCTACTTGCGAGACAAGGCAGTGAAGATTTTTTTCCTGTGTTCTTTGTTTTTTTTCTTTTCAAAAGTTAAGGACTATACTCTCAGAAAAGTCTGTTCGGTCAGCTGATACATTGTTTGAATGTATGTATGCATCTTGCCTGCTTATTTGATCTTTTCTGCCCCCTACTTGAAACTGTGGTTTGTTTATTTGGGGGGAAGGAGGTGGTGTTGATTTGGGGGGGATGTTGTTTTTAGGGTTTATTTTCAGTTTGTTTTTTTTTCTATTTAACAATAGCAGTGAAAGTTCTGCTGACAGCGATTATGACTACTAAACAATTCAGTCTATTGGAAGACGAATTCTACTGGATCATATTGGACTTTTCCTAGTCCCTGAGACCCTAACTTGTGAGGTTTTTTAGCAACAATCACAAGTCAGGCTCTTGGGACCTAGGCGGAGGGGAACCAGCAGCTTTGGACTGTGATTGTTTCTCTGCAGAATTTAGAGAACCAAAGGAGATTTCCTTGCCTGGAAGGGTAAAAAGGAAAATTTACCTATTTCAAATGTTAAGCATCAGAACGGTTCCTAAAAGAAAAAAAAAAAAGAAAAAAATCTAAACAACTGTTTCCCATTGTGCAACATTAGGATGTTACCTATTTATATGTTTAGATAACTGGACTAGGTGTCATGTAACATTTTGAATCAAAATTTAACCTGAATGTTAGTTTCCACCTAAACCCCCCCCAAACAACAAAAACAACAAAACCCCCACTCAAAACAGATACTAAAATATACAAAATACTTCCAACTATAATGCTACTACTGTTATTATTGTTGTAGACAATTCTGATAGATAATTACCACAAAGTATATATTCGTCCTTACTGTTACAGCATCAATTGACTTTTAAAACATAAAACATAAACACTGATGTTTGAGGCCTAGAAAACATTCATTCTATTGTTTGAATAATGATTTCAGTCTACAGGAAAACTGTTGCTTAGCTTTTCCTGTAACATGGGACAAAGAGGATTTTGTAGTTAGTTGCCATCCTTTTTCTTTGTCCTAGTGAGAGCACAATATGGCATTTAGTGTAGTCTCTAATTTAATTTACATTTTAAACTGAAAGAGAATATTGGTTTTTAAATTATACTACAGCATTAACATCCCTTTGCACCCAGAACCATATTTCTTGTACCTGTTCAATTGAAAGTGAACCCACAATACTCTAAGCACCAGACTTAACTTCTAACTTCTTCACCACTTCTTATATTTTTTACCCCTCTGAAAAAAAACAGTGTGAGCTTTAGCTTGTCCCTCACATGTTAAGCACTTCACTGACTTTGCATAAGAAGCTTCACAAGCACAGCAGTTATTCTGCACTGCTTATTTGTCCCAAACTTCTGATCTAAAACACATAATTTGATTTTTATTTCTTAATATTTTATAGGTGAGTTAGTTCTGAATCATTTTTCTCTCTTTCCTGTGTCTAACCAAGATGCTGCAGGACCTTGTTGATACATCAGACTTCACTGAAACAAAGACTTTACACAGATCAGGCATCTAAACTATTTGTTCATTTCAAAAGTGGTATTTTGGCTGCAGTATATTTTTTCCACTTGTGTGGGAGGAATTGTGTTTTATTGTAAGCATCAACACTATTGTTAAAATAAATTGTTCTTATCTGTTAGTATAATACTTTTTCTTCTTGTCTTGTTTTCTTAAGAGACAGAAACTATGCACAGTACATAGTTTTCAAGTTGCTCAAGATATAATTACTCTTTAAATAGTCATAAAAAATATTGCCTTAGCAATTACAATGATGATACAGTTCCTGTAAATATGTAATTCTTTTCTTTGTAAACTGTCAATCCCACATGCTAAGAACACCCGAAAGAGCTACTTGCAAAAATTTAGGTACAGAGGTAACTTTTTTAACACAGACATGATATTCAATGTTGATTTCTGTTTGGGCAATACTGGAAAAGTAGATCTGGATGCGTATAGGGAAGACAAATGCACCCAGATAGGTGCTACACTCGTGAAGCACTTTGTTAGAAATGTACACATATTCTGCAGCAATTTTCAATACTGAAAACGGGTTATTTAAGATACTGAGCGGGTGAATACGTATTCTGTTCATTCAAGCTGTACAATGAGATAAAACTATATTGTGTGTTGGTATATACGTGTCAATATACAATTTAAATTATGTGTAGTATTTATCAAAATAAAAATCCTTATAGATTTAATCAGCTGTACGATGCACCCTTCTATGCATATTAAAGATTGTCATTGCATTTATTTTTCAAGCAGCAAAATTTACTTGAATGAGGATAGTTCACATTCAGCACTCTGGAATAATTTTGCATTTAACACTGTATGTACAATGAAGGTGAAACTGTGGTGTGAAACGTTTTGTCTCTGTCAGTCTGAAGATTTCAACTATGCTCTGCCCTGCATTGACAGTGAGAAGAAATGAATCATTAGAAACCCCTTCCTGGCTTATTTGGTGCTCCAGCAAAAGTCGTAGATATGCAGTCCTGCCTCTGCATTACTGCTTGAACTGGGATGACTCCAGTGGCTCCGCTCTGCCCGTCATACTCACTGCTGCCCCTTGCCACAGAGATGGGAAAGTTGGTGCACTGCCTTCCTCTTTTCCTGCTCCCTCTTCTTCCCCAGTCTCACCACAGCCAGCCCAACCTCAGGTACACAGGTAGGGCAGAGGTAGATGGAGGGGAGGGAGAAGCGGGATCTTCACTCAGGCAGGATTTCCACCAAGATCAACAAGGTGTTTCCATCTCTTGGGACTGCGTGACAACGCCTACAGAGACCATGCGGGAAGCAGTCCCGTTTACCCAGTGACACTATGTGAAAGCTGTCTCTATTAGCACAAGTAAACAGAAAGCATCATCTTCGGTATGCTATGCTTAGGTATAAGTACAGAATTTCAATATATTTCTATGTATAGGAATCGTATATATCTATACAACTTGATGTTGTCTCAGTGCAAAATGCATTTAAATGCTCTTTAATATGTGATTTCAGAGTAATCAGCTTGTGTTAAAACAAAAACAAAAAACAAAAACACAAGCTCTTGCAAAGGGGGAGGAAGAGAGAGAGAGAGAGTGAAAAAGATGTGTGGTGCATACAAAAAAGGACTGATATTAACAATTCGATGGGTTCCTAGTTGGTAGAGCAGACTGAGCCAGACGCATATATTAGCGGCTGTCTGCTGCTGATGGGAGCCTGCTCAATGCGGTGGAAATGAAGGATCACCTAGGCTCTGACACCAGCTTATTTGTACATTTTAATTTTAAAAAGGAAAATCACTGTTTTACATAAACATCTTAACCCCTACATGATTTTTTTTTTCTTTTTTCCTCCCTCATATTGTTTGCTAATTTACTGTCAACTTAAAGTGCTGTTTAGCTACAGCCCAACAAAACATCAGTCAAAAAGCAGAGGAAAGTATTATCTTCTCTTTTGTCTGCCATGTACAATTGAGTTATTATTTTGATAATTGTCTACTTTAATTTTTAGTCTTCATGAGAGATGCAACAATTTTCTGGAGCTTCATTTTTGAGACATTTTAAGTCTCAGCAATATATCATTTCATATTTCACCCAAACTACGGGGAAAAAAAAAAAAAGCTCATAGCACAAGCTGGGGTTATTTGATCAATTCTTTTCATTAGCCTGAAAGTCCTTAGCACCTTTGTATACTATTACATATATGGGACAGGAATCCTTTTCAAACCATATAAACTCTAGGATCCATTAATACAGTGCTGAAGACTGCTACATGAGTCAAGGGAATTCCAATCCAAGTTAATTACTGTTGGAATTAGAGGGAAGAATATTTTACTTCAAGTTGTATAACAAGAATCTACAATTATCACATTTCAGGGCATTGCTCTATTCATTTGATGAAAAATGTCAATGAGGTTTAACAGAAGATGTTCTGCATTTCTGTGGGTAATGAAAATCGGCACATCCACGATAAGCTAACACAACATTTTCATGTGTTAATATGCAGTGCAGCAGAAATTTCTGTAGGCAGTAAATGTAGCCATCATCTCGATTCGCCCATGTGATGATTATGCTCAATTCCTGACTAGGTACATAATTTCACACTGAAAAGCAGTCATCTCTTCTTAGGGACCAACTGTAGCCTACAACAAAAAAAATAAGAAAGAAAGAATGACTGCTGTCTGAGGTCTATAACTAGCTAGGTAGTCACATAATAGAAAAAACATATCTGGAATACTATAAAAATGCCAGCTGAAACTGTATCACTCAATTAAAAGTAGATTTATTATCTTATGTTCATTTAAAGTTGTTTTGTCCAAACAATGTATCTGAGGCATTCATCAGCTTAAGTTTTTCATTGTTTGATGATTACAGTAGGCATCTTCAGAGTTTGTTGGATGCTGCCTTGTTTCACTCCTTGGCAACACTAGAGTGATTCTTATGGTCAGTTAAATTCTGACCAGAATCCAGCTCTATTGATTGTCGGGCTTCACTTGCAGTGCCTGAGCAGCAAGTGGATGGAGTATGGAAGCCTTAGAGAGTAAGTGAATGTCAGATTAATAAAATCAACACTGATAAAATTATTTCCTCTTTAAAAACATCTTTAACCTATTAAGTAGGATTTAAAATTAATCTCAGAATCTTCCAGTTGATTATAGACTAAAGTTTATCTGGTAGGCTTTAAGAAGTGCAATCTTTACGCCTGTTCCTACTTATTTAGGAGTTAAGTATTGGTCATAATTGTGGGAAAAACTAGATATGGTAATGATAGTTTGAGCAATATGAGTATCCTATAGGGAACAAGGCAGATAATATTCTGCACTTTTACTCGTTAGCTGTTGCAATGGGGCCGTGATTCTCTACAAGGAGCATGTTCATTTATTTAAATGCCCAAACAAATCAACAAGGTTGTGCTGAGTAGTTTAGGGCCAGTAATTTTGGTTTTGGTTTTGGGTGGTTTTCTTCCACCACCACCACCCCCAACTTCTTTTCTTGGATGTGTGCGTGTCATGCATGGGAAGGTATGAAGGAAAAACAGCTATTCAGCAGAGACACGTCCCACCCCTTTAATTAAGCTTTTCCTGGACTATGTAAAAACACTGGCAATGTGTAAATCCCATTTGTGTGTTTGTTATTATTATTTTAACAGATTCCTAAGTATTATATTAAGATACCTCAGTGATGAAATACATATGAAAATAGTTGCATTAGTAAGTCACTGGATACTGAAAGGGTTGGATGGCATCGGCACGGAGCCAACTGGAAGATTTTTTTTTCCTCATTTAATTCCTTTCACCTAGTAGGCTCCCTAAGCATTAGGCAGAACTCAGTATGTGGCTAAGTTATTGCTCTAGTGTTCATCACACAAAAAGCACAGTCTTAGCATTTGTAAATTTTCTTCAGGGAGGTTTCTAATCTAGACAGCATTTGCGTTTGGGGATTACACCACAGTCTGTTCCCCACCACCTCCCCCTCTAACATGTAGCCCTTTCAACTTCTTCAAAGAAGTGGGGAAAAGTAGGTTCTTTTATTAATAGCAGAAAACAAACCGACTGCTGGACTTCCGTGGCAGAGCTCACATAATGCAGCAGGGTGGGAACTGTAACAAAGAATGCTTGAATGCACTAAACGTATAGTGAAACCCCATTTACATTCACTGATGGGGCTTAAAGTACAATAAATGAGAAGTTTAAAGTAGAAATAAGCAGGGCCATGAAAAGACTTCAGTGAAGGTAGATACTTCTTGAAAAGTTTAGCACAGGATTTAATTTCAAACTCAAGCCTTTCCTAGTAGAATGCGTTTCTTCATAGTGCATCCCTTTACTCAAAGCATTTCCATTGGATGACAATAAATCAGATGAAGTGAGTGCCTTCAATGCATAAAGAAATAGATTCTGTTTATCCAGTTTATATACTGATTTTCATCTAAGTGAGACAGTTAGCAGTGGAAAAGTCTTCATGTTTCAGTGTCTGTTACTCTACACTCTCTCTCCTCTGCAAATAGCCTTTGAAGTGCAAGGGAAAACTTTGCGTCTAGAAAAAGTTTGATTGTGGGATCCTCACTCACTCTCTACTTCTAAAATGTTTGTGTCCATGTGGGTGTGGGTACACCAGAGAATTGGACAAGGTGGTTGCTTTTCTTCTGCTAGGTTTTCCTCTGCTAAAGTTATTCTGTGAGATATAATCACAATATTACTAGTAAGTAACAATCACCTCTCCCCTTCTTCTCTTCATCTCTTTGTTTCAGCCCCTTCCACAGCCCCACTATAAGGCCCTACAAGATGCTGGCTTTGTTCTCCTAAGAGTTTAAATTAGCCTTGCTCCCGTTGTTTGCATTTCTCTCCACAGTGGTCCTTCATCCTGAACATGAAGGATGTATAAATTGCCCCTACTTCTACATTTTTGCAGAATCTGCGTCTCCTCCCTCAGCCCCGTTCAGAAACAACCATCAGTCAAATGTTATGTATTACGTTGCTGGTTGCAGTTTTCCAGATAAAGCTCTTCTTTCTCCTTTTCTTTTGAAGAATAGTATGATAGACCTGATCTCTGCACAATCAGAATGGAGGTTCATTTGTGGAACATCAAATTTAATAACTGTGATTTGGGAAAAGCAGGCTATGGGATAATTTTATGCTGCTCTCTTCAGCAGAGGTAGTTTCTGCTGGCGATGTGCGTGAAACTTGGGCTACCAGCATTTAGCCAGATTCATATTTCCAGAAGTTTTGGTGGTCGGCCTTTGATCTCAGGGAGCCTAGGCCTGCTTTGGGCATGTAGGAGGCAGGTCCATAAACTCGCAGAGTGCAGCCATCCTGCAGCAGCTGGCACGAGCCTAATCCAGACACGGCACCTCTCCGTCCCTGCAGCACGGCGTCCCAACAGCACAGGAATCAGCGTTCAGCAAGCCCGGCACGTGAAATGGCCGGCACAGCCATTTTGTGGTGGGATTTATAGCTTCCCACTGCAAGCACAGGGTTCATCCCTCTATTGGGAAGATTTGTCACCAGTCTGAGGATACACAGTGCTTATAGCTGTTGCTGGTATATTTATATACACACACTGGAGTATTCAGGGAGCTAGATTTACTGTTAGATTTTAAATAAACGTAGGAGACCATGCTTTTCTGTTGTTTATTATGTTGGCATATTATTTTGGATCTTAATTCTTAAACTTATGTCTCCTTCTGAAATAGAGGAGTATGGTCAAAATATTGATGTTTTAGGAGCCGTTCAGGCACCCGCTCTTTAAACGACGGCTGGATGTTTAGAAGTGAAGCGGGTTACCAGTGCAGCATTAGAAACCTCTCCTGGCTGACTCAGAGGGTTAGATTTCTTGTGGGTGTTGCTGGTATCTGAGTGTTGAGGTTTGGTTGGCTTTTATGAGTTAATAAATTCCAAAGGCTGCCACTTGACTTTCTGAAATTTGGTAATCATTCCCTAAATGCTAGTGGGAAATCAAAATTACTACATGCAATAACTAACACTTTTAAAACCCTTTGAAATGTTTCCAAAATGCTGCCTACGTGCTCTTCTTTGCTACATCAATGGCTAAAGATTCAGGGTCGCTTCCTGGCACCCAGCATGAATGCAGACAAGTTCCCTCGAGCCTTTACTTTCCCTCCCTGCCATTTTCCCAGTGCTGTCCAGGCAGACTGGGCTCTTTCATGTGGGGAACACCACTCACTAATGGCAGCACAGTGACTGTCACAGGGGGACCTTGTCTTTTATTAGAGCTCTGAGACCTCAGAATAAAAAAAATATTAGCAAAGCAGGAGGTTATGATTTAGTGTGGCGGTGTTTTATACATTTCTTTTACCATCTTCTTTCTGCAGTTTGGCCATCAGTTGTTCACAGTAACGTAGTGAAGTGGTTGGAAAGAGAAAGGGTTGCATCTGAACAAGCTATGGGATCTCAGATCCCGATATTCAACTAGTCTTCATTGAAACTCTTCAGATTTGTTTTGACATGCACATTTACGTTTTTTAGATTAATATTTTTAATGGTCCAAATGATCTTCTGCAACAGCCAGTAAGAAAGAAAATGCAAAGGAGTAGCTCCACAGAAAGTCTCTGGCTCATCATTTTTGTATAAAGCACTCTAATGTGTGCATCTTAATTCTGGGTGATTTTACCACGGCAAAAAAAATCCTTCAGCTTGGATTATGAAATGACAGAAGAACTGAATACCTGCAGTAGTCTTCTGAGAGGACTTGCAGATTCTTCTGCCTGTGGTAAAACCTGTGGCTGAATGCCACCCATGAATGCCATGGATGCCATCCTATATCCTCCCTGCTTCCAGGTACCACATGCCATTCACTAAACCAGGAAACTTGGTACCACACAGGACTTGCACCTTAGATGGACTAGGCAAGAAACACAGCCAGGCATCTCCTTCTTTCTTTCTTTCTTTCTTTCTTTCTTTCTTTCTTTCTTTCCCTCCTTTTCCCTCCCCCTTGCTCTCCTCCCGTGTGTCTCCCACACGCAGCAGAAATATCCTGTCCGCTGCCAAGGCAAACTCAATCATCCAGTCTGACTTCCTCCATAAAACATGCCAAAGCATTCACCAAGCAACTCCCACGTCAACACCAACAATTTCTGTTTGTTTAGCATGTATATTTAGGATTTGGGATGGCAGAGAATCCATTATAACCCCATGGAACAGTCTCCCAGTAGTCTATTACATCAATATTAAAAACATAGGCTTTATTTCTAATTAGAACTTGTTTAGCATCAGGTTCCAGCTACTAAAATATTTTCTGACAATTTAAATGGTCATTTGCTTCCTTCCCCTCTTAAGATTTTCACTGAAAAACTAATGAGATTGTCTTCATTTTCTTACTTTAAGTTTTTTGAGAA
Organism: Platysteira castanea; assembly: GCA_013397175.1. Taxonomy (NCBI): domain Eukaryota; kingdom Metazoa; phylum Chordata; class Aves; order Passeriformes; genus Platysteira; species Platysteira castanea. The sequence goes on along the minus strand of VYXC01005332.1, from coordinate 655,844 downwards.
GATCAGATCATGTTGCTTGTTCTTGTTTGAGTCTTTCCCATTTTGTCAATGTCCTCTGCAAATACTAATAACAGAATGAGTGAGCTAATGTCAGGAATGGTATTATTAGCTTGCTAGTAAATCCTCTTTTGTTTGACTTACTTAGTAATTTATCTTGTTTATTCTCTTCTTCGCTTCATTATACTGACACCACAAGTATAGCTAAAGGAATAAAGAGAGAGAAAGATTTGGAAAAGTCTTGTTTGAGATATTTGAAGGTGCCCAATCCCAGCTAAAATTAGTAGGAGTTTATCACCTAAACTGTTAAGTACTTCTGTAGCCTTTATTTAAGAAAAAACCTTATGTCAATGGGAGAAATAACAGAATTAGCTTATCAGTGTTTGAGTAATTAGTAGCCAGGTAGTTTTTGACCTCCGTTAATCTATTTATTGAATAAATTGTGTTTAATTTAAGAAGGAAATGACAGCAGCTGTATTATTCTTACGATTTGAAAGCTTGCTTGGTTTCAGCATTTTCTGTGTTTCTTATATGCTCGAGTTACAGAAATAGATCCTACAGATGGATTAAAACATACCCATGTGTTGAAGCCAGGCAATCAGTCTCACATTTTACAGGTATCCATCCAAAAAGCTAGGATGTAGCTAGCTAAAGGATTATTTTTAATGTGTTTCTCCAAATTTCTGTAACCCAGTCCCTTCACAAGGCTTATTTGTCTGATCTCAGTAAATCTGCAAGCCTATGTGTTTTATCATTTTCCTATCATGTGTTTGGGGAGGAAGGATGGGGAGAAGGCTGATCTTAGATAAGCAATGCAAGTTGGTTAAGAAAGGAGGAAGCTGTCATCTGTAGCCTTTCCAGACACAGCAGTACAGTTCCAGACAGTCACCTGAGTATTATCGCTCTGCCTCAACTACAAATCACAGTCTGGTAATGACCAAGGCTGACATCCCGACATTTTCAAGAAGAGTAAAAGACCTGATTTGAATGGAAATCAATTTCATTTCGCAAATCTTGGGATACTCCAAACATGGTCCTTTTTTTGTGTCTTATTCAGAATTTCCACGATTTTGTTAAAGGCTTATTTGTGCTGTATAATGACTCTGGTTTCCTATGTACAGTGCAAAATTACAGAAATACATGTGTGTGTGCAGTGCATCACAGGACCTGGTACCATGGAGAAAGAAGCTCCCTTTTCTGACAGCCTGCTGAAGGTGATGGGAACAGCTCCTATTTACCTTTTTCCCACCTCCAAAGGCAGTAGCTGTCCTGCACTGGAAGAACAGGACAGGACAGGACAGGACAGAAAAGGCAGGCTCAGAGCATGTGATGCCATAGCCCTGCTCTCCTGCATGGGAATTCCTGTGGGGTGCTCGAAAGGGGCGGCAGTGTTGGCACACTAGGAGTTCCCACTGTGTAATAAATTTTCATGCTTCTAACAGCCTTTCTGTACCAAAAATGGCCCAGAAATTCTAAAAATTTCAGCTGCACTTTTTATTATTTAAAGAGACAAAAATAAACCCCAAGCAAATGGAATTAAAGATGCTTTTTCTATTTATTTTATTTTAGTTCTTTTCTTTTGCCTGATCTGTAAGAAGGTACTGTAAAGACAAGATATTCCCCATTCAAGGATGGAGGGGAATGAGCTCAGTGATTGTAGTACCCATGGAACTGTTGCACTAACAAATGTAAGTAAATACTATTCCAAAATTCCTTCTCTCCGACTGCTCTGATACGTAGCACAGCACCCCTTTCGGAGCAAGGCCACTGGCCACTGCCCAAGGTGCAGGCTTTGAGGTGGCATCAGACCTCCAGCGACTGAAGGTCCAAAACCGACCCTGAAATTTTCTTTCCAATGGTTTCATGAGGAGCTACCATGCTGTGCAAAATTTCAGTTTTCTTATGTGGCAAAACAAAACCATCCAGAGGACACTGGTTCAAAAAAGGAAGGTGGTGTAAGGTAATGCATGTATGAGAATCTAAGCCAATGAGTAAGCTGTGCCTAAATTTGCTAAGAGATACATCCCTGTGTGAAACTGAGAAAGGAAAAGCATCCTTAGCATACAGAGGATTAAAAATATCTGATGGCCATTCCATGTTTAAGCCCCTTAAACAGGATAGTGTGAAATATGTTGCAGTGTCTATAGCAACAGGTGTGAAATCAAAGGTAAGTATTTCTCTCTCTTTGTGTGTCTCTTGCCTGATGCACAGTACTCCTGGAAAACCTGTAAGAAGCTCATTAAAACCATGCATGTATAACACAAGCCCAGTGCATCAAATGAGTTTCAAAGGCCGTCGCTATGTGCTATGTCTAGACACTGACCGTGGGCTTCATCACAGCACATCTTAAGGAGCAGTCAAACACTTCTGGTATGGAAAGAAATGCTGACAATCTAGCAAATTGCTAGCATCTAGCCCAGAATCCTTCCTCTCTGACAGTAGCCACTAGGACATGCCCATTGAAAAGAATAAGATCAGGACATGTAAAGTGATATTTCTCTGTTGTGGGGGTTTTTTTCTGTCTCCGGCGGAATTCAGTGCAGTGACTCACAGCTGGTACCAACCTATCTAAGCACCCTTGGCAGAATTTTTCCTTTTGTGCATGTGTTTAATTACTTGTGCTTTAATTTTCTGAACCCTTTTGGTGTGATAACAATGGTATCTTCTCTTGATTGCAAATATCTCCATGTTCTGCAGATTCATTTGCATCCAAGGAAGACTGAGAAAATGTTGGAGCTGTGAGTAAGTGGTTTTCATGGATTTCCAAGGTGCAATACCTCTGTGTAACCTGCATCATTATGCTCACCTATTTTGTTTTCTTTAAGTGTTTTCTTGGCAGGGAGAATTTTAATGTTCAGTTATATGACGTATTTTACCTGGGGCCAATGTTTTTTTTCTGATACATGTAACTTATTGGCAAACTTTTCCAGCCACACCCAATTCTGTTCAATGGAGGAACTTAAAGGTGGATGAGATCAGAACTGTGACATTTGGCACTGTGATGTTCTCATGACTGTGTTTATCAGTACAAAGCATGTCCTGTAAGACAGAGGCACCTTGCAGCTTTGTTGTTTCCATAAATGAATGCTTTGGCCTGAAAGTCAAGGGAAGCCTTTGGCTTCAGCTGCTAAGATGTCACCATCAAATTTAAACATTTTGAAGAGTGGCCACCATCCGTACAAAATACTTACTTAAACTATTTCCATTCTCAAAAAGCTCCATACTATGAGCTGGATCCTTTTGTATTGAACATATCCCACACTTACATGAGGACAGTGTAGTGAACCCTGGAAAGCATTTCCCTTGTCAGAACATCATGCCCACCAAATCATGGGTTTCAAGAATAAGAGGAGAAGTTTACATTGAAGACTGCACCAAAGTAGAATGCTAGCTATGGAAAAAGGAGTCTAAATTGTCTATATTCCAAGACTGAAAGGTTTTGTTTAGATTCAAGCAAAGAAATATAATATTTAGTTGGTTTGCTTGGGATCTAAAAACTGCAACAAAATAGAAACAAATCAAGTGGCCTCAATATTTATCATTTAACATAATGCAAAACTATCCTGGCATATTTTTAATGGAACATGAGTTTAAATATTGACTGCTTAGTTTAAACAGAGATTTTAGCTTTTAATATAGCAGCTTTATTGGATGATTCATGTCGACTATACGCGACTCTTTAAAGGGAACTTTAGCATCACAATTTGTAAATTGTATGATATTACCAAAAACTCTACCTGAAGTAAATCACAATCCTCATTTTTTAATACAGTGACTGAGTTCTCATTTCTAGAACAAAATTTAACATCTAATAGTAAGTGCTGGTTTAAGGAGGATTAGATCAAGTAACGCCACTCTGCAGTATAATGCCAGTTTGTTAGGACACGTTACAGCCCAGCTGATGAGACAAATCAAAATGGATTCGTGTGGTTACTTGGTATTTCTTTCAGACCTGACTCAAATTTAGTGCTTGGGACTTTGGAGGAGCCATAAGTCACTAGAAATGTTTAGAAAATGTAAAGTTTCAGTTGCCATTTGCCTTCGGGCATCCTGCTGGTGCTACTCCCAAAGATGGCAAGTCCACTGGGACTGTGTGACATATCTGCCAGCCTCATATTGATCTCTCAGATGCTCCAAGTCATCACAAAAGGCAACAGACACTTAATACATAGGAATCTCAGTCCTGTGTTACCTGTCTCGTTCCACTATACTCTTGAGAACTTCAAAAACCATGTATTTTGTTCAGAAAATTAAAATGCTGCCTTAAAATACTCCACTGTGACTATTACAACCAGCTTCATTTTTTTGAGTTTGTATTTTCAGGAGTTTGGATAAAAGCAGAGATTAATAAAATATGTCAGTGGATACTTGGTGTAGCTCAGGTTCATGAGCTGGAGTTTCATACCAGGACACAAAACAGCATTTGACCACAGTTACTGCTATAATGGTAGGCTCGTGATTTCTCTTTCTTCAATTTCTTCTTTACTTGTTTTTTCAATGTTGATGTTAAAAGGTAGACTTTTTAACCAATAGCTGTCTGTAATGCTTCTGCCATTACAAAATGGTGCTCTCATTTTTCATTAATTGGTCTCTTTTTGGTCTGTTTTCAAAAAATGTCAGAACACCAACTGAGGCACACGTTTGGATTTCAGCTGTGTAAACATATCAGTACTCAGGCTTACCCCTTTCATAGCTGCAATGAGCAGCTTAAAGTGTAAAGTCCAGGGATTTGTTAGTGATAAATGTGCTGCCAACATCACAGGTGAGGGTGGGTGCTTCTTTTCCTGCAAAAGCTCCGGCCGTAGCAGCGGCCCTGTCAGACTCACAGCGAGCACAGAGGTCCTGCAGACCCACACTGGAACTCTCCTTTGCTTCATCCCCAGGATGAGCCTGTGTCTCCTCAGCAGATCCATGTAAATGAGAGGGAAAGGTCAGTCCACTGGTTTTGAAAGTGCTGTCTGAGGATGTCTGCAGGCTGAGGTAGGAAGCAAAGCACATTTGAGTAGCAAAATCAAGACTTTTTTCCTTTTACCATGTGTGAAAACCAGGATATTTTTCAATTTAGTTTTTTAAATGGAAGCAGAATTTCTGTTCCCTGTGCTAAGTTGTTACCTTTTCCCAATAATTTTTCACTTCTTTTGCATTATTTGCATGCCTCTGAATTTGCTGTGAAAGTGATTCTTGTAGAAAAGATTCAGAGGCCTTGTTGGGAAATTTCTCTCAAAAATGAGCTATCAGTTTACACTGATTTCTTGAAGGCTGAAAACCAATGTGTTGAAGCCAACTTCCAGCAGTTACAGAAGACACTTTCCTAAAAATCCCTTACACAGTTTAAAAAGACTAAGCATGTTCTCAGACTGGTAGAAAAGCAAGTTGCTAACACTTCAGAAACACAGACATCAGTGAAAGAAAAGCACGAGGTCATTCATATTTTCCATGATGAAAATCAAGCCAAATTAATGACCACCATAATCAGATTTAGACCCACAAACCTTAGGAGACCTCACGTATGCCAAGTGACCTCACGTATGCCGGCTCATTGAGAATATTGCTATGGACATACTTTGAGCTGCATTGCTGACAATAAAACCTGTGCTGGTGTAGAAAGGTTGTGCTCCACTTCTCTGTAGGTACCAGACACCTCTACTACCTCAACTGAACTACTTATTGGAGTGGGTGCTAATGGTAAATATTCACACGACCATGATGCAGGCCTCAAGCCACACAGAGATATGAAGATATACATGATATGCTGCCTGTGGAGTTTTGTGGAGTTTGGGTTGTTTCCTTGGGGGTTTTTTTTGTACATTTTTGTATTTAAAAAGCTAGAATGCCAAAACCATGCTGCTATATGAATTTTCCTTTTTTTTCATTACACGTACACAGCACTGTGAAGTAGTGATTGATGCATAATCTTCTTCAGAAGGTGCCATACTTAAATAAGTATTTTTTCTTCAGACAGCATTATTACTAGAGTAAGAGCTTTTTTGCTGGAAAAGAACTGCCAAATCTTGTCTTCGGTTGCCCTGTCAGAAGAAAGAAAGCCCATGTAGGGTAAAAATATGAGGACAATAACATTTCCTGATCACATTCTCAGGTTGGAAATGATTTTGCTATCTTAACCATCTGAAATACTGCAGTTTTTTCAGAAGTCTCTTATGCAATTAGTAATGGCAAGAACATTTTGAGTCTGAATAGCACGCCTATGTGAGAGACTGAAACCATGCAGTTTCCAGCATCTGGGAGTGAAGTCTCACTGTTCAGCAAGCTGCTCTGAAAAGCACAGATAGCTCTGGTAGCGAGCTGGAAACACTGATACAGAAGTGCCAAATAAGTGGCTTATTTGCTTTAATTGTACTGTTCTAACCATGATCTTGCACTTACAATCTCTGTCTTTAACACACATAAACAGATATATGTTCTTTCACAGAATCACTGCTGACCTTTCCGACATCAAATCTGCATCTCTGACTAAAAACAACAGAGATTGGTTTTGTGGTCCTCACAGCAGCAAGCCATATGTGCACATATATATATGTGTAGATATATGACTTTTTGAATATACATTTCGAAGCACAATTTGATTTTGTGTTTGGTACACTCTTGTGTCTGATTTGTCATGAACTTTTTTCAGCCGTGCCGAGGGGCCTGGCAGAGCAGGGTGCTGGTGGTCTACAGCTGAGCTCTGGTCTGTGCCCGTGTGCCCGACCACCTCAGCAAGCAATCCAAGGATGACATCCTTTGTTCTGCTACCTGGGGGGATTCAGCTGGAGAAAGCCCCACATCCAGCACCAGCTCTGCTTGAGGATGCTATGCTTAGCACCCAGTAGGAGCATTTGGGGAGGATGGGATCCCTTGGCCCCTGGCTCCCGGGAGCATGAGTCCATCATGGTGTTCTCTGACTTCCTGTGTGTCTCGTCTAAGGGGACATGCTCAGGACATTTTTCTGTGAGCTGTAAACCCATGTCACCCTTAACTTCACATAGTTCAGACTTTGCAGCCCACAAAGCGAGATCTTTAGTGCTTCGCTCTACTGAACTTTTCCCGTGTCTGTAATGGATTGTGGATGGAAGAGGGAGGAGGGGAAGGTGATAGGGAAAAGCAAGGGCTTGATTGGCATGCAGTGATTTTGGACTAGCAGGAAGCAGGCGCCTCTGCTCTCCAGCCCCCACATACTTCTCAGTGCATGTGTGTTGAGAGGGGAAAGAAATCGATATTGTTCCCTCTAAAATTAATTCCCAGTTAGCCAGTTACTCCTGGTTTTTAGCTCAGAGCACACTGTAATTGCATTTTTCATTTCAGTAATTATAGAGGATATTAAAGTGGATAGACAGTTGTAGCAATCTGGCTCTTTAGACATATCCACTTGTCCAAGATCAAATGGCTACAGCATATTTAGGGTTACAGTCTCCTTCTTTTCCTTCTTGTTCGCTACTGCAGTGGATTTTTTTTCGGCGTTACCATGACAACACTATATCTGGCTGCCAGCTCTGTCGTAAGTTATTGAACTGAGACTGGCTTTTGGTTTAGCAGATAATTAGGTTCTGTCTCACAGGTTCATTTTCCTGTGACTGGGACATGAATATGACCTACAGCTGGCCTCAATTTCAGTGTCACAGACAAAACTTTAACCCTTCCTAGTCCCGCCACTACTGTACCCACTGCGGCGGTTGGCGACAATTCCAAATGTTTTCCTGGGGGTGCTGGACACAGCACACCCTCCCGAGTCCTCGGGGCTCATTGCCCAGGCTGTGTTAATCCCCAGGGAGGAGGAGGACAGTCCAGCTTGCACCCCCATGCTGGGCGGGCGAGGAAAGGGTATCGCCAGCACCAGATGAATATTGATTGTCTGGTATGGAGATTTGTCGGAAAGGTAAGTTCACTGCTTGATTAGTGACCCTTTAAATAATAGAAATGCACAGGGTGGTGACAGGCCTTTTTTACTTGTCTCAGGAATATGAAATATTTACGAGAGGTCTGTTTTAGCGCACAGTGCCCCATCTTAGGCTGGTACCCTCAGCGAGGGAGCAAAGCTACGAGGAACTGACATATTGTTTCTGTAGGTGCCTCCCTGATTTTTCTTTTCTGCTTGGGAAGAAGGGGGGTCCAGCCTGGAGGCACTGGGCATCTGCCACTGGAACACATCAGGGCCCAGCACCCAGGCTGCAGGGTGGGTGCAGGCAGAGCAGCACCTCACCAGATGGACATTTGAGTTCACAAAATCAAGCTGGAGGAGAAGGAAGATCCACCATTTTCTTCAGCCCTGTTTTCAAACGTGCTCTTTCCCAAGGTTTATATGCAGTGTAATGAGGTCTTGCAATTTTAGTGATTTCAAGCCAGGGCATAAACCCCTCTCCTTTCTCTGAAAAACGCACAATTAAAGCTACTGACGGAAGGGATAGTCCATGAAATTTCACTGACAGATATTTACTTGATTTGTCCATGGGTTTTTCATACCCTTAAAAGAGCAAGGGAGGTTTCTCTCCCAAAGCTGGCAGATCCCAGAGGGTGTACCAGAGAAGCACAGGACCATTGGTGTAAGAGTTGTGTTTCTGCTTTTCAGAGGCTGCAGATTCTTGGCATCTGGCAGTGCACACCAGAGTGCTGCTGGGACTCATCCCACCTGTGGTTCCTATTGGCACTGCTCCTTCTGGGGAATCTCAGAATTACCCAAAAAAGAGGCTGGCTGTAAAAACTGATGGACTTACACCACTATCCATCACAGGATTCTTGTGTACAGGGTATTCTCTGTGCATGCTGTGGAAGGGTGGACACTTCTCAGCTTTCCCCACCAAATTATTTGTGCCGAGGTCTCTTGATCAGAAGGTCAAAGTGTAGAAAGGGCATCCTTCTTGCTGCTATGGAACGTGTCCTTCTGAGCTAATCTCTCAGCCTGTGTTTGTTGATAATGTTTGAAACCTGTCTATTATACAGGACAAAGAAAGTGGCATTTCATGAACCAGAGATGGTGACTTCTTACTGAAGATAACTCTGAAAACTGCAGATTTAGCATTTATGAATAAACAAAGCCGTCAAAAAAGGCCCTTGAGGTATTTCTTGATTAGCATATTTAGTGTGGATTAGATATCTTTGCAACAATAGCGTAAAAGTTTTGCTGTGGGGTTAAACTCAGAGTGGGAGTGGGCTGGAGGGGAAGGTCCCCCTTGAATTACAGGAGAGGGGTGTGAAACTGTGCATGCTGGTTGGCTGATAAATTATCCAGCTGCTGGGTGTTAATGAACATTGCCCCATCTGGGACCCCACAGCTCTGGTTCATACCACATCAGCAGCATGTTACAATATAGCAGTGGTATATTCCTATACAATACAGTTATTTCCTTATATAAACAACTTTTATGGGGCTTTTAGGGTTATTCCCATCCAGCCTCTTTTTTTTTTTTCAGATTTTATAATGAAAATACAGACTACATAGTTTCAGTTTTTGTTTAGAGTTGGTTTCGGTGCCTGGCCCTCATAGCCTGGCACAGTCCTGTAATGTTTCATCTGTGATCACAGTTTTAAAACCAAATGAAACACTGTTTTGATTGGAACCATTAGAGAAACCAAGCCAATATTGCCCGTGGGATTAAATTTTATAAAAATAGATAAGAAATCTCATTGTTTGGCCTAAAGCAACCTGACATTGTCCCAACAATATTTGCAAATGAGGGCATGTAAACCAGCTCACAGGGAAAGCAGGGAGGGCTGGGGGGAAGAGGATGACTAAGAGAAAATGATTTCATGATTACCAGTTTGAGTACTTAAACTGAGAACCTTTATTGTAGGTAATTAAGCCCACTACCCACCCCAGTATACCCTGCTTACCACAACTGGCAGCAAATTAGTCTCTTCCCAAGGATGCAAAGCTCTCAAGTCCTTCTGAGTCCCTGAAGTCCCTCCATAGCTGATCCTTTCTAATGTGAAAGACAAACGCTTGCAGGATGTCTCCTGCTCTCAGTGCTGAGACCAATACACCCACTTCTCTTTATTCCCAAAACAATTGCTAAAAATGGAACAACAGAAGTTGAGGCTAGAAAGAGGCAATTACAGCATTTCATGCATTCTAACTATCAGTAAATGCCCTGTAAATTTATCTTGAATGTAAGACTTTCCTTGCTGTTTAGATCTAAATAATGTTTTCTGCTGCTCCCTGACAGAACCTGCTTCTACACATTATTGCCTCTGTGGTGGATGTTGGCTGCTAAACTTAGTTACATGGAGTCATGTCTGAGTTATGTACCTTGAGTAGGCTGTGAGAATACTTCCTCAAGTGTGCCTCATCTTTTTGATTTCTTATCACATTTTACCCTTCTGGGGATCAAAAATAAGTCCCTTAATTTAAATATTTCATTGTGACAGCAAAGTCAAAAGTGCTTCAGATACTCTGATCAGTTCCTCAGAGCCATAGCAGAGTAACAGGAGTACAAAATATTCTGGTTTAAAATCTGGAACGCCTTTTCTTTTCCCCCGGCTCTTTAAATTTTTAACTTTTTTTTTTTCTTTTCTTTTTTCTTTTTCTTTTTCTTTTTCTTTTTCTTTTTCTTTTTCTTTTTCTTTTTCTTTTTCTTTTTCTTTTTCTTTTTCTTTTTCTTTTTTTGCCTAAGTTATCAGGCAAATAAAAAAATAGTATCATGGAATTAAAGAAACATAAAATTACATAAATAAGGAAGTAAATATCTTACAGGATCGTCAAATTACAACATATACCAAGAATGAGAGTAGGAGTGTGACTTTAAAGATGAAATTTTAGATTAATGATATAACTTTAAAAATTAGCTACAGCTCTATTCTTTTCAAAAGAAAGATGATACTTTTTTTCCAAAACCAAAGTGTTGTTTCCATTCAATACTTGATAATTTGCCTAGTAGAACCCATGAGATGATGCCTCAGCAAACAGAACTGTAGCTTGTTATCTGTGCAATGAAGTATGATACTCTTAATTTTTCATATTTACAGGTTTTCTGAAACCTCTCTTTTATTAAAAATGAAATCTGTGCAAAGAAAACACCATTTTTTTAACCCTGAAGAAGTGCTTTTTCACTGTAAAAGAAGCAAAATGGTGATAAAAGCTGCAGCAAAACTAATAATAAAATTTAAAATACCTGCTCCTAACCCAAACAAATGCTTGACCCAGAGAGCGCTGGTGTCTCTTGCTTATACAGCTAAACAGAACATGTGTTCTCTTCTTTGGCATTCCTAAACCCAGGAAGATTGTGGCAGAAGAATCACCCAAAGGAAGGGGAAATGGACACTTCCCAATGGTGTTGCTTGTTTGGGTTTGGACAAATGTCACCATGAAAGTCTCCTGGTGTGGGTACAGTGGCTCAAACACTGAGTTATCCCAGCTGCTGTAGCAGAGCTTGGCCAGGGTGAAGCTTCACCTGAGCCAGGAAGTCCTTTTTAATTTTTAAAATGTACACTTTATTTTTAAAGGCATGATGAGAGAACTTATTTATTAAACAGTGAATTACAATCTGTATGGTTGCCACCTTGATCACTCAAACCTAATCATTCTTACTAGCTCCATGGGTGTGACCTTTTCTAAAATAATTCCCTTGCAATAACAGCAATAAGCTACTTTAGGCAGTGCATTTCTGGGAATCATTGCACTTCTCAGGTGACTGAAGTCACTCATTCTTCATCCTCATGCTTCACAACACATCTGAGGCATGAAATTATTCCCTTCCAATGTGGTCTTCTCCTACTCTTATTGCTTAAATGATTTTTAAGGATTAATATGTTAAAATTGTTGTAAGAAATTCGGGGGCGGGGGAGGCGGGGGGAAGGAGAAGATAATATTTTACATTAGAGTTATCAACTTGATCCACATTTCGGTGATTTTTATTCCAATCAGAAGAGTCTGGATCTAATACACATCCATGGTATGGGCTAGCAAAAACATGGAGGACACAGTAATTTCCTTGACAGCGTGCTGTGAACAAAAGCAGTCACATACAGCAGAAACTACCAGAATTTAGAAGGTTTTGTGTTTGCAAGAATAAAGAGAATTGCATTTTCTGTCCACTGATGGGTATTGCCAGCTGTCTCCTGTATGCAGGTACCATTCTTTGTTCCCAGGATTTTATGCATTCAGCTGTGATTTCTCTCTAAACCCTTTTACCATATCTTGATTGGTTCGCAGGCAGAATACAAAGTCTCTCGAGACAAATGTACCATTACCATTTTAAATTGTAATCTTTTTCAGAAAATGTTGCTGGATTTTTGTCATTAACATTTGAGAACAAAAGACTGGAGTTTCAACATTTGTTGCCACCCATGGGGCTTTTCCTCATATAAGGTTCTAGCTGCAATACGAGGAAACAACATTAGTTTCATGTCCTTTGCAAAACAATGTGTAGACAATCACAGAAACTTACCTTCTGTGCATTTATTTTACCCTGAGCAAGGACTGTAAAACACTAGCATGCATTTTAGCTAGAGGACTACAGAAGTAATCTCTGTAGTCAATGTTGGGGAAATGGTGTATTTACTAAGTCATTACTTAGTAAAGTCCTTATTTACAAAGCTCTGGTGAGCACTAATCTCAAGCTTAAAGTTATAAACGTAGCTGCACGGTCTGATTAATCAAAATTTTAGCTGTTTCCATTTCTGTCTCAGTGACAAACTTCACCTATTGCAAGAAAATGCTAGAGCTATTAATAAAAATAAAAGATCTGTTTGATTCCCAAGGCTGCATCACCGAGCTGACTGTCCCCAGTTTGAAATCATGTATATATGTAATCAAATATTTATCCGTAAAACCTTACAGCATCAAATGCAGCAAAAATGATTTTACACTCTCATACAACCCATCATTCATATATACATAGCAAATGCCATGTGATAGATATAATATACAGTATATAATGTATATAAGATGTGTTTAAAATACTTTTTTTTCCTAAAAATATATTATTCTTATTCATTCTCTTCTGCTTCCTGCTGTATCCACTCTGAAAACACTTTTATATACCGGTAAAGTGGCAAAAAGCAGTGAGAAAACACAATTGCTTTTCTGTTTCACTAAGAGCCTTTGTTGCAATTATTTGTCTCCCCTCTTTATTTGATGAAATGTGTAAGTCTTTAGAACTTGTATTTTAGATATCTTGTATGTGTAGGGCATGATCACTGCTTATTGCATTTTTCCTCACAAGAGAGATGAAAATATAATTCTCAGTACCAGCAAAAACTGGTCTCTTGCTTCTCACAGGTGAGAGGCAGCATCCCAGGAAAGGCAGGCTAACCCCAGTTACATGTGCTCTAAGTCTCATGCGTACATGTCTTATGTAGAGCGTGTGATAACGACGTCTTGTAGAATAAAATCTTTAGTTAAAGACAGGAGAACTGTCAAAGTTCTTTTAAGCTTGTTCTCCAAGTCATTGCATTACATTCCTTTCTGGAAGCCTCACTGAGAAGTTTGTGGTGGTTTGTTTGAGACAGCTACTGTGTCAGTTCTGGTCCCAGTGGGAACATACATTGCCTTTTACAAATACTGAAGGGACTGGGAAATAAAAAGGTTCTCAAGAAGCAGGAAAGAGTCTAGGATAGATCCAGGAAGGGCCATTGTGATATTTGCAACCTAATTTTCACATTTTCTGATGAATTTTTAAAGTAATACATAAGTTATAGGCGTATAAGGCGGCCTGTCAGTGAATACCAGACTCACTGGATTTCAAGCAAATTTTACTGTTGTGTCTTCCAGAAATTTTCGTCCCTTTTAACCCTCTAGTTTTGAAAAGCAATTCATCCTGCTTATGGTTCAGAAAGGGAAAGGAGTTGTTAGCAGAAAATATTCATCGGACGTGCTCAGCCTGAATATTGGATATAGTAGTGAGAAACTTCGTAAGCTCTCTTGTCCCACTCTGCTGACCTCAACAGTTTAGACAGCTTGGAAAGGACTTTCGTCTTCTAGGTCCAAGCTGAGTGGCAATTCTAAACACCGTGAATCCAAATTCTTTGCCTCTCACTGCTCTGAATGACTGTAGTATTTAACATGCTGTGGGCTGCAGTGTTATGAAATGAAAGCAATCCCATACAACTCAGTGGTTCGATTCTGTGCACACCTGGGAGAGGTTTGGGAGAGATACACATGTGTTTCACATCTGTTGGTTTCTGGAATTTTGATGCAGTGGCCTTTGGCTTGTTCTTTGCCCATTCATATTGTACCTATTTAAACTCCAGATGTGAACAAGAAAAATTAATTTCTTCCTATCCCATCTTTAATACTGTCAGATTAATATGAATCTCAGCTCTCTGGAATATATTACATAGAATTTTCATTTTGTTTAGTGATTATTAATACTTCTATAGCTGTTAATCCAAGCATATTTCTGTTTTAGGCTTTACACAGCATATTACATCTCCTGGGATGTGAATTTTCTGCATGTCATTTTATAATCAATAGCAGTTGTTATTTACATTTTCTTCCTGACCATTTTTGTATAATATGCTTATCCTTTTTATTATTCCTAGCTAGAAAATGCCAGAATAATTTTATTTGCAACAACTGACATTTTGATAGGAAAAATGTACTTATTTAAGTATTTTTAAATTATTCTTGGTTTGTTTTTCTTTTCTTCACAATTCTAGATATCACCTTTGATTAATAACAATCATATATAGGCTTTGTTCCTCTTATCTGGGTGTCAGCAGTAATTGGAATCCATATCCATATCCTACCTTGCAATCATGCTGCAAAAGGCCAATAAATTCCCGCTGAGTGTGTTACTTGTTAAATTTAGTGCATTACATTCAGGGTAATGAATAAAAGCACTGGGCCGTTACTGTCTGGTTGGCAGAGGAGGAGTAAGAGCAGCCAGACTCCCCTGAGGCCCCGAGCAGGCTTAAAACTGTGACAGGCAGAATCAAGGGACTCCCTAAGCATCACAGTTCAGTTTGTCTCCATTAATTTCCTCTTCGACCAAGATTTTTAGGGGAAATGGAGGTGAGATAATCTTGCACCGGCGTACAAAATGCACTGTGTTGGTATACCAGGACTCCCTCGTTCAGATTCTCTTTTAGGCAAGTAATGCATCTGCATTCAACATTCAGCTGATGACAGGTTTGACTTTGCTTTAAGAGATGCACGTATCCTAAATATGTATATATTTTAATATTATTTTATAGATAGATAGATAAAATATACACATAAATGTAGGATTCTAACCAATGCATGTAAACCCTCTGCTGGACTGCTGACTGATAAAAATAAACTCTCAGACTTTTGGATGTCTGAGCCCTGCTTTGGCTGACACAGGAGCAGCTGTGTGTCTCTGAGGGAAGAAACAGTACGTACTTCAGTTCTGAACCTGGGCCTGGGAAGTTCATGGATTTCAGTTCCTCCTGGTTGGCAGGCAAATTTGCGGTGTCAAAATGAAGAAAATCTGATAAATAATGTTATGGAAGAACTGAAGTAACAAGACAGAATCTCAGTGAAAGGATACACAAGTCTATTTTGGGGAGGCTGGGGAGGAGTTTCGCACTTTGTCTGCAACCTCCTTTTTGGTTTTTCTGTGCCTTTGAACAGAGGGATCCTCTGAGTGAACTCCCTGACTTGAAGGAGGGACTCGGGGTCCTCTGGTGCCTCTGCAGGCTCCAAAGTTAGGAGTGTGGAGAGTCGTGTGCCCACACATGGCCCCGCGGGAGGAAAGTGGCATGTCCAGCTACAGCTGGAAAGGTGCCCTGGAGCCTTTCCCTCTCATTCCCATGCCAGTCCCCTATTCCTTTGGGACACCGTGAAAGGGAGAGTAGGATGATCACATTCAGACACATCATTTTCTGCAGCTATGAAGCTATGAATTTCGGCAAGATTTGGACATTACAGTAGTTACAGTCCTTTCAGGGACACCTGTCATGGCCAAAAATCTCCTAAGCTGGGAATTCTGGTACTATGTCAACGTGTATCACGCAGATCCCAACTACAATTATATTTTCAAGTGAATTAAAATCCACCAAACAGAACAAAATTACAGGGGAGATCTGATCTCTGCTGGAGTCAGAGGCAAAGGTTTTACTTCTTCAGTTTGGAGCCGCTTTATTGAGTCTGTCTGAAGTAGTACCTTTTTTTGTTGCATTTTGTCACTACAGCAAATATCTTCCTCTTATCCTTCAAGAGCAGATTTTCAAAATTACCGAGGAAGCATAGGTTATTTGGGTGAAGCCCACTACAGGATTCAGGATACCCAGCTCTTCTTCTAACTGTCCGTGGTGGCCTAATTTTTTTTTTTTTTCATTTTTGTGGTTTTGGTATTGTTTTAGTTTAATATTGGCTGAAATAATTTGCTTGATGGTGACAAAAATATCTTATAAGAAGAAAACTGGAAGGAAGAGGATAAACCATACAGCCTCCATATCTTCATGTAAGATGTGCTAGGGTGTTCCTTTCTTTTAGGGTTTTGAAGAGCCCAGGTTTAAAGTAGGATTAATTTGTTGCATAAAATTACAGATATGGGATATCTGTGCCCTGGCATTGGACTGTAGATTCAATTCCAGAAGTAATTGTATCTGGCAGTTCAAAACTAAGGAAGGCCTCTGTCACCAGAGGGAAAAATAAGATCCTTGCAGTACAAGGTACTGCATCAACTGCATCAAATAACTGCTCCAAGTTGTTAAACATAAACCTTTCCCGACATGAAAAGCAGTATTTTGTTTTAGAAAAGGGTAACCTTTTGATATGGCTGATCTCATACCAAATTAAATATTTGGTGTTGCCCTGTTTTAAAGAAGAACGTGGCTCATGCTTCTGCTAGGAAAAGCTCTTTCCTGAAATTGCCCTGTTCATTATCTTAACCTTATAGATCATGGTTCTGTCTGGCAATTGCATTAAAACTTAAAATGATAAATCAACATTTCTAAAACACAAACACACATGCCTATGGAGCATACTCATAGAGAGAGGTTTTAAGATCACTTCATCGGGAAGACGGTTCTGGCTTCTGATGGGGTCTTGTGGGAAGTCTCCTAAGTAGTTTACATTTCATTAGGGAATGCAAACAGGTCCTTGATTCTCTCATTGTTGAACTGGAAAATTCTGCAGATGAGCCCAGATCCTCCAAAAAAAATCCTTCTGAATCATCACAGAAGGGAGGCTGGGAATATTTGCAACATGGTGAAAAGCACCACACGTCTGAGAGCTCCAGTCCCCAGCCTCAGGTCAGGCAGTGGTTTCGCTTTGTGCCAACCACTGACATTTGTTGTTGATGGATTTTTATTTCATCTTCTCATGTTCAGCATTCCTTTCAGCTGGAACATTTAGTTTAAGGCTATCTGGGTGCCATGGATAGAATCATCTTTAATCTTCTTACCATCAGAAATTGTGGAGGACCAGATCCAGGTGCAATGGCTGTTGACTGGCTAGATTTTTTTATATCAACCCATTAATTTTTGCAGATGGTTTGTGGGTATTGTTTTTCTTTTAATATGTGCTAGTTCATGCTCTTCTCATCTCTGACATTTTTTCTCATTTGCTCTGGGGGCAAAATAAACTATGACAACGATGTTGAATGTAACAGCTCTATGAAAACTGTTTTAAAGGTCCACTATCTGACATGAGGACTTCATGTTTTTCAAGTATTTACTTACTTTCTGGACAATGTGTGCCACTGAGGTCTATATAAGTAGAGCCAAACCAATATATCTGGAGAAGTAATCAACCACAGTACTGTATTTGTGTCCTTTCCAAAAAAAACCTAGTTTGTTGCCTCTACTGCCAAGATCTGGCAGGTAGCTTTGAGGAGATTAATGGCCCTCGTGATTGTTACTATTTGTGCCTTTTTTTCCCTTCCTACACTTAAATTATTACATTCCAAATGCTTATTTACTGGATAGCATGAATGTGCTGGAAAAAAACCCCAAACAGTCTAGCATACAGCATGTTGTGATCTGACCTTGTATTTGTTTATAAATTTATGTTCTTCAAGGTACTGGACTAGCACAGCCCTCTGAAGCGCTTGAGGGATCAAAATCAGCTGTCCTTTCAGAAGCAGCCGATCAGTCATGCAAAGGTTCTTTCAGTCCTGCCAGTATGGAAATGGATTTGCTGGACATTGACGCACTCGCCACTGACAAAGGTGGAGTTGAAATTACTGGCAAGTCTCATGTGTTAGATTTTCATGTCTAACTTGCTTTGATCAACCAACATTGCCGCCAGGATGAGGTCAGGTTGTACTTATCATCATCTTTGCTTCTGAGTCTGGTGGTTGGTTACCATCACTATTTTATATAGGCTGGAGTGTTTTCTCCTCTGAAAACTTTTGCTTGATAAGTTCATCATGTGGGAAAAGAATTAAGTAAAGTCATATTATTTGGATGATAGTTGAAAAACTATCCAGTGATCTCTGTCCTGTTTCTTGTCAAAAGCTCTCATGAACAAGTATGCACCGAGCCAGTAAAAAAGTCTGTGCAAGTACTAGGAGTTTCTTTTCTATTTCAGCATACTTTTTTTCATGGCTTTTTGATGCGGTGGAAAAAGACTTTGGTCTTCTGGAAGTCTTTATGCAAGCATATTTCCTAGCCCACATGAAGATGTGTCTGTGGCTACCGGCTGAATAATTTAAAGAACAGCTTACTGAAACAGGTGGAGATAGACCCTCCGTGTTGTTGGGAGTTTATTTTATAATGACTGCATTTTCTGGGTGCTTTTCTTTTCCTACAAGCTTTAGATATCCAAATCACTAAAGCCTTCAGAACATCACTTAATAGTTCCCAAAGCATGGTATCTTACCAAGGAATCTTCTTCAAGCAGCTGTCTTGAAATTCATGCAAAGTGTGTAATATTGGGGGTTTTTGTTTATTTTTATTACTATTATTTCTGAATCTGGCTGGATTCTCAATTTTCTGACTGTTTACTCTATAATAGGGTCTTGAGTAATGGCTCTGACCAGACCCGCCTGGGGCCCTCACCCACATCCCCATCTGTGGACCCACCAGCTCTGTATGAGCTCACGCTCCTACTATGGGGGACTCTCTTGCAGTCTGGAAAGCTTATGTTTGGTGTTGAGTTTTGGGCCCTCAAAGGGATGTTGAGGGAAGCATTTTCTTCCTCAGAGAATGGTGGGTACAACTACATGTAGGAGTTCTTTATCAAGAGGCACTTGCCAACAGCCTGTTTGGAGGCCTTGTCTGAAGAGCCCTTTTGTCTCCGAAAGATTCTCTGCCAAAAGTAGTTGTTTTCACTGTAGGTGTTTTTGTTAAGATCTGTAGAAGTGCCATGTGTTCTGTTGCATGGTATATTAATCTTTGAGTCTTCTACTGGGGGAAAAAGCAGAAGGAAAATATTCTCCTATTTTATTTAGATTTTTTCCTCATTCATCCTTTAAGTGAAAGTTCAGAACAGCACAGGAAAGTGATAGTGGCACAGCCTGTTTTAAGTAGTTTGCTCTTCTGTTCAAGATTTATTTTTTCCATTAAATAAAGATGTTGAGGTATTTTAGAAAACTAGTAAAATAGTAATGAACTTTTTTTATGGGTTTATCTGATAGAAGTACAACAGAAGGAATCAAAAAGGGAACAAATGAAGAGAGACATCTTAACTGGGTGAACTGCTTTTATCTTGGGATAAGTTGAATCCTCCCTTGATAAATTTGGATACACTCTGGTGTTGTTAGGGGCTTGTATGCCCTTACTAAGAAGTCTGAGGTTTGCAGATGAAAATAATATAGGAAAGGGCTAGGCTATGGCTCTCAGTAATAGACCTTCTGGTGGTCATAGTTTGTCAGGTCAGATGACATGGAAAGTTTCCCCCTAAAGAAGTAATAATCAGAAGAACAAAAGCATCCTGCAGGAGTACACAGGGGAAGAAAAATGGCACATGAGAGTCTTGTGAAAACTTGTACATGGAAGAGCACTGAAATATACCTCTGCACAGTAATTCAGTCTATAGATGTAGAGGCTGAGCTGGACAGTTCTGATGCAGGTTTTGCTGGACTGGAAAGCTTGAGGTGCGAATGATTTCTGGCCTAGCTGAGAAAGCACAAATATGGTCGTTGGTTAGTTGTAAAATTATTATCTAATGATTCCTCTTCGAGCTTGTGAGGAAGAGCAAGAACACAGCACAGTAAGAGATTGGTTTTTCAATGCCTATTTCAAAAGGAGCAGGATGCTTTAGCAAGACAAGGAAAAGAACTGAATCAGCTTTTCTGAAAAAATATATAGAATAATAAGAAAGAATGACTATGGAAATACTTTGTGTGACAGTCTTGTTAAAAGATGGATTAATCTAAGCTTAGGTGCCATATTAGGCTTATTTTCAAAATAGACATGCAAATCCAAAAGGAAGAGCAAGTGTGACAGAGACTCTTCCATTCCCTTGGGTGTGCCAGGCATCATCCCTCTGTGTAGGTGAGTGGTATTTTAAATAGGTGTTAGGTTTTGTCAGCAATGTCCCTAACACGATGCTACAAGCACATGGACATCAGTACGAGCCTAGATGGAATGTGTGCTTACAGCTTATTTATATTATCAATCACTGCAACAATGGTTTGTATATATATATAAAGGAAACTATCCCTCAAAGATAATTGGATAAAGTGAGTTTGGAGGATAAGAACAAGGTTAACTTATGGAGAAAAAGAATAATATAGATACCAAGTTTTGATCTGTGATTCCAAAGGTTTGTTTATAATAGGAAATACCATGATGGAGTTGGCTTGATCTGGGACAGCTTTTTGGCTTCTTTTTCTTTATACTTTTGGCTGTAGAGCTTGCTCAAAGAGGGAAACAGTATCTAACTGAAAACAGTCTTGGAACAGTACGCTTAGAGTTTTTTGCAAGAGCTCTACAAACTTTCTTCATAACAGATGAGGAGCTGAGTTGTTTGGTTACTTGGTTGTTAGTGTGGTTGATTTGCATTTGCTTCTTAAGCTATGATTGTCCTTGTTGGGGAAATCCTTGAGTGAGTCTACCTACCAACTTGAAATGTAGAGATTATCCCTTCACAAATGTCAAACACTTCTATCAAAAACACCTGGCAGAAATAATCTGCCAAAAATGATTTTAGTTTCCTGACACTTTAAATTATCATAGAATTGTTTAGTTTGGAAAAGTTCTTTCAGGTCATCGAGTCCAACCATTAACGCAGCACTGCCAAGCCCACCACTAAACCATGTCCCCAAGTGCTACATCTACACAGCTTTTAAATCCATGCAGGAATGGTGGCTCCACCACTTCCCTGGACAGCCTGTTCCAAAGCTTGACAACCATTTCCACAAGAATTTCTTTTAATATCCAATCTAAATCTCTCCTGGTGCAAACTGAGGCTGTTTTATTATCCTATCAATTGCTGCTTAGGAAAATAAACTGACCTCCACCTGGCTGCAACCTCCTTTCAGGCAGTTGTCCAGAGTGATATAAAGTCCCCCCAAGCCTCCTTTTTTCCAGATTAAGCATCCCCAGTGCCCTCAGCTGCTCCTCTGGACTTGTGCTCCAGACCCTTCCTCAGCTCTGCTGCCCTTCTCTGGACTCACTCCAGCACCTCAATGTCTTCCTTTTAGGGAGGGGCCCAAAACTAAACACAGAATTTGAGGTGCACCAAATTCTTGCCAAGTACAGGGGAACAATCACAGAATGTGCTCAGCTGCAGAGCTGTATGCATAAACTGGAAAACTCAAATGTCTTCCAATATTTTTGCATGATGAAAATATCTAAAGCTACGAGTGAGGGTGCTGGTGAAGCCCAGATGACATCTCAGACTTGTGTAGTAGCGGCTGTTCACTACCAAAACCATCAGTGTGGCATTGCAAATGTAACTGAAAGCTTTGTTCCAGTGTGGCATGGAGAAGGGGGTGGATCTTGTTCCCAGGGTTATGATGAAATCCGGAGACGCAAATGTCTTCTGTGCATTTGCTGTGGATACAGATAGAGCTCTGTGATCATGCAGTGAAGGCTTACTCCCATTTTCCAGATCCTGGGGAGCAATAAAGGACAGCTAAAACCATACAGAATGTGTTGCTCAAGTTCTTGTTGAGGTATGTGGTCTCATTTGGGAAAGTATCCCGTTCATGAGAATATTCCCTGGAAGCTGTGCTGCCTACTGCCAGTGTTTGAGGATCCTGCCCCATTAGAAGTGGTGGACAATCATGAAGACTATCCATATGGAAATAAAAGATTCTTCTTCGAGTGACATTTGTGACTTGATGAAAGGCAGGAAGCACATGTTTAAAACTCTTAGAATCCACACTGAAGTGAGAAACAACATTTCAGCTGGGATCTATTCAGCTGGCAATGGATTTATAAGGTAGTTTGGCTGATACAGTCCAGACTCTACAACAGAATTGTGAGAAATATCAAGAGAATGGTCCTGAGCCCAAAGTTTACTGCCAATATATTGCATTGTCAGCAAAAAACAGTCACAAGTCAAAACCTGAGACAATTTGAGTTAAATAAAAAATGTAGAAGGGTGTAACCAGCCATCACAGTGTCGTATTTTCAAAACCGGTGGATGAGTTGATGGAAACAGTTTGTAATGAACATGTGGGTTTGATGAGTGGAAGGGAGAGCAAAAGTGAGCATGCTTTAAAGGAGTTATGATCAGGTGGTCATATTGGAGGGGAGTAATGGAGAGTTTAAGAAAATAAAAGAAGAGGAAAGAATAAAAGAACAAAACATTAGGAGTGGACTCCCATTGGCTGACTATTACAGCAAAGCTAAAAGCAGATCTGAAACATGTAACTCACAGTATATGCCAATAAAGGGAATTAAGAAAGAAAAAGTAAATGCTAAGGCTCTGATGAGGATACAATTCTAGTTTTTTGCATTTGCAGATGGGAACCACCTCTCCTGTACAGAGCTGCTTCCCAGCCCACAAGTTAGCACTCCAGAACTCTAAATGCCTTCTAGAGGCTGTGTGCGAGCAGGAGACACTCCTTTTGAAGTACTTTAGAAATGCAAGCATATGGAAATATGTGTGAAGACCACTTCCATTGCTGTTTTGAACTTGGCGACAAATGGGATTTACAAATGTTACCACATAATTATATAGCTTTGACAAGTTCTTTAGAGGAATACCACCCCCCAGCATGTGTTGGGTACTTCTGAAGTTCACTAGGGAAAACCTCCACTTCAGATTTCAAGTTTTACTTGCCTGTTTCAGCAACTACTTCACATTTTCAAGGGATGTGACAGAATGTGGTAGGACAAAATGTTCTGATGATGTTTAAGTGAAGAGAATGACAGGTGCAAACAAAATTTAATCAAATATTTCAAGTAAGTTAAATTGAAAGACAGGTCTGGTCATGGCTCCTCAGTAACCATTTTCTTGTTTTTTCTCTTTTCCTCTTTCTTTTTTTTTTTTTTTTTTGGACATTCTTTCACAAGGAGTCATAAAATATATGTAACTGACTTAGTGTTATAGATACTAATATTTATTTATTTATTTAATCATGTGATTTCTTGCAAAAAGTTTAATTGTTGGGGCTTAAATTGCTTAACCTGTTCTGCTCTCTATTCCATGGAATCTCTGTAGCTGTTTGCACTGACAGCTGTTTTTTGAGATGACAGCTTACCTTAAGCTCTAGACAAGAATGACACTTAACTCAAGTTTATGAAAAAAAAAATCTTACAAAAAAGTGGCACCGAACTCCAAAAATCCTCATTTCATATTAATGTTTATGGAGTGAGTGTGGTACAGCAAAATTTGACAGGATTTTTTTTTCAACCAATAATGCACTTCATATGTGCTTATTTCTTCTGAGGAGTTAAAGGTTGCACGGGACAGCTGGTGAAACGAAAGAGGAGTTAAAAGCATATGTTACATCTTCATTTACTTGTAAGAGCAGAACAATGAACTCTGAAACTTCTTAAGTTTTTTCATACGTATTATCTTTATTATGCTGGATGCTACTTGTTTGGGGTTTTTTAACCACACCATTTTCTAAATTCCACTTTCCTCTGCCCAGGGACAGTGATTCATAAATAACACCTTAGCACTTACAGAAATTTTTTTTGTCTTTAATGCTGTTAAGGCACATTTTAAAAAGGATAGTGAGCATCATTATGTCCATCATATAGGCAGAAAATCTGCAGCAGAAAAAGGTTAAACGACTTGCCAGAAGGCACACAGAAAAGCAGAAGTAGCAGACAACCACCCACAAGCCCACGGATAATTCTGTTGCTTAGTACTATAGTTCTGGAAGGTAGCAGTACTACACAGCATCTCCTCGTCTGCAAGATGTCTTCTCACAACATGGCTAAGTTTGGCTCTCACTGCTCTTTCCTGCTTAGCTGATACAGTTTCAGCTTTTACAGCCATATGTGATAAGAGCTAACCTTAACATCTATAGAAGTTGGTACTTAAAGGACCTTGTACTGATTTTATTAATAGAAGAAGAATTTGGACGATCCCACTGTTGAGTGTCACCTTTGCTAGATAAAGTTTCTTCCTGAACTTAACTGTCATGGAAGAAAATAAAAAGACTGGAAAAAAACTATTTTACCTCACACTTAGTGATTTAAATGAATTTTTGCAGGCACCTAGAAGACAGCAGCAAAACAAAACAGTAAACAGTTTTTCATTCTAAAGAAATTTAAGAATATCTGTAACAGAGTAATAGCAGATGTTACATATACTGACTTTTAAGAAGGTTTTAGTAGCATTTTATGTGCTGCTAAACTGTAGCACATAAATTAAAGAGGGACCTAGATGAAAAAATTAAAAAGCAAACAACCTACTTGGGAAGCCACAGTTCAAAGCACTGTCAAGATGGAAAGATCTTTCAAAGTTTCTGCAGTTGCCTCTTCAGCTCCAGGGAGAGAGGGATTGCCAGAGTGGTGAAAGACAGGTTTGGAGCTTATAATTATTTCAAAAATGGGAGGAATGATCTTGGAGCTTGGTGGGGATAGGATGAATGTCAGTAGGGATGACTGCAAAATGCAAAGTTCAGGTAGGAATGATCAACCATACTAAGGCAAGTGGGGAGCAGCCAGGTAAATTGTGTATGGAAAGGGACCTGCAAATTGATGAGACAAAAACCAGAAGTAAATATAATTATACTGTTGAAAACCAGGAAAATATATATCAGGGGGTACTGACAGGTTTGGTTTATAAGATACACTCATCTTACAGAACAGGAAGAAGCACAACTGAATCATTGTGTTCAGTCTTGGCCACTGCTCTTCTAGATTCATTGAAGAGAATCTGGAGTGAAAAAAGGAAATTGGGAAGTCCATATAACTTCATTTGCAGGGTAAAATTATTTCGTTTAAATATGAGAAGTCTGATGAGAAACATGACATTAATCTTTAAGAATGCACAGAGGAAAAGAATGATCTGTTCCCCCTATCTTCATGACAGATATGCCAAGAAGGAAATAATAGACTTCATTTTCAGTGAGGAACCTAAAATTTAAACATTAGATAATCTTTTTATCAGAAGGGAAAGTAAAACACTGCAGCAGCAAGTTTAAGGATGCTCCATTGCTGAATATATCTTGGGAAATGTTAGTCACGCACTGTGACCCTTTCTGAGGCTGAGGGGGGCCTGGGTAAATCCTAGGATTCTGCTCTGTCCCTAGCCAGTGGTTTTGGCATGAGACATTCCAAACACAAGCCTTAAGGCCCAAATAGTGCAATCCCCCACAGAGCGTAAGATCTGGGGTTTCAAGATTTCTATAATCTCATTAAAGTACAAAATATTTACAGCTGTCACAAATTTAATAAAAAACATAAAACTTCCTGCTGCTTTTATTAGTACTTCGCGGAGTCTGCAGACATCATGAAACAGCAATGCAGAGGTGTGATCACTGCATTTCAACCTGAGGATGGAAATCTGTGGCCACCCAGAGTAAAAATCATGGGAGTATCATCTGAGGCATGCTTAGGTCTTGCCTGTGAAAATGACCTAAGTGGGTGAACAGGTTCTTTCTGCACCTGTTCATGGTTAGCTTTGCTACAGTGTTTATTTTGTACACCTTTAGTTTAATTAAAATTTAGCAAATGTATGGTAGAATTAAGAGCAGGTGAATTAAAGCACTGCTGAAAGCCTAATGAAGCAAGTATACATTTCCTATTCTCTCTCTGTTGCCGTGTGTCTACATGAGTACACACTGAAGCAGGTACATGGGTAACTTTGAGAAGCTTCTGTGAGCTGGATTTGGTACCCTGCGTTATTCCCTGCTTTCTTTGGACTTCAGTGTAATCAGGCTGATTTATGTCAGCTGAAAATCTGATGCTTTATTTTTAGCATTTAAACACACAGAAAGAATTCATGTTCTTGGTTTAATCTGCTGGAACGCTGGGATTTAGTGAAAAGCTTGTGTAGAGATGACAGGACTACTGGCTACATAAGCAGTGGAAGGTGAGGGGGAGGAACGTGCAAAGAATGCTTTTGAGAAGTAGATTAACTTTGGAATTTTAACATGCAGTTATTATTGAACAAATAAACGAGGAGGTTCTTTCTGTTCAGAAGAGAAGATTTTGTTCATTTTCACCGATAATCAGTCTGCTTCTGTAAAGTTAATAGGGTGCTGTCAGGACTTTCTTGCATGGTTTGTTGGTATGCTTTCATTTCTTCAGTGAAACAAGAATTATCTAAGGGAGGATGAAAAGGAAGCTGGTTCTGAGTGAAATTTCTCAAATGGGCTTAGTGAGCTAAGCTTCACTGCCAAAATACAATTTATAGTACATATACCCGATACAATACCGTTTTTTCCATACTTCTGTTTCAAAGTGTAGTAAATTAGACATCATGGAGCTAACAATGAACAAAATAGGCCTATTCTACATAGTATTTTTACATCCCTTTTCTGTTCCTTTGTATTGGTTTATCTCCCCACTAGGACAACCAAATCTTTTTTCTTACTTATCTATCTTCTTACTGTTTAAGTTTGACCAGGACCAGTCTATTTTCAGCTAGGCTCACATGCTAGGACAGCAGAATCAGGTTGTTGGAAGCCTTGAATTTCCTTAGGCTAGCCTATTTCCAGTGAGATAGGTGCTCAGGAAACTCTACATTTGTCCCGTGAGTGTGGGAAGGTGACTATACATGTTTGTGCCCACTCCCCCACTGGCCATTGCACTCAGATTGAACACTGGCTTCAGAAGAAAAGCAAGAATCTAAGAACTCAGCTTGTAAGGATTGCCAAGAAGCATCCCTCCCCTGTATATTTACAGAGAACCCATTTCAGGAAAACAGCATGGTTTGTGTTTGTTTCCAGCAGTAAGAACAGCTTCCTTTGAGGGGTATTTGTTCCTGTGACACCAGTCCTGGACTACGGTTCACGGAAGGGCAGTGAAATGGCTGCAGATGGTCTGGGTTATCTCGCAGGGCAGGAGAAGCAATTCTTACAACAAAAGCCTGAGCTGAGGCAATAGGAGTCTGAGAGGGCTGAAAAGGGACAGGTTTCTTAAAGCCCTTTTTTGATTCTACAGATATCATAGCATGTTATGAAGTGCATTTCAGAGCACCAGGGAGGCAACATGCAAGGTATTCCCTGGAGCATTTACTCACATGTAGATTAGATCATTACAGCTGTACAAAGGCATTTCAGTTTTTGCCCTTCAACAAAACCTAGCGCTGCTCTTAGGCAATGAACTCTAAGGAAGAAAAAAATATTTTGTGGAATAATTCCATGAAAATACATATTGGTATGAAGACACTGTCAGCAATCATTTCAAAACTCCATTTATTTCACAGTGAACTTTGTGCATGACTTCAGGGGGTATGAAATGGAAAGATAGGGAAAGCAATTTACTAAATCCAAACTGTGCCAAGCGTAGAGGCCTTGTCACCCATCCCTCAGTGGGGAGATTTGCCCTTCCACTGACGCCAAATGTCACCGTCCTGGTGAATGACATAATATATGCAGTGCTGAGCTCACTCTAGTCTGCCTAGAGAAACTTTCTCTGCTCCCTGTTCTCATTTCTTCTGCTAAAAGAGATGCTTGCACCAGTGTGGATATAACTGCCAAGTGGCCTGATAATTGGTCCTGCTTCTCCCACAGCCCAAAGTGAACACACCCCTTTACATGTAAAGAGTAATTTGCTGTTTTCTCAGGCCTGCAAGGTACCTATAGACAGTCGGGGCAGTGGATCCTCAGGAATGCTGGAATGAGACAGCACAGGTGGGATCCATCTCACCTAGTTTAGTTTAGATCATAGTATTTTCACAGTGGGATTTCTGTGCAGTAGTTGCTAATCCTGTATGTTAACTCATACTTAATTTTCCTCCTTTTTCAGTAGAAAAAGCTTTAAAAAAGGAGTAATAAGAAAATTTTCGTAGTCAAATAGAACTTTCCCTAGCATTCCGGGGAAAAAAAGCATTGAAATATTAATGTTGCATTGCATAGACTGCCCATGAAATATGCATGAAAAATTATACAAGGTACTAGAAAAAAACCGTACCACTGGAAATTGGATCCTTTAATTTAAAAGACAAGTCTTTACCTAGCAAGAAAAGCTAGAAAGCATCTAGTAAGAGCTGGACATGTCCCTTGTCCATGTAAGTGTCATCTTGGAGAAGGCTGACTGCTGGCTCTGTAAAGCTGACTGAAGCTGTGCCTTCCAGCCACCAGAGAGCTGCTTTCTCATGCTTCCACAGGTGTTATGTAACACATAACATGCTCTGAAATACCAGGTGGAGACACTGCTTAGCAAGCACTAACCTAGTTGTGAAAGAGCATCAGCTTCACTTCCGTCAGCCAAATGTAATTGCTCTGATGGTGGTTAAACCATTTTGTTGAATGTCCAGTTGTCCAATAAAAGTCATTATCAGTCAGGATAGCATCTGGCAGGTGACTTCCTCCAGAATAATGAGTATAGTATCCATACCTTTGCCATGTTCTCAAAACAAACCTCATAGAAAAAAATTACCCTGCACGTTTAGCACAGGTTCCTCCCAGAGCTGCAGGGACAGCAGCAGATTGAGAGCACAAGTGATCCCTTGATCACTGGAAATCATGTAACAGCTTCTACCCCAAAATCCCACCCTAGCTATTAGTCATTAGCCTACGAATATGATGGGGGCAGATCCATTGATAAGAGAGATGTGTTTTCATTAAGAAAGTCGTTATCAGTTGATAAAATCTTCCCGTCTCTAGGACACTATTGGGGTGTCTGCACAGAAAGTGGCTCCCAGATTGCACTCAGGCAACAAATGGTATTTATGGTCATATTCTTTGTACAGTTGTCCTCTGTCCTCTGAGCTCACACATTTTCTAACATACTGGTTGATCTGGAAAGGCCCACATTGACAGGGTGGTTTCAACGCTCTTTTGTTTTATTAAGAAAGCCCAAATTTTCTCACCTGTGTACTACCATTGAAAGTAGTGATGATCTCATTACAGATGTCCCATGCTGACATGTCCTGATCTTTCCTCACTTCTACTACTCTGGCTGATAGATGAGTCTCTGTGTTTTGTTAAATGTTGCCAAGCAGAGCAGCTTAGCCGACCATCTGCATCTGGCCCTGAATTTTGGGCAGTGGCTTGGGGAGACATTATCCCAAGGAACTTCCTTCCAGCTATGTTTGTGCCTTGTCCCCTTGTCGTGGCTGCAGATGGGCCGATCACTGCTCCGTGAGCAGGCTCTAGCTTGGCTTTGGCAGGCTGGCATTCTGCAGCTGCCCTGGGCCCTGGCACAGCCCCAAATGTACCTCCAGATGCCCTTGTGCTGGTAACCACAAATGCTGCACCGGTTCCACTTGGGCGGCTGGTCTGGGCGGGGGCACTGCCAGAATGGGAGGAGGAGATGGATTATTGCGTGGCAGGAGAGGGATCAGGGGACTGGTAAATGTGCTTTGTTTGTTGCTGTGGTTTGAAGAGGGCAGCAGGTGAAATTCTGCAATGCTGATGGGCTGGTAGGGGGGAAAGGAACATGGAGTGTGGTCATGTAATGTTTAATATGAAGAAAATCCCCCAACTATGAAAGCAGTTATTTGCACTGTAGCTGTGAGCCAGCTGGCTGCGTGGCCATGGCTGCAGCATAGCATTAAATATGCAGCAGTTACTGAACTGCAGCTCGCTGGGAATGATACACCTCCCCATTATCCCTTCTTGCGTCGACAAGCCCAGAAAGAGGAAAAAAAATGAAAAAGAAAGATAAAAAAGGCTGAGCTGAGTGTTCAGTCTACTTTAATGCTTTCAAAAGAGTGCCTGCCAGTTTGTTTTGGGCTTCAAAATTTTTCAGTTTAAAGGTTAGATTTTTTTTTTCCCTCTTAAGTTTCAATCAAGAAAAATTATATTAGAGTGAGTCACATGCAGGCAATTACAGGCTCCCTTAGAAGTCTTGAGATAGATACATACATACCACAGAATGCAAAAGTTTACCATGTTTAGGTGTAGGTTACAGTCCTTTGTACATAATAAATGTATTTTCCTTATGATAAAGAAAATTGAGTACGAAATATGCATCTCTCATTCTACTTAATTGCTTTTTTTCCTGACCAAGACATCACTTAGATTAAGAAAATGATGTACGAAATTTATCTAACAATTTGTTTATGGGAAAAAATAATTTTAAAGGAGATTTTACAGTGCAATGGCATGGTTTTATGTAGTGGTATTATAGTTATACTCACTCTGAATATAGAGTTGTAGTCATGGCAGAAAAGAGTAAGACAAAGGCAGGAGAAAATGATATGAGTTTTCTGGGAAATTTTGTGCATTTCATGGTTTTGTTTTCACACTTTGTTGTATGTTTAGCTATTACAATGCATCATGGTGATGGTACTTAATGGAATTTCTAAAATTTTAGTTAATTTAAGATAGCAACAGACTTCATGTCACACATCTGTTTGAAATGCTTTATTTCACTGTTGGTAGAGGTAATGGTTAAATTTAAGAAGGGGAGGAATTCTATTTTTCTTTTTTTTTTAACATTTTCTATATAACCAATTTCAATGGCTTCCTATCTTGTTTTGCTCTGAAGTTTTTTTAGTTTGAGGATATTTTTTAATATTAAATTACTACTACTATTACTTTTTTGGCTCTAATAGGGAATATATATACCTATACCAGTGTCTTCATTAACATAAAATTTACAGAACTCAAAAGCATATGTCATCCCTGAAACTACAGGGAATGTTTCAGTTTGGAATAAGTAAATGTTTGTGGAGACACTTCCATATCAGCTGATCGCTATCTTCCTCTTACACTGAAGTTTTAAAAATGTATTTAAATATATTTAAATTTCCTGAAGGCAGGGATATTAATAACCTGTTTAACCCATGCTTCTCCATGCAGACCCAGGGAAGTGACTTTCCTATGGCCAAACTGGGTGACTTCTTTTGGGACATGGAATGAGTCAAGTTTCCAGTCAGAAATTAAACGCTACTTAATTAAAAAGTAGTTTTTCTATAATGTAATATGTGCTTATGCAGTATCTGCTGCTCTTAAAATGTGACAGTGAGTTTACTCAGTGTTTGGTAGTTTCTTGCTGTTATTGCTGTGTAATATCTGAGTTATGGCAGGGCAAGTGCTGGCAACAAAATTTTGTTTCCACTTGCACAATTCTAAGAGTCATAAATTGGTGGAAAGACCTTTTTTTTCTCTCTCAAGGGAGGTTCTTTCCTAATGTCCCTTATAAAAAATCTATGGCAAGGATCTTAATGACTTCAGAGGAAATTAGATGGAGTCCTTATGAGCAACTTTAAAAATTCCTTTAAAATATTTTTTTTCTGTGATTCTGTTTCAGTAATGCCTCCTCTGTTAGCTTTTGTCTTGACTAGAAATAAATATTTTAAACTACTCTGCATGCACTTAAGGTTAGACAAATAGAAATTGGATCATCTTTCTTTTGTCAGTTGGTATGTCCTTTTCATAGGTGCAAATTTTTTTTAAAAAAATCTACCCCTCTGTCTTTCCTAGCTCACTACTGGTTTTTTTTTTCTGTTGCATTGAACACTTATTGGCTCACAATTTTTTAATGCATGTGTCCTATGAAAATTCACCACTTTGCAAAACTGCAGGTAAGAAAAACAATTGAATCTGTGACTTCAGTGTTGGGTCAAGAGACAGAGATGTATAATCTGAAGGCTGGAATTGTGCCTCCATTCTGCAGTTTGACACTGAGGCAATAATCTGGTCAGGAGCTGGCTGTGGTCTGGGATATTGTGAGGCATGGCTGTATATTCCATGTACCTGAAGCATAAAAAGGCTTAATGAAGCCCCTAATTACTCTCCCGTCTCTTGCTGCACACTAAAGGCAGCAGTTTTAAAAGACTACAGCTATGACTGTAAGAAAGGGAAGTCTGGAAATAAAAAACAGTGTAGGTACGTAAGAAGAGGCTAATTCTAGGCAGTTTAACATGGGTCTTGTGGCCTGCTGAACCTTGGGCCTTTTTCTCTTATGCTTCCTTGTATAAAGTAGTTACAATAAGAGCGGAAAATGTCATTTCTTCCAGCCTGGGATTTACAAAGCCATATATACATATATAGTTTTCTGGGCTTTGAGCGTGAGTATAAAGGTTTTTTGTTAGCCTGAGACAGGTAAACCCACTAACTACATAGAAAGGAGAAAATCATAGGCAGTGAAAGATGAAGTGCAAAAAAATGACTTGTAGGTTGGACTAAAAGATAGTTGGATGCTCTTTGAAACACATCTACCTGGTGCTATGTTTAAGGCATTAAACTGGATGCTGTAACTGGATGAATTGATCATTTCCTGTATGTTAAAATGAGTCAGAAGAGGGAACTTGCTCTGCTGCAACCCTTCACTTGCCAGGTGAGCATCTTGTGCCACTTGTATCTGACCATGGGAGCCTTTACCAAGTTCAAGGCAGCAAGTGCTTCATCTGATGGTGCCTGTGCTGTGGGCAAAGGACACGTAGAATTTTGGGGACTGATTCTATCAAAGAGGTTTGAAGGAACCTAGCCAGGCTTGATGTTCCATAACTAGGTGGCTGAGGGCCAAGCTGTGTTTTTGATTGCAATAAAACGAATTGAGTCCAAAACCACTGCAATGTAAACATTAACTGTATTCTTGCTCTCTGATACTTCATGTAAATTATTTAGGTCCTTATCATCTTCTTTTGTTGCTTCTTGACTGAATTTTTATTGTCTTTGCTGTACTTGGATATGTAATACACAAGGACAGGGAAATTATTTATAGGGTACTGGATCTGCATGGTTGTAATTCTTTCTAATTTCTTTGTTTGGTTTTTCAGTACTGAAGTGTCCAGACATGAATTCAGTGTTCTGCACACGAAGTGATGAACTTCAAACATATTTCCAGAGTTCAAGTCAAATAAATGTTATATTTGCGTGACTATTAAAACAAATTATTAGTGTGATATTTAGTAGTTATAGATCTGCTGATGTTGAAGTCTTTATTGTATGCCTCCACAGGAAATCTCTGTTAGAGTTTAGTAAGCATCACTTTTAATTTTGTTTTAATACATTGAAAATAAAAACTGCAGCAGCTCGTATCTCAATTCATGGTTTCCCATTGTATCCCATAGTGCCATGGATAAAGGACCAGCTTAGAGGAAAAGCAAAGTTTGTTGATGGTGGGAATAAAAACCTGGCTATAAATTGTGAAAAAAAAAAAAGAAAAAAGACAAAGAAGAGTGCCAAAGTCTGTCCTGAGGTGATTAAGTAGATGCCCTTGTGTTGTTGAGAGTGTTTAAGGGAGGGTGATTGACCCATGCAGCTCATCAGGGCTTCATGCAAGTACAACTGTGCCCCCACGTGGAGACAACAGAGCTCAGGGCTCACACCGCCCCTCCCAGAAGTGCCCACACCCCAGAAGTCCTGCTGCTCTCAGTGAAGGTTGAACTATGCCTGGTAATTTTTGCTTTGAAGAGCCCTTCAGACATGGACTTTGCTGTACGCTCTGGTTGCGGCTAAAAGACAGAACACTGTTATACAAGGAGAAATAGGGGTTTGCTGCTTTTCTTGGTTTTGTTTTTTGGGGGTTTATTTGGTTTTTTTGTTTGTTTGTTTATTTGTTTGTTTTGCTTTGGTTTGGTTTTTTTTGATGGCTGTTCTTGATTTCCAGCGTAGATGCAGATGCTGGTGCTCTTTTTATTTAAGCAAATTGCCTTTTTCCTCTAGCTTGCACCCTATATTTTCAACTACTTCTGCTTCATTTCTTAATAACAGCCCAGCTGCCTCTTGTTTTTCTGTATCTTTGTTGAGGCATTACCTAGTTCTGCCTCCTGAGAGTTTGCTTGCTGAGCCTTTATAATACCCAATGGAAACAGTTTTAGGGAATATATCATTTTACAGAGCAACACCTATTTAGCTTCCATTCCATATCACTGAAAGTGCCTTTTGAACAACTTCAGCCTAAGAATAAATTTAGAAGCAGAGGGTGTGACATTAAGTTAAAGAGTGAAACAAGATCGTGGCCTGGAATTTAAAAATATGCGTACAGAAGAATTCAGTGGGTGCTGTGACAGTCTCTGTTAACAACAAAGTGAGGGTGAGATGACCCCTCTTACATCCTTGATGATGTGCATGACTCCAGTATCAAGTACCAGAGTGTGCTCTGCTTATCTTGACATCTCTGGCTGGATGAAAATAGCAGCTGAGGTTTTGACCGAAAACCCCTCCAAACTGGAGCAGTGTAGGAATGTTAGAAAAATCTCAAATCCATGATGAACCATCCTACACTGTTGTCTCTCGAAGGCCTTTTATATAAGAGCAAAGTTGTGGGCATTTGGAAAAATCTGTCGGGAGAGCAATTTCTATTCGTACTACAAAGAAGGGGAGGGAGAAACCCCCCTCCCTTCAGTCTTGTGAGCCTAAAGGGAGCTTATTTAAAGTAAATCAAAAGGAGAAATATGGTAAAAGAAATTAAATATTTCTCTACTCCTATGAGAACAAGCATCTTCATTTCTGATTTGCAAGCTTTCCCCCTGACTAGACTTGCATTCATATAAAACTATTGAATTTCCAAATATAAATAGATAACTATTGGCAGGGTTCTGGTATGATTTTTTTTTTTTAACCTGGGCCAAGCAAGTGAGTGGCACTGAATATGTGAGCTTTTCTCAGCAAGCCCAGAGGGACTTCTTTGCCAAGGTTTCAAACTCGGCAGCTTTGCTGACATTCCTCCAAAAAGGGCCGCCAAAAGTACAAAAGGACCCATGGATTCAGCTTAGGACAGAATTGATAATATCTTATATTTCTACCTTCCAGTTTCCAACAGAGTATTTCCGAGGTACTGAAAATTAAACCCAGCAACTATTTAAATTCAAAGACAGAAGTCTCTTCACCCTGTGAAGGCTAGGAACAGCATGCCTAGGTGAAATGATTTAAAATAACACTTGTACTCTGGCTGGAAGGGAAATTGATTTTTTTTTCAGCCCAAAAAATCTGTACAAGTGGAATTGTGAACATGCCAGCGAGATGACTACATTTAAGTGTGTAGGCTTATTTCTACTTAGGTCTCCCTTGATGGTCAAATAGTTACTCAACTATTATTTCTGATCTAGAGCAGCACAGAGGACTCCATCAGTCCTTCTCAAAATAGCAGGGGAAATTGTGAAAAAAATAGCTAGAAATCAATGTATATGCACCATCTATTTTTAACATTTCCTTCAGTTGTTGCTAACTACCCCAGAAAACAATTTGAACTTCTGATGATCTGGAGTAGCATTTGGAATGCAATGAGAGTTTCTTTGCTGCTACGCTTTTGGTAACATTTGTGTAAAGACTGGTTGAAATGATTTAGACTGTAACAGTAAGTGACTTCTGCAGTGGGGGCTGCTTAATGAAACTAAGCCTGTGATAAGGAGTACACCCTGCAGCGTCATGATGACAACACAGGTCTCTTAAAATAATTTTATTTCAATTTCTTATGCCATAGACTTTGAAATATAAAGATTTTAGCTTGAGTTTTGAGATTATTTTGAAACAGAAAATGGAAGCGGCCACTTCTGCTTGTCCCATGATCCATCCCATCATGAAAATTAACAATTTCCTCTCACTACTTTTTATTATACTGGAGAATTTGAATTGTAAGTCTCATCCTCAGAGGTCATACTGGAGTCCAGATGTTGCTCAGCAGATATGTCTTGTGTAAACTGCACCAGAGTTTTGAGCCTTTGGTAGCTTCAGTCTGAGTATCCTCAGTTCAGGGACTCACCTGTTTCATAGCCATACTTGGATCTTCTCTGAGAGACACACAACTCCTCCCTTCTTTCTGTAAAGGTATCATCTATTTATTCACAGAGAACTTCTGGTTGTCCAAGGAAAGCTTCTCATTGTGACAGCACGGTTTCTTTTGTGGTATCTGTATTTTTTTGATTCTTGTGGCAGGTATAAGCTAATTTAGGAAGAGTAAAGTAAATCCTAAGACACTGAATCATTCAATAGCCTCTTGTTTTCTGTAAAAAGAAAAAGTCAGCAAAACCGTCAACAGTGCCACTCTGGAATTAAACAGAGTATGGCAAAATCTGTAGCACTTTTAAAACTATATCTTTTATTATTTTAAAAACTTTTTCTTATGGGTTAAAGATGATGACGTCTAGCCGTGGCATGCATGATCTGTATTTTACTGCTAAGTGCCCAATAAAATGCTCATCAAACAAGAGTCACTCTGAAATGCATTTTCACGAGATGCACTCAGTGAGAGAAGGCTCTGTCTAACTGCAGTAACTCCCATTAAGGCTACCTTGGAAAAGTGAGAGCACTAATCTAGGATAGTCATAGCTGTATTTTTTCCAGCCATTGTAATCCAACTGTTAGCATACTTTGTATCAGGGCAGCCTTTCCTTCACTATCTTTGCATGAAGTTCTTTCTCCATTTGGCTCGTACTTTAACAAATACACCAATTTCAGAGTAGCACAGTTCCCTTTTCTCACCTCCTCCCTTTGATTTTCTTTCAATTCCTCTGTGGCTTGTGCTCCTCTTTTACATAAAGGAGCAGAATTACCCAGTATTCATGTGGTTACAAAAAATGCTTTTAACAATGAAAGCTTCTCTTTTAAGTTCTTAACAAAAGCAAGAAATATGCTGATCCAACCACCTTATTTGAATAACCGTGTTCACTTCCTGAAAGTGATTTGGCAGAAGCTTTGATAATCTATCTTTGACTGGGCATGCCCTTCCTCTGCCTCTCACGTATTTTGTTCCACCCTTTTTTTTGTCTGTAGCATCGGAAGCTGTAGCTGCATGCGCATGCTGTGTAACAGAGAACAAGTTTTATTTGGAGGAAATGGCATATCCCAGCTCAGGGGTCTGCTAAGAGTGCAGCAAACCTCTCTGAGTTTTGAGGACCTTCTGGGCTTTTAGTGCCGCCAACCATTCCAAACTCTTTTTTAACTTATAGATACCAAAACACCATCTTGTTACATATTCCTTTACTAAATACAAATATGCACATCACTTTGCTTAAGTATGCAACATTTCCTATGTGTTAGATTGTTGTATTGTGTGTTTTTGTATCAAGAATATGTCAGCATCATATGAATCACGAGATGGCTGGGTTTATATATCCCTTCTGTCTTGTGAGTTTCTGTTTTTCAAGGATGACATCTCTAAACTCCTTAGTTCTAGTCTGCTACCTCTTTTTGAATGCAATCTTGTTGCAGTTGAGAATATTGTTATTGATTCATAATTTTTAACTAAATGGTTTATCAGAGTAATTGATGAATATTAAAATATTCATCAATATTTCGATAAAATTAGCTTTCTGTCTGGTTAGCTGTGCACTGAATTTCAGACTTAAATCTAGAGGAGAAAAATGGCTAAACATTCTATGTCCTGAATTTTATGTATTTATTTGACTGAACCACAAGATAATATTAACAACATCAGATTTATTCGGGAACTTGTGTTCAGCCTAAAATCCATAAATAATCTGTGCCTTTTTTTTGGCTAGTGATCAGTCCACCTTAGCTGGTGGGCCTATACCCTCCTATGCCTGTGCCATTCACATGATGACCCTTTCAGCTCTCATCCACTGCATCTTGGCTTGTGGTGTTGCCTTGGCATGTGCCACTCCATGTGGTGCTGCTTGGGGGTTTGAAATGTAGAACCTTGTGTACTTTTTGCTTTTGATTTATGTCACTGAAACTGTTGGAGAGTCAAAATTCAGAAAGCAGTATTTCTAAAACACATTGTTTATTTTCCGTGACTACTGGCCTGGATGAATTGATTACTTTGAGAATGGTTAAATATGGCTCTTAAGAGTTGTTTCCAGTAGCCTTTCCCTTCTTCTAGGCATAATATCAAATATTGTTGACGGTATCACCCTTTGCCAAGACATGTTCTTACAGGTCCAAATCTTGACTTACTGGGACTTCATAACTCTGTAATAATATTCTAGATAGATCATTTCACTAATTGTAACTGTTGCTTTTCCTTTTTTTACTCTATCATCTCCGCAGGGATCACCCAGTGTCTAAAATGCATGGCAAAATCATCTTAAAGCATAAGGCTAAAATAATGCGGCTTTCAGTGATTTAACTATTTTTGTACTATATGTTGTGCAGACTGACACACCATCCTTGGCAGTTACATAAAGGGACCCTATTGATTTGTTAGCAAGGGATTTAAGCAGAAGAATAGTTTTCCAACTTTTGGTTTTAAAATGGGTCTTTGTCCTGTTATTTTTAGTTTTGGGGTTTACTGGTTTTTTATGTGGGTTTTCCTGTTTTTTGGGTTCTGTTCATTTTTTGTTTGCTTGTTTTTTTAAGAAAGCAGAACTATTATCTTTTTGTAAGACAGTTTGCACTGCATGCTGGAAGCTCTGAGGCTGGTCTCTCTGATTTCGCTGGTAGCAATTATTGATGAGGTTTCACTGGCAGCATCTCTGACCTCTGGTAGAGCACAGAGACCTTCAGTGTATTTTTGAAAATAGTCTGCCTCCTTGGGGTCTCCTGCAGTGGTTTGATGCTGTCCTGTCAGAAGTATATAATCCAAGATTTAAGACAATGGTAGAAAGGGAGTTGGGAATAGAAAGAAATGAGGTGTACCTGGGGTGTTTCTCAGTCTCCTGGCAAATCTTGTCCACCTTTCAATTTTTCTTGTCTTTGCTGACATATTGATTTTGAATGTAGAGGAAGAAAATGGAGTATAGGGCCAAATAAGCCTCAGTAATTATTTAGGGCCACCCTTGCTCTATCCATATCCTGATGGTACTGGTAAACAGTAAAACTCTTTTTACTTAATTATTTTTTCTTTATTTGGGGTGGATTAGACTTATTATTCCAACCACCAAAGTCCTGCATATTTTTTGTAACATGGATTTTTTTTTTTTCTTTTTTTGAGTATCCAGTCTTTGCCCTTGACTTGAATGTTTACTCAAAGGACAAAACTCTTCTGTCTGGGAGAGTCTTTGGTTCAGCTTTGAGAGTTTCTCCTTGGGTTTGGCTGATCAGGTTCATGACTTATCAGGCTCTTGCATAGAAATGCAGGTCTGGGGCACTGGCTGCTTACAGAAGGACTTGAGAGATCTGCTTCATTAAAAAAGATAACTTCTCACACTTTATATATCAGTGGGTTTTATGTTTTCTGATTTTTTTCTCTATCTCAAGGTACATTTTACTGGTTTCCTATGCAACAAAGATTTCTCTTGTATTGACCTTGTTTATGTTTGTGTTTCATTTGTTCCAGCCTACCTTTCTTTCTGCTGCTTCACTGAGAACTGTAGCCATTTCAGTGCTGTAATTATGCAATGTTTTTTCTACTGCTGTTAGCAGCCACAGAAGTGAGGTGGTAAAGTCGAGTTAAAGATGGGAGAGAAAGGAAACAGACCAAAAAATCGTGATCCATATGGTTTACCAGAATCCCAATTGCTCTTCAGAGTGCTTTCCTTGTGCTAAGAAGAGCTTTATCCAGTTTTAGCTTAATTTTCATCTTGTTAGTTTACAGCTTTGATCCTATTTTCAGTCTTGCATAACAAATAGATGAAACTTTCATCAGTAGTACCTAATCTTATGGAGAATCCATAAATCAAAAACTTTCTAGTGGAGAAACAGATTTCCTTCAGTAATTTTAGTTTGCTGAATATAGGCTTGCTCTCCTAGTTCTTGCAGGCAGGTGTAATCTGCTGTCTTCACAGAGCTCATAGTTGGGACCTAAAACCTACTTGTCATTCACCATCTAATGCCGTGGAGTAGTAAACAGTAAATTTGTGCTCATCTTCAATTTCAGGTGCCTATATTTATAGGTAATCTAGGCATATTTTGCCCGCATTTTCATACATCCAGCATTTGAAGTGCACTCTGTGATCATCCTCTCCTTGAGAGGTTCTGCTGCTCCTGTGGAAATCAGAATCAGAGGCAGTAAACAGCGTCAGGTCTGCTATTTTCAACATCAGTATGCCTGGGAATTGTATATCTAAAGTACTCATTAACTGTGTGGTCAGAGCTACAAAATCTTGAAGTACTGTAGTCTGAAAACATTGAATTTTATCTGTGTCCTCTGATAGCAGGCATGTTTGAAGATAGATATTATAATTTCTCTTGTTTCTTGGAAGCCTTTCTATTGTTCTGTACAGTGCATGAAGGATTGAGAAATACTTACATTTAAATTTTTTTTAAAGATGGCATTTGTTTACTTTGTCCTTGACATTTTCTTGAATTTGTTACTAAGCAAAACTTGCTGCTGTTGAGCAGCTCATTCCCCAAGCTTGAGAATCAGGTCTATGAACTTTTAATTTTATTTATGATCAAGAATATCATCCAATGGTAGATAATATTATTTATCTAAGTATCATTTAGAAACTTTATCCTAAACTAAAAGAGAAAGAACAGTACATAAACCCCATGTAGCAGTGTAATATTCTTGCATATCAAGTATATATTGAATTAACTTGAGATAATCATCAAGATGTATTGAACCAAGTGGTAAATATTGACTGAGTCAAGGCTGAGATTAATATTTACCTCAAGGGTCAATAAATTTTGATGTTGACTGAAATGTGAAGTCAATATATATATATCGTTAATACATTCTGAATGCATTCAGGAGAAACATCTTGAAATCTGTTCTATAACCCTGGAGATCCCCAGGGACACCTTCCTTCCAGCTAGTACTGCAAAGGAAAAACAAGAAATGGAAGAAAATGACCCAGTTTTAATTAGTAAGTCAAATATATATGCACACACACACACACACAC
Organism: Platysteira castanea; assembly: GCA_013397175.1. Lineage (NCBI taxonomy): Eukaryota > Metazoa > Chordata > Aves > Passeriformes > Platysteira > Platysteira castanea. Next base: position 614,847 of record VYXC01005332.1, on the reverse strand, counting down.
ACACACACTCCATATCTAGTGATCAGACAGGCAGAGCAAGAACTTTCTAGAGGATAGGTGCAAACAAATTCAACATCTCTGCAAACCCCTAGGGAATCACCAACCACCTCTCTGCTTTGGTTTCATGGATAAAGTATGTTTATTTGGCTGTGCTTTACATATCATAAATATAAAATAATAAATGTTTAAAAAAATTCAGCGATCCCCTGTCCTTCCTCCTGAATACTATGGTATATATTGGTGTCTCTGGAGACAGAAGAATGGGACAGGTTTATATCAGGAAGAGCTGCTTTTGAGCAGGGCAGAAGAGGGCCACAAAGATGCTCTTAGTGCTGGAGCTCCTTTTCTGCAAAAACAGGTTGAGAGAACAGGGGTCGTTCAGAGGAAGAGAAGAGGGGCAAAGCTCTGGGGAGAGCTCATTGTGGCCTTGCAGAACATAGAGGACTTCTAAAAAATAGGGAGAGTAACCTTTTACACAGACAGATAATGAATAAGAGGCAGAATGGTATTAAACTAAAATAGGAGAGGTTTCGATTAGAGGTTAGGAAGGCGTTCTTTGCTCGGAAGGTAATGAGGCACTGGAACAGGTCACCCAGAGAAGTTCTGGATGCCTCATCCTTGGAAGTGCTCAAGGCTGGATTGGGTGACACCTTGAGCAAGTTGGTTTAGTAGAAGATGTGTGTTGGAACTCAATGAGCTTTGAGGTCCCTTCCAACTCAAGCCGTTCTATGTTTTTTATGATACCCAGTGTATTATTGGCAGTTGAACATGCAAAACAACTATGGATGTTATTCTTGCCAATCAAGACAGTTTTAGCCCTTTATTTCACATAAATAACTAGGGGAAGGCCTTCATGAGGCTGTATTGAATGACACTGAGACATATCCATGTGGTAAGAGAAAAGAAGAGCTGTACCTTCTCTCCCCATCTGTAAAATGAGTTGTCAAGTCTGGGTTTTTCTGAGTCTATTTGTGTGTGAGAAACCTTTGTGTGCCATTTTTTTCTCCATACATCTGTTTAGTTGTTACTAAACTAGAAAAAAAAAATCACCTTTCATAAAACATATTCAGTCTTCTGTTGGAAATGGACATCTGTCTTATGCACAGCTTTGGAAAACTCCCAATCTCTTGGAAAACTCTCACTCTACACAGAGTGGCTGGGTCTTTTTCCTGGACTCATGGTTTTTATCAAGTTGTGGTACTAAGAAAATTTAAAAAAATATATAGAATAACATTTCTTATTGAGGTTTAAGATAGTGATGGAAAGAAATTGAGGTTAAGTCTCTGCTGACCCATGTCTGTCTAGCTCTTGCAAATCATTTGCTCTGTCTATTTCCCAATGGGGTGTGACAGTTGCAGTGTGCAGGCACAAATGAAAGAGAAAACTCCGCTTTGGCTTTGAATTGCCCTCTTTCTAAGGTTAAGTCTCACACAAATGGTATTTTAATGAACAGTTTGTATCTAATGCAGTTCATTTGAATAAGCAATGTAGCGATGTTATTGCAACATTGCTGAACATTCCTGCTATTTCCATCTCTCATTAAAATAATAAAATATAGTCATGAACTGTTGCTAAGGATAGAACTTTGCTCAGAAGGAGACACTCATTCAGCATCTCATGAGTTATGCTGCACCAGAACGGCATCACATTCCTTGCAAAAACCAGAAGAACAGGCAAAGGAAACCTTTGAATGTTGCTTGTGTTGTGTGGAAGGAGCAACATGAGAAATAAATGCAGTTCAAAGACTCAGTGGGAGACAAAGCCCAGTCTGCTTTAGCACCGTGAAGAGCTAGTGTCTGTAAGCCTCCTTGAAATAGATTTAAAGGAGCTGGAGCTCCCAGTTTTTATTTTGTTCTTTTTTAAGGTGTTTTTGCTTGATTTTCATTCATTGTCATTTGTTGTCCTCTTAATGTATGCACTCACATTAGCTCTTAAGATACTTCATGCTTTTTGAAGACTAAGTCCTGAGCTATGCAGCCAAACTTTCTTCTATTAAAACAGCCAAGGATTTCTTTACTTAAGCTTAAGATATCAGAATTGATATCTTAAGATAGCTTAAGATATCAGAATTGCAGGAGTTGTTTCTTCCACTTACTGTTTCATGCTTGTTCAGGTACTTTACTGGAGGTTCAAGTGTAAGGCTGATGAGAATTTTTTCCAAAGAGTTTGACCAGTAGGAACAAAGTCAAACCCATTTGAGTTAAATATGTTAATCTTTTCCTCCTATGGTGAAGTTGTTTGATTAACAGTTACCATTCCTAAGATAGTAAGTTTAGTAACCCAAGAACTTCATGGCACAAAGGTAAGTGAACTTGTCAGCACATTTGCAGAACTTCTGGGTGTTCCTCCTACTTTGTCATCTTGCTGTGTCATTTTCCTTCTCCAAAGCATTCTTTTGTTTTATGGAAGAGATGGTATGATGGCTACTAACTACATCTAGAAAGTCTTTTTTTTTTTTTTTTCTGTTCTCCCTCCTTAATTTTTGCTTGTTTGTTCTTAAGTTAACTGGAGTATTGTCATTCAGCATGAACTTGTCATTTCGTACATCTTTTTAAAAGGAAGCTTGTTAAGATGCCACTGCTCTAAGTCAGAAATATTTTTGGTTATGGTCAAAAATAACTGGTAACTAGAGAGACTGAATTTCACCTGTTATGCAGAGAGCACTCAGTTGTTTGAACCATAGTTCGATGTTGCTGAGCAATCTGTTTAAGGTTTTTCTGGTTATGATGAGTTGTTAGACGTAGATCACACTGTCAGGTTGTCATGGTTTACTTGGAGTCAGAGCTCATAGCAATGTCAGATGAAGCAATCTATGAACAGAAAGAGCAGTGCTTTTCCCTTGTTCTTGTTGGATAAAGTCCTGCAAGCTTTCCTTTCATAGTTCATCTTTCAAAGGGGGGAAGTGGACCTGCTCTGTTCACATACGATCTGTTCAGTATGTGCCTCCTAGGACCAATAACCCCTTTCCTTTCGTGTAGTTTTTAAGTACTTCTGTCTTTTTTAATTCTTGCTATTTGCCTGTTATTTGACTGATGGCAACATAACTCAGTCAGCAGCCTCTGGACACACATTGCCAACCTGTGAGGTTAAGATGACTTTGAAGAGTAATATGTTAATGCAAATTTGATTTCAACAAATGCATCTTAGATCAGCACATGACTTTTGTTTCATTCTATTTCTTAAGTAGCCAGACTGACAATTCCCAGAGATTATGGTAGTGTGTTTTTAGCTCAGATATAAAGGGAAGATGAAAAGTTTCAATCTTGAAAGCAATTTTCTTCCTAATTCCCAGGGGGTGAATCTGTTGATAGAACTTGTCTAGCAGCTAACTTTTCCAGCCATGCTGCTAGATCCATGGGACATTTACCCTAACTGACTGACTTTTCCAAGGGAGAAATAGGGGGGAAGGGGGTAACACTGAGTCATCCTTATGATGGTTAAAAGTCTTCTAAAGGCTTACCGATGTAGTACAGATACCATTTTCTATAGGTGAATTTCACTGGTTATTTTCTGCTTTCAGTTTGTACTCTGTTTTAAATCTAAACAATGATCTTGTGAAAAATTGAAGCCACAGAGAAACAACCAGACCATCTGTCAGACACTGTTTATAATGCAGTTTTCTTACTGTAAGTGACAAAGTTCAGGAAGAAATTCTAGATGAAAAAGCCAAAAGCTTTTATTGAAGACCTTGAGGTGCTATCCCTGGCACCAGTTTGAAGGAAAAGAATAAAATCAGGTCCTGTTATAAAATAATAGAGGTAACATTCAATTTTCAAGACTTAAGTTTTACCAATTTCAGTGCAACTTTTTCCTTACTCTTTGCCCCCAAATAGTGAAGAATTACACTGAATTATGCTACTTATTTTAGACTGGCTGGGCTAGTTTCAACCTTCTACAGATGTATTGTTGCTGTGGAGTAGGTCTGTGTGTGTGTGAGCAAATGTATTTTGACTGATTGAAGAGAAGGAGGAGAGAATGGCATGTGTTTATGCATACAAAAATCTTCTGCGTTTGCACCCTGACACTTTGGATATGATCTACCGGTGCTCAGTCGTTCATAACCCAAATTTCCTTCTAATGGAACAAAAACATCATAAGAAATTGCTTGTGCAGAACTTCCCAAGGTGAGCATGAATCCCAATACAGTCTCCTAGAAAGCCACGGCTGCTAGTTTCCAAAGGCATTATCAATATTGTTGGGTCCAGAAGCACCAGACAGAATTAAACGCCTTTGGGATCCATAGTGAAATTACAGAACAGCAACAGTGTTTACATAACAGAAGTAACTGTATTAACTACTAATGCAATGTATACCCTGAGGCAATATAGTCAGACTTGGAATGACTTGTAGAAGCAGCTTTTCATACCATTCAGAGGACGGGGGCAGCCAAAAATAATCTCAGTGACAGTGTGAGTCTGTCACTGATCTTCAAATGTATCAAGTTGTCTCTACTGTTCAAGCCTGTCTCTAAAATAAGGTCACTGAAGACTTTTGAATGTGCCGTCCTGGTTATTGCTTTCCAAGATATGCAGAACCTGCAGTCATGACAAATACTGTGGGTTGTGCAATATGTCCGTATGTAGTTAGAGCTTGGTCTCCAGGAGGAAGAAGGAAAAGGAGCATGAGACAGCTACAGAAACAAGGACAATTTGAAAACTAAATTAATATATTGGTGTTGAAATGCAAAATACGGTGATCAATGAAACCACTGTGTTGTCTGAGTGTGAGAAAGCTCCTGGGCTCTGCCTCAGTTGGGATGAGCCAGGAATTACAATTTAGAGCATGAGGCCATTTCTACAAATCTTTTGGAGTGCTTCTTTGTTGCACTGCCTTGATTCTGTATTTTCAAATGTGATGATTCAGGATGGATAAACATTATTCGAAAACCAAGCCTAAGGGTAAAAACTGAAATATTTTATGAGCTGTATCTCTGATAATAAATCATGCATAGGTGTTTCTCTTCCTAACAACTTGTTCTGATATAGGGAATTATATAGGGTTAGCATGAAATGAACATGCATAGAGATATATGTATAGCACTGTGTTCCCAGTCTGTTGTATTATTAAGATTCTCTTTAATATTATTTTCTCTGACTCAGGACTATGAAAGAGAAGGGCTGGTGTAGAACCAGGGAGTTATTTTTTCTTATTTTAAAAAGTAAGCCTTTAAAGCTCAGGTATTGAGATTAATTAAACAGTCCTAAAAGCCCTCGTGTTACTCCATCCTTTTCAGTTGTATTGTAGTCACCAGAGCCCTGTACTCTTCCAGATGGTATTTTAAACCCCAAACCCCATCTGGGTTTAAGGATGGGTGAAAAGTGCTCCCAGTGCATCATTGTAGCCATGTCCCAGAAAAAGTCACACTGCAGCTTTTAAAAACTGCTGGTGCAGTGAGTCCTGCAAATTGTGATTTTACAGAGGAGAAAATAGTGGTAAAACAAACTTACCTGTAAGGATTTTAGCTTGATGTTTCCATTCTGAAATCAGTCCAGTGCCCAGTATTGTGAGCAGTAGGAGATATCCAAATATAGGTGTGTGCTATCAGATTTAATTTTGTTTTTCCTTTCATCTGCATTCACTGCTCTACTCAAGGTAACACACATATTAAAGTCTTTAAATTTCCAAAAGATAAATTTTAGGTTATAACTTAAAAGGACCAAATTAACCTCAAATGGCCAAAGATGTTTCCCATACAACTGCCTTCAATAATTGCAAAGCAGGAACCCTACATGTTTAGTAACTTTGTGGTTTTGCCCAGATCTCAATTTATAGCAGTGAAGGTCCAAGTTTAGAAATTTTTTATGGAAAATTTTTTTCATGGAAAAAATAGTGTGCAGCTCCCATTGGTGTGATTTTTTCCCCCCTGCTTCATCCTGGTACTGGCGACTCAGAAATTTTCCAGGTATTTTGTTGTTTCTTTTAATATATATCATATATTAATTTCAGCTAAGCTGTGAGCTGCAGCACCAATGTTTTTAATGAGACAGAAGGAGATGAGATTAATCAATTTATTTCATTATGGGTTTTTTTGACATTGGTGCTCACACATCAGTTAGTGGAAATGAGTATACTAATCCATTTATTTCTAGTTTCTATGTGATCTGCCTAAAGACCCTGAAAAGGAATTCATAATATTTTCTTTTTTTTTCTAATTCCCAGCACCTAAAGCGAACCACCCCAAAAATTACTACTGCATTGTTCTTGCAGTATTTTGAGCTTTATAGTTCAAAATAAAGAGTGAACATGTAATTTGCCAAATGTGTAAAAAGGATATGGTTTTCTTTAATTTTGTTATCTCACAGTACTAAATGTTTGCAATGCGCCATCATAAGGGCACACAAAAATATATGTATTTGCTGTTCGAGTTCAATGACACGAAATTCAAGATCCCCAAGGTAAGGTTAAGCAGGAGCTAGTGTAGTCAGGGTTGAAATTCAGACACTGCAGATATAATCCATCTCCCTGACACATGCAGTGCTTCATTGTGAGACTGCCAGACACAGTCTGCTGAGATGGGAATGTCACAGAATACCAAAGCAGGGGGAGACGCAGTTTTGTTCATCACTGCTTTTATCTGCGAATATCCATCTAGCAGTCTGCATGCATAGCTCTTGCCAGACAGAGAAATATGAATGCAGCATGGAGATGCAGCAGCTAACATTCAGAGGAGTATATGGAGCATATGCTAGGAGTTCAGAATTACCTGGAGGTAATTTGGGCAGTTAATCAGGTTAATTCCTTATCTCTAAGGCAATATTTCAGTACAGACGCTGAGTCCCCACCTCAGTTGTCTAGCAGAGATCAATGAAAGGCCTGGTTGTCTACATCTTCTAGTGAATTCTGAACCCAAATGACAAAAGGGACCCTGAAGGCAAAGAAACTGCACTGTCATCACTGGGGATGCAGGCAGGCAGACAGAAAGAACTGCAGTGGCAGAAAGGAAAAAAAAGCTTTTTCAAAAATATCAAGTGCTACTGGTTCTACAATTACTTCTCAGTTATTCCCACTCCATTATACATTTGAAATTTCCATTCTGGGGACAAAAGAGGGAAACCTCTGAACCAGTATAGAGATAATTAGGGTTCCAAAATGAGAGATAAAGGTGTCTATCATACGTGTAAGCTGGTCTTATGGAAAAAGCAAAGAAACTTAGCTGTATTTTTCAGTCATACAGATTTCAGTGGATTTTCAAATGCCCATGTCAGGCAACAAAACACTAGAAGTGTTTGAGTGCCTGGCCTGTAGTGGTTTCTATCTGGCATGAGCATAGCCAGTTCTTCTCTAAACTACTGGGATCCCTGAATAATTATGGCTCTAATCTGAAAGGAGGAAAGCTTCCAGGGCCCTGAAAAAATACACCCTTGCCACAGACTTGGCAGGAACCAGGTTGACCATATGACCAACAGGGCTGGAGGGACATGACTGTCTGGGTTTATGTCTGGACATATGGCAAGATTTGCATAGTGATTAAATATTGTTGACTGTAGCTTTAAAAGTGTGTTTTTATTTGAAATAGTGCATCCTGTTCTAGGTGTACTGAGCAACATCTCTGTATAGGCATTTTTCTGCCCAGTTGTAAAAGGCAGCCTTTAGCTAAAAGCACCATCTGTGACATGAATCAGCAGTTCAGTGACGCAGCTGAGGAGCTCGGAGCAGTGGGATGGATGGAAGCAAAGGGCACGCTGGAATATCACTATTGTAGGGATGCTAATAGCTCCCAGGCTTGCGGCAGAAGTTTCATGAGGAACCTGCAAGCAATTAAAGGTTTTGGAGAAGTTGCAGCAGGTGGGGTGCCTGTGAGGGAAGAGGGAGCTAAAACTTAGGTTAGAAATTTTGGCATGGGTTTCGTGACACACATATATATCCCCTCCAGCTCAGTTCCTGTAATCAGTCATTTAACTCTGCTCGCAGTGTGATGATTTTCAGTGCCCCCAGTGAATTCCCTCCCTCCAGCCCAGTACAAAGCCCTGGCCTTTGCAAATGCTCTACACCACCATGGAGCAAACCCAGGGCAGGAAAACTTGCTATTTCAATTTTTTTTTGTCATTTCTACTTTTACTTGGGTATGATTTCTCTTTACACTCTCTTGCTCTGGATCCCTTGCTTACCTGTTATAACCAAAAGTTTCAGGGCTGAGGGGAAACACCATCACCTCACTTTAGTTTCCTTTTTCTTCTGAGGAGAATAGTGACAATCACACCAACAGTGTAAAGTTGTGCAGTTGTTTGTCTTGGTTCTTCCACCTGCACTAATCTCACACGGGCCTAGGATCTCCAGTGATAACAAGTTCCCAGGAGCCTCATTTTGTATTTCTTCCATTTCCTACCACTGCACATTTTCCCCCAAAAAAAGTGGTACATTGAATTACTGCGCATAAAATCAGAGACTAACCTGCTACTGTCACTTAGAAAGGGATTAGACCTATCTATGGTTTTATGAAACAAATCTGAATGTGTCATTTGATCTTCATCTTACATCAGTACACTTTGGGTAAATATGAATTTTTTAGGTGTGGAAGAAATTTCTGCGTATCTTGGGTTTGTATTTCCATATCTAATAAAAAGTGCAGAAAAAGTGTGCATGATATTTCTGAACAGCTGACAGTGAGAAATACAGGTATCATAAGAGATTTGCCTTTTTTCTTTATTTAATGAATTTCAGGGAATCAGAGAAAAGAATTTTAATCCAAATTCTGTAGATACAAGCCTTTTTATCAGTTCATCATCATTAGCAGTGTCATCAGTTTTTACTTATGTGATCTATGAAAGGTTCTTTTTGTAGTTTTGTCTCTTGGAAGAGAGTGAACATGTGGCAAAGATAATACGTATTTTTTACATATTACATAGGAAAAAAGAATTCCCCATTTTGAAAACTTCCAGTAAAAAATGGGATACATTTTTTTTCACAAATAAATGGGTAAGAGTTCCTGTTCTACCAGTTCTGTTAAGCGATTGTTTTTTAACCACTAAAACTCAAATAAGATCCCACCGCAGTTTTTCAGACTTAACCTCAAATTCACCTTTTTTTTTATTCTGTTCTAAAACTAGACTAAAAGCCTAGTTTTACAATACAAAAAGGAGTTTTGTATTTATAAATAAGAATTAAATTGATATTAAAGTATCCTCTAGGGATTTAATTTTTTTATACTTCAGCTGCTTCATTAATACAGGATATGATGAGCAGGATATTTTGAGCTTTCGTTCTTTAACCATCCTGTCTACCTGTAACACTTTTGACAGAAAGCAAGTACTTACTGCCTTGTTTTGTTTCAACACCTTTAAAAAATAACCTTTCTGTGGTAGCAATACCTTTTCCCATGTTGCTTGATTGTCTGGTAGAAGGGAACCAGTGTTACCTACATATTTATGCACATAAAATCATACATGTGACCCCATAGTGAAGTCCAGTAAACATAGATTTCAGTGTGACATCTTCATATATTTGAACATGCATTATAGAAACCCACAGAGATTAGAAATTCTTAAGGAAAAATCAGGCAGTAAAGATACTGCCCAAGTGATATCTTACACAAGGGTGAAATCAGCAGATCCAGTGTACATTCAATAATTTATGCAACCACTCTGTCAAAGATCTGTACTAATTCTTGGTTCTCACTGTCTAAAGCGTTTTCAAAGTTTAATTGCCAAAACTTTGTTGTTTCTGCTCTGTGATCCACATCTCCTAGAAACAGCCTTTAGGAGGTACAGAGATTTCAAGTGGCTTTGAACTTGAGGGAGCTAAATGCACTTGAGGTGTTTTATTTCATCTTGGTTGTTTTTGACTCACAGTATTGCTGTTAAACCCAAACGGACATAAAAAAATTCAAAAGGCTCCTTTTTGTTATTAAGTTCTCTGATAAGAATATCTATTAAGAAAAACTCTAATTCATCAAAAAGAGAGTGTGATGGTGGGTCATTGGTTGGTTTGGAAAGTTGGGGCCTAAATGTGGTTTTTCAGGTGTGTCAGCCTTCTGAAAAAACACATTTGAACCACCATCTTACTGCTCATTTAAAGCTCCTGTTTAGTTGCCATAAAGCTGTGGAAAAGCCAAGAAATTGAAACCCTCATGGCGTATGTTTCATTCTAATTATCACAGTTCATCAAATGGTGGTTGTTTCTAATACATCTTTGCAGACATTTTAATCTACGCATTTTTGTCTTCTCTGCCATGTGCAGGTTGTTTGTTGAAGCAGCTTTTACATAAAGAGAGTGAGACTGAAAATAGCACCAGTAAAACAATTAATAGTGCTCTAAAGGTGCTCTTTAAAATAGTCTTGTCTGTAAGTTATACCTGACAGAGAGAATTGGGAAGACACACTAGAAACACATTTGTATTTGTCTTGACTGGCAGTTGATGCTGTTATTTTTGGTATGAATATTGACATGTTTTATCGGTAGGGTGTCGTCTAGGTTTTGTCAGCTGCTGTGTTGCTGCCTTGCAGGTAATATGAACATGTCATTTGGGGTGACCCCATATTTTTGGGGTTTTCATTTGGGCAAGAACTTGTGTGTAAATAGAAATGTTCACAGGATTGACTTTTTTCTGCTAATTGTTTTTCCTCTGATTTTCTCTTGACAATTAATAGCTCCGTGAAACTACACTAGACAGTATATTTAAAACCAATAATAAAAAGGGAAAACTACCTGGGGAGACTCCTTAATAGAAATAAAGTTTGGAAAACACTGGAAAGTCAAAGACAAAGCATCAGTCTACTTGTTCTGAAGCAGCTGCTGTGTCACATGAGCCAGCAGCCGCCAAGGCCTTCAGCTTGGAGGAATTCTGCCATAATTATCCTGACTCATTACAAACTTCACCTGGCTTTAATTCACTAACATAACCTGCTGAATATTTTTCCATTGAGATGTCCTGAGCGTGTAAGCACAGCAGGGATTCATTTGGGGACATCTGACTTTTTTTCCTCCTTTCCTACACTTTTCCCTCTTTTCTTTCACTAAAGGGCAACAATTTCCTGCCACATGTGAGCGTAACCATCACATGAATGTCAAAAGAATACAGCACGTTGTTTTAAAAACAAATGCTGAGTAAAGCAATAATGATTTGCTGCTTATTGTAAAGCTTTGCCAATTTAGCTATTTGCTATGCTCTGAAGATTTACATGGGCTCCTCACCAAGGCTTTAGAGAGACTATCAGCAGTGTGGCATGTTGATCCCTTCCTCTCTCTGGTTTGTCTATGCATTGACTCTTGCACATGGTTTCTATATGCAGTTGCCTAAAGTACACTATTTGTGAGGATTTCAGCTGGTCAGAGCAACAGTAGCTAGACTCCAATGCTGGTTTTGGGACATGATATAAAACTGTGAGGTGTTTTATGCTGAAACATCACTGCTACATTAATTTTTAAAGGAGGTGCTAACCATCTCTTAGTCAAATATCTTTGTTTCTTATTTCTCTTTTCCATCACTTCTGGCAGCTTATTTTGATTTCAGACCCGCATTTTGTGGATGTGAAAAAGAGTTGTTTTGTTTTTCTTGAAGTATATCTCAACACAAAGTTTTATTTATTTCATAGTCCCAGTGTAAACAAAATTGAAGTTTGAATTTACATCTTAGATTTAAATTCTCCTGCAGAGGACTTGGGATATAGGTATTTGGCACAACAATTTATGAGAGAGATTTTAAGGGAAATGTTACTTATATTGATGGATGTCGTTGTTGTTGTTTTAAGAGGTCTGAAGGGTTTTAGTTGTTGAATTTAGTGGAGTTTTTTTTCTTTTTTTTTTTTTTGGTTGGGTTGGTTTTGGGCTGCGTTTTTTGTTGGTTTAGATGTTCTCTTTTTTTCTGTTTGTTTGTTTGTTTGTTTTTTAGGCCAGCTGAGGATAAATGTGTGTGGGTGCCTAAGGAAACAACAACAGAAAAAGTATACTATTTACTACTGACGACTATCTTGAAACATGCTGTACCTCCCAAATTAGAAATATCTGCATCGATCCTTCCAGCTAACACTACCCAATGGTAGCCACAGAATGGTAGTGCAGAGAGAGTAACAGTCTTTATATTTGCATTTCTACTATTTCTATTTGTGGCTCTTCATTGCGTGTATCAGAGCAATTATATTCTTTTTTGCAGAGTAACATTAGGTTCTTTTAATTAGTTATTTAGTAGTTTTAAAAATTTAAGTGTTGAGTCTATTTCTTTCACACATTTGTGGACCTGAATCATAGAATCACAGAATCACTTAGGCTGGAAAATATCTCTAAGGTAATTGAGTCCAACCTTTGACCAAAAACTACCTGGTCAACCACACCACGGCACCAACTACCACATCCAGGTGTTTCTTGGATCATCCCTAGAGATGTTTACCACCTCCCTAGGCAGTCCATTCCAAAGTTTTACAGCCCTTTCCATGAGGAAATTCTCCCTGATGTCCAACCTGACCCTCTCCTGGTGTGGCTTGAGCCATTTCCTCTTGTCCTGTCACTGGTTGCCTGGTAGAGGACGCCAACCCCCAAAGCTCACTGAAGTCAGATGAAAGACTTCACAGATCTTTCTTTCCTTCGTTGTCTTGGTGTTTGATTTTTTTTTTCTCCCTCTACATTGAATGGATTGTGAAGGCAGCAAGGTTTTGGTGACAAGTAATGTGATGATTCATGCAAAACTGACAGAAATAAGAGAGACTGGCCCTTGTACTTTGTACCTGATATTTGAGGCTGTGAAAGCACACAAGAATTGAGCCATAAGCAGAAATGTGCAAGTAAAATCTGATGACAGGCTGCAGAACAGGTCTGAGGAGCTGCACAGGAGCTGCAGTTCCTTAGCACCTCTCAGCCAGGTCCCAAAGACAGGCGTCCTTGTGTTGGGCTGGCACACTTGGCTGCTTAGGAGGGGTTTGTTAATTTGTTGAGTACCAAACCAAAAGTGCCCAAATGAGAGAATGCCAAAGGTGATCATCTTGCCAAAGAAGGTTTTGGTTTCAAACATATGGCTCTGGAATGGTGTGGACTTTATGGGGAGGTTTCTGCAGCTGAAACACCAGCACCAGGTCTATATGTGTTTCTTGTTCTTGCTCTCTATTCCCCTTGTTTTATGTTTTATGCTCAGCAGTTGCCACTAAAATCTTTCCTGTTGCTGTCGACCTTGTACTAATTCACTGTGATATTAAAGCTGGAGAATACTGAAATACAGCTAATTAGGCTGAAGAAAGAATAGTGAATATTTTCATAGTTGCTATTGCAGATGACTGCTGCAGATAGAAGCAATCTAAGTTGCAAAAAATTGTTAGGGCATATTCTGATCTATTTCTACTCCCTCTCCTAATGTGAAAATTGCCATTTTTGTATTCACACTTCAAATGAAGCAGTTTGGTTTAAATATAGTTATATTTATCAGATAAATATATGTATAAATGTATGTATAAAATGTTCACAATTATTTCAAATTCTACTCTAATAGAAATCTGGCATTATCTGAAACAACTATGGGCACTGTTATTCTGAGTGCTTTTGTTGAAATGTTCTTTATAATAATCTGCTAATAGAAGTGAGAGATTGAATAAATTTAGGAAAAATATAAAAATATTTTAGCACTGACTTTTTTCTAAATTTCTATTTTCAAAGCCAGATAAGAGTTTATAGAGACTGTTCTGATGGTGGTCTCTTGTCAGGAGGGTAGCTATGGGGCAAAATGGATTTGCATACAGGTTAACACATATACTGGAAGGAATTTTGAAAGGTATTTCTAGGTATATTTTGGTCTCTTATTCCTACAATGTGATAGATCCATGTCCCATATTGTTATTTTCCCAATAAAAATAGGTGTTAGTTTTAAAAATCATGTTGCCTTGGTTTCTTTGACTAATAATACTTGAGAAAATAATATTTCTTTTTGTATCATGATTCAGCACAAGTTCCTCAGAGGCGATGCTCTGTTTCTGCTGAAGAACAGGTAAAGGCAAATGCTGCTCTTTATCTCCAAATTTAACAGACCTTTGGCTGATTCCTTCTGTTCTGTGGGACAGAGATACCTTGGAAAGATTGAAGAGGCATCATGGGGGTGAGCATGATGAATTAATAAATCTTTTCAAGTTCCTCTTCATTCAGGGTTGTTTGTTAGAAGAAGGAGCATGAAAGGCTGTTCAGGGCTGTCTGCTGAGACGCTGAAAATTAGGTAGAGACTGATCCTGCAGAAAATGTAGAAAAAGTGGGGGGAGAGTCATGTGAAAAGGCTACCTGCAAAAGTAAGCATGTGGCTTGAATACAATTTATTCCATGTCCCAGTTATTGCTGGATCATCTTGGAAAACCATCAGGTCACAGAAATAAGTCAGTGGTGAAATACAATTTACTCCAGGTTCCATCAGCAAGAACTTATAAATAAAAATAAATAAATAAATAAATATCGTTTTAAAAGAAAGTCCCACTTTTTTAGGCATTTAATTTGTTTTTCTGAGGGAAAGAAGGCAACCAGGAAGAAAGAGACTGCAGGTTAGCGGCATAAGCTTACTTTGTGGAAGTGTACAGCTACAAAAGTGACAACTGGGAAAGCCATTTGAAGAGGGAGAGAAACTGAAACTGCTTAGGAAATAAATATATCTACAGCAGGTAGAGACTGTGCTTGTGACATCCCAGCTGTTAGTTGTATCCAGGAGCACAAATAAAAACACATTTTATGGATTAATTAAAAGGTTTAGTAAACAGCACTGGGGTTGTTTTATTTAATCTTTTGTGCATCAGCTAGATCCAGTTCCCAAATAGTCTTAAGAGCATACAAACCATCTTGCAAATTCTCTTCTGATTCCCTTGTGGATTCCCTGAATCCCATGTGGATTTCAGGAGATTTAATGAGAGGGCACATACCCCGGGGTCTGTCAAGACTCTGAAAGTATTTTTGTGCTTTTTCCTCTGTGTAATGGCACATGCTCTCAGATATTTATTTTCTTTTCCTTTAAGCAATGTTTCTTTCAGAATAATGTCTGAATAAGGATAGAAGTAATCACTTTTTCTTTTTTCTTTTGTTTCTAGGGGGTTTTTTTGTTCTCATCAGTGATTATTTTCTTCCTTTATTATTTATATATTTATAACTATATATTTATATAGTTAACAAGCAGGCAGCACAATAGACCAAAATGTCTCTTAACATCATGAATTGAGAAATTCACCACCAGCTTATATAGTTTCTACTCATTCTGTTGGCTATTTGTTTTATTTCTGAATTACTTTTCAGTTTTCAAGAGTAGCAACATGGACAAATGCTTGCAATTATGCAGGAAGATCCTAAATTTTTTCCGTAAGGATTTTTTCCCCCGTCCCGATTCATACTTTCCCTGAAGTTAATGAAAGTTACATGCAGAGTATATCCCCAAAGGATTTACTGGAAAATTTGACAATGCTAGAATAAACAGAGGGTTGTGGCAACATGCTCTGGTGAAAATAAATGCTGTCTCTGTTAGCTCAGCTGCTTGGGTGCAGGAAAGCAGTTCTCTTCCAGAGGCTCTTGTCAGATGCCTGTAGGACCTTGGCTCATTTACCATTTAACCTTTCCACTGTGCTGGGCAGAAAATCCACACAACTGCCAAAATATGATCAGATATTGAGGAAGTCCAGGTCCCCTCCAGTCTCTTGTCTTTGTTTGAGAAGTCTGAATCAGGGCAACCCCAGTGTGGGTTTAAGGCACGTGCAGAGAACAGAAGTTTGAGTAGGGCTTGTGGTTGAGTATAGAACACACGTTTGTCTTATTTTTTCTGAGCATTCATAGTGACTTTGCTTTCCTCCAGAGACCAGCAATTGTAAACCATAATCTATAAGATCTTGGGGAGGGGAGCAGAGATTGAACCTTTCTGGTTTTCATTCAGATGCACGTGGGCATCTGAATGCTCAGTGCTCAGTGATCCCAGGGAACAGCTGAATGATGTGGTGGAACTGGGTATTTACCCTGAGTGTGCTGCAACTTTCTGTACAGATGGCATGAATGTGCTACCTCACAAAGGTTACCTCTTTATCCTAATCCAGTCACTCCAGACTGAAATCGGGGTTGTTTTATTTTATATAGTTATGTTATATAAAAAAGGTGGGTGTTGGAGGTTGAAATAGTGAAAAGTGAAGAAAGAAAAAAAGAAGTAATGAAGAAAAATATTGTTATGTCATTTCCAAAGATATTATTCTCCTTCTCTATTTCCTTTCTACCTGCAGCACTAATGTAGAGTGAATATACTATTTAGGTGAAATAGATTTTCTGTACCTTCTCAAATATACCAAATAAGTCAGAGTTGAAGTTGATACGTCAGGCTGGGGTTTTTTGTTTGTTTCTTTTTTTAATCTGAGATACACAGCAACACTGTCCTTGGAATCTTGTTGGCAAATTTTTAGCATTTACACCAAAAATGGATCCTTTTCTGTCTCAGCAGTGTTGCTGGGGCTTTGCTGTAGTGCTGCTGCCACAGTGCTGCCTGCTGATATCTAGCTCAGTAGATAGGAGGAGAAAAGCCAGTGTGTTCATGGAAACAGTGCTTCCTCAGACAAGCGATAATCAGCCTAATGTCGGTGTCATGCTGCAATCAGACTCTGACAAGGTTTGCAAATATCTTGAAAGGAACTGCTCATCTTCAAATGCTGTAGCTCAAAGCCCAAGTGGAACAAACCCCGAGTTTGCTGCACGTCAGCTGCAGAGTTCTGTTGATGAGCACAGCATGTATAAACAGAGGCCACCGCTATCATCGCCGGCAGGAACTGCCAGATGCACTGGGCTGGTCGACTGCTTAAAATCTTGCTGCATAACCACAGAAACTAAAAATGGAGCTTAAAAACCCATTACACATCACCAGAGCCATAGACTGTCTTTTTAAAGCTTTGAGGCCATTTTTAATCAGTGCCAAAGACTTTTTTTAGACGTGTCTGCTCTCAGGAACTTCTGTCTGGTTTTTACCATTCATGAGAACAGAATGAGTCCTGGGGAGGGTAGGGTGTAGGACAGTGGTTCAAGCAGAGGGATAGTCCATGAACCCTCCCAGCTCTGCCACAGATGTGCATGTACTGCAACTGGGGAAGTCATTTGCTCTCTTTGTGCACTTATTTTTCCAGCTGTGAAATGGGGACAATAGCTCACCTATAACTGTAACACAAGGCCTTGTTCATTAATGGGTTCCCAGTGCATTTTAAGCTCTCTGAGATGAATAGCAAGCCCCCCACAGGAAAAAAACAGCTAGAAGGATAAAATATAGTTTGTTATGCACTGGGCTATCTCTGGATATTGTGGTTTTGAGGCAAAGCAATTTGCTTTTTTCTGCTGTATTTTCTCTTATCTTTGAGAATTAAGGGTTTGGGGAAGGCTAAAGCAGGATTCTCCATGCATTGGCAGCTCTGCCACCGTTGTGGTATGGTGAAGCCAGCCTGCAGTGGAAGGGCCATGTCATGTGCATTACACCTGCTTTCTGTGGGCCTAAAATGACTTTCGTGATGGGCTATACTGGAATTAAAACATGTCACAGTCAGAAAGGACCTAATCTGGTGTTATCTGCACCTAGAGCTACAGAACCTCTCTCAGTGGTGTTGAGCAAAGCCCCAAAAGCCTGTGTTAGATGTACATTTACTTCCCTGGTATGGAGGGAGGCAGTGGCAGCCTGGCTGGCACGTAGGGCAGGGAAGCCTTTATCTATGAAACCCAATCAGTATTGCAGTCTGAGATGACAAACTGTAATGCCGCTATTTGACAATTTTAGGCAATTAGTTTATTCAAGTCAAAAAAGACAGAGTCCAACAACTAAAATTTTACATAAGGTTTGATTTTCTGGCTTTTTTTTTTAAGACAGTGTTTTTCCTTTGCTCTATACTGACGCTGTCCTGCATCGTGCCCTCAGTCAGAGGGGACGCAGCATCCTTCCCGCAGACGTCCCTGAAAGGGAAATGTCCCCGGCGGGGAATCTGCGACAGCTGGGCTCGCGTGCTGGCCCCTCGTAGGAGGAGGCACGTTCAGGATGCCTGGTGAGCTGGCTCGTGTCACCCCGAGGTAAAGAAGAGAGAGGGACCTTTGGTATGGGTTCCAGCAGGTTTATTACCAGTGGAGGACCCACGGACAAAAGGCAAGCTGAGGGACTGTGCAGGGAATTTTATACTCAGGGAAAATGGGGCGGAGGGAAGGGAAACAGCCAATGGGGTACAACCAAAGGGGAGGATACAACTTAATGCTAACCAACCGGGAAAACAGGAAGGTAGGAGTTACAACTGGGAGCCAGTGGGGGACTGAGTAACACAGAACTTTCTAGATAAGGGGGAGGCGGTTTGAAACAGGGTACCACCGAGAGGGATGCAGCTTAGACCTCCGTGCCGCCCATCGACCCGCCCTCAGACTCACTGTCTGGGGAGGGGAAATCCACCCCCTGGATGGCAAGTGCCTGATGGACACTCGACTGCCACAGCCCAGAGGTTGGCTGGGCCACGGCAACACTATACTTCCCTTGCAGTGTTAAATATGGAAGTTACGCAGTGAGAACATTTCTTTCTCAGAAAAACATAAATCCCCTGAGAATCACATATGGAGGAACCTCTAAACAAATGGGGTTTTTGTTCTGCAAGACAGTTCGTAGCTTTTTATCTTATAATGAGCCCTGTGGGGCTGCAGCTGGTGGGTATTTCCATTTGGGCACATTCACAGGTGAAAGACCTTCCTGGAGCTTGCCAGGTTCCCAGCTGAATCCCCTAGACCCGTGCTCTTGTAGAGCAATATGATGAGAAAGTGAGTGCATTTATTACCTCACTTACAGCTGTGCTCTCACACTCCATCAGTTCTTAGAGTCTGAAAGGACCAGAGATTCCACAAAGACTTCCAAGCCACACAAAAAAGTGAAGCACCCTCTAAGAGCAGTGGGGATGTCCAGAGCCCCATGGTCACTCACAGAGATTGCAACAAGTGAGGAATCCATCCTCCTGTTCTGCTTTGTTAAAGTTAAAAACCTGTATTTAAAATTTTGCCTAGCACTTTCTGTTAGTTGCAGAGCCAATAACACTCAGTGTCAGGTGGTCTTGTGTGGGCGCGGAAGTGCTGCTTGCAAGAATTTTTCTTACTTTTCTTCTGTCCCATGTGAAACTTTTCTTTTTCATAGAAGCTATTAGTAAAGTTTACAAACCAGGGACACCTGCAGACCTTGCTAACCTTTGTTTATGGTACAATAGACAAATATTTTGACAATAGGACGTTAGCCAATCACCCTTAAGAAGGTGGCTGATTTTTTAATAAAAAAGATATAAAAGAGTTGTAAAATAATTAAATAAATCAATCTTGCTGCACATTTCCTGCTTCTTGAATCTCTCTCCTCCTTCCTACTACTGTGGGATACAGCGACAGTCTTGGAAAGAGGTTAACAGACCATATCCCAGGACCTCGTTGCCAGATCCTGGGAAGTCTGAGTTTTCATCCCCTTGCAGATCACAACAATTTTTAGTAATTGTGAGGATTTTAGTATTGTTATGAAAATTTTACCTATAGGAATAGAAAGTAAAAACTGACATATGGAGTCTGGTTCAAATGAATTTGAAATTTGCTCCTGGAGACCTCTCTCTGAAATAATTGCATGACATAATATTCCACTTTACAATTTCCAGCTTTTGTTTACATTCATGAATTACAGTGAGACTGCAGCTCCAGGTCTTTATGGCAAAACAGATCAAGTTTGATTCTAAAATAAGGAATGACATAAAGATCTGGAATAAAATTCATTTAAAGAAAAGAAGTAGTACCCTAGAAGAATTAAAAGGCGTAGTCAAGACAAAGTAACAAGCGTTACCAGTGTTTTTCTGTGATTTCTGGTATATTTAGCTTTTTATATATTTATGCTGAAAAATATGATGATTCTTTCTGAAGAATTGAATGGCATTGAGTATTGGCCATGACTAAATTAATCCTTTTTCACTAATTCATCCCTGCTAGGACAGTACCATAACAGAAGACCTCAGCCTTTGTGCATGCTATGAATCTTGTGTGGCTCAGGAGAGCAGGTTAAACATCTTTGTTTTACCTGTGTTATCTTCCTGAAGCTTGAAGGACTACTTCGTTATAAATATGCAGGGAAAATCTGTTCCAGTACATATATACCTTCTCTGCATTATATCTCTAATAGAAAATGATTGGGAACTGACACACACTGACCTCCAGCAGATAATTATCTGATAAAATTGATACTTCACTTCAAAATGCCTAAAAAATTATACTGTCAGATTGATGTTTATTCCTAAAAGCATTCTGGAGAACTTCCCCTTGATCTTAGATCAGTCCATTGTCAGATTCCTTAAAGGCCACATCATTTATAAATTATATGAACTGCAGATGTATAATTCATGTGGAGCATAAAATAAGGTTTAAAACATTTGTATTAAAAAGGTAAGGTGATCCTATATTAAATCATATTTATGGCCTAATTTTAAAGTATGGAATCCTTGTGGCTGAAGTTTAGCACTTCTCCCTTTTTATTTTTAAGAATTTATTAAAAAAAGAGGTCACTGTGACAATGATGTTGGCAGACAAGTGGTCTCTTTCTAAAAGTCCTTGTGTTGATCTGTCGTATTATTTTCCATTAGCTCCCCCTACACTTTCTGCAGATTGCTTTCAGCCATATTTTTACTAAATGTTTTTGGAGGTGCAAACTGCAGATTTCACCATCATTGTTTTGACATTGCAAGCTCAAGGTTAATGGAATTCCTTAGTGGATAAAAAGAAAAATAACTACATTTTGAGTTAAATCATCTTGAGGATATAGCCAAATTGCAGGAATCCTAGAAACCATTACCATTAAAAATATATTTAAAGAAAATATTCTGGATGCATTTTGCTATTTTTTTCTTCCTACTGATTAAGGTCTAAAAAAATTCCTAAAATTTACATTTCTTTTCCTACTGCATAAACGTAAATTTGTTGCTATCATCTCTTCTCAAACATCTTTTAATAAATTCTGAGAAATATAATAATGTTATTTGATATTATTATAATATTCTTTTTTTTAACCTTAGCCTTGATCTCATTATTACACCTTTACCAATAGAAGTAGAAAGAAAAAATTGACATGTTGAGTCTGGTTCAAATGAATTTGAAGTTTGTTCCTGGAGACCTTTCTCTAGCAAAATATAAAGATTTACCACTGTCTAAGTTCATAAATGACCTTAATTGTTTAAAAGCCATACCTTTAATTACACCTTTGGAGATCTGCAAGTATTTACTAATATGATACTGAGCAGTGTTTTGGCAGTATTCTCTCTGAGATTTGTTTTCTTTGAAGTGTTAGCTAGAGTTATGCTTGTTTTCCTTTATTAGTGAAGAAAAATAGCAACAGTAATTGTTTTCTTGTAATACATGATGGATTCTTCTTTCCACTCTGCCTCAGTAACGGGAATTCTCCTGAAGTTTGATTGAATAGTTCATGGGTGCTAGAAGTTAATAATCTTAAGTGAAAACAGGCAAGCTTTTGGATTCTTCAGAAATGTCTTACCTGATAAACTTTTGATGCAGTTATTTCATCCCTCTTTGGGCACTTACTCTCACCACACCCCAGTGGGCACAGAACAGCCACATCGCTGGCACGCAGCTCTCAAAGCAGGGGAAAAGCCAGGCTGCTGCAGCTCCTAAACTGACCCTTCAATCCCTTTAGTGCAGGAGGAAGTTTGCCCTTTAAAAGATTTACTTCCCTTCTTTTCCCCTTTACTCTGCTGTAAATCTTGCTGTTTCCTTGTTTACAAGCAAGCACCTTATTGTCCTATCTTGCTTTTCCACACCACGCCCAGTCTGCTGTTTTCTTGCTGTCCCCGTCCTTTACTCCTTTGCCACCTGTTGCCTTTCCTCACACATAAGGAGTGGCTAGCAAGTGCTGTTTTGTCATTAGGATGCTTTGCAGAAGTGCTTCTCAAGTGGCAGTATAAATACTAGCAATATTAATTTTAAGGCTGAATGTTTAGTATTTTAAAAATATATCTTTCTTTTCCTAGGTGTCACTACTGCATTCGTAATTTGACTGTGCTACCCAGCAATAATACTTGGGTTAGAAAAATATGCATTATGTAGAAGAATCAACAACAGACTTGCCATGACCTAGCTTTTATAGGTGTGGGATTTCTATCACTCCTCTTTGGAAAATTCTTCTTTTCTCATCCATTGTCCCTAGTTTAGGATGGGAAGCCAAAAGATTTGAAGTTACTTTCTTCAACTTCACTCATCAAATTCTTAATCTGCCTCAGTAATTTCCCTCAATATGATCATTTCTTGAAACAGTAACTGAAATATGATAGCAAATAAAAAAGGGGGATATAGCGCTGCATGTGTTTATTAAAGTACAATCACATCAGATAACCTGATATTTTCATTAAATTAGGATTTTGAGTAACTGATTTCATAGGCAAGGAAAATATTAGATTTTAGTCTGTTGGGACTTTTGTAATGAATTTGAAATGGTACTATGAAGAAAATTAGCTTTGTTTAAGAAAATGGAGATAATGAGCCGAAATTTGAGATCAATAACAAATTGTCAAAAGTTTTGGTCTTGGAGCTGAAGAAGTTTAGAAATGGAGTTCCCTTAGGATCACTCTTGAGGTTTTTCTTACTAATTATTTCATCAATATTTTTCACATAGGGAGCATGCTAGTGACAACTGTTCATGATGTTAAGTGGTGTTGGCAGTATACAGGAGAGTAAAGATTTCATACTGGAAGAACTGGATAATCCCAAGGAATGGCAATTCACGGGAAGAGTGGACTTTTTTATTGCAACATGAAGGTTGTCTTTTGGGGCCGATAGCAAAAGAATTCCCATTTTCAGGTAGAAGTGAACCATTTGATAGTGATGAAAAGTATGTGTGCATGTAATTTTGGGGAAAATTATGTGCTGCCCTTGCAGTACAACTACAAAAAAGGGAAATGGGACTCCAAGGATTGCAAAGTGAAGGGCTTGTTGTTGTGCCTGGAAAAAATTAACTCTTTTGTTCAAAGACCTGTGAAATTTAACTTGAAGTAGCATTGAATAGCCTAAAATAGTTGGAATTTTAGCTGTGTAATTGACAGAGAGGATACAAGCACCAGCAGTCTTTTTATTTTGTTTATTTTTGGAGAACAGTGGAAAAAAAAAGTGATTTACAAGAAGCAAACTGGGTAGCTTTCTGTAATGCTTATGGAAGGCACCAGACGAGCTGAGCAGGTTTCTGTGGAATTGCCCTGTCAGGACAGACATGAAGTGGTACACACTGGCTTGGTGTTGCTCACCACATTCTGCTCACCTCTGTTACCATGCCCTGACCATTTCTGCTCTCAGAGAACAGGAATGCTCTGCTTCAGTCTGCTCAGCCCAGGTCTTGCCACAGGGCTTGATGAACCTCTTGCTAAACTGTTACCTCATGCCTGCAGAACTAGACTAGTTTTAATAAAGGGTTTAATTACAGAGATGTGATAATGCTATTTTTTCCATGTAAAACAAGTAAATACAGACTTATATTTTGGTGGTCCTACAAAGGTGTTCTTGTTTCTGCCTTTATACAGGTGACTACACAGACTGTAGGAATGTGAGAATAATTTAATTTTCAAGGCCGTTCTTTTACTTCTGATCTCTACTGCAAGAATTGTGATTAGTGCTGCTTTTTGTAGTAATTTTCTACTGGGAGAAACAAACAGGTGACCCAGAAGATAATTTTGCATTAGAGCCTCATTCAACATTACAAAGTCATTTATTTTGAGGCTGCCAATCACTATGATCTTTGGTTTGAACAAAAATATTGCTCTCTGCAGCCACAAATCTCTCAGAAACACCTCCATGCCATCTAGTGTGTTTTAAGAAAAAAAAAATGTGCATATAGAGAGAATAAATACAGGTGTTTTCCCAGTTCAAATGAAGTTAACATAAGTTACCTTATGTACTTAAACCCACTGTAGCTTGTACATTCTTGAATTATACCTTTTACATTGTGGGAGATGTTGCATCACGAGCAGCCTTAGGTGTCTTACCCCTCACTGATGAAGTTGAGCAAAATGCAAACCATGAGGGGAAAATGAGCAGCTGGTGCTTGAGCACCTCTTGCAGGCATCTTTGCGGAACAATTCCAGAGTCAGTTCACAAGGGGGTCACTGGCTGTTCTGCTCTTTCGAATGTGCAAGGGTGATGTAAACCTGAAAGGGGAAAAGTTGAAGAAAAACGGTGGGTTCTCTTCCCCCTGCCTCAGCTCTCTTTCCAATGGTAAGAGAAGAATCATCAGTTTCTCTGGAACTAGCCTTATTTTAGTATTAAATCAGACAGAAATTTTGGCTGTCTACCCTGGAGTGGGCAGGGAGGCCTTCTGGTTCTGCCAAGAATAAATCAGAGATGGTGATAATAAGATTAATATTAATATTAAAGCGTGCATTCCAAAAAGCAGCAGCATTTGGGTTTGCATCACCACCAAGAGACAACATGTCAAGCTGGCTTTTATGGAACTTTCCTCCAAAGGAAACTATATCAGGAAATACTCCATGGGTGTGGGAAAGACCACACTGGATGAAGTGAAGTAAATAAAGTTATTTTGCTGAAGTATTCCTGACTTGAATAAGCATGTGTTTGGAAGAGACAAACAGATGGGCAAAGTAACAATTGTTTTCAATGCAGGTTCGAATCTGCTTATGGTTTACGCTTCTTGGATTAGCTTTAAATGAGCAAAGACTCTATCTTTATCATCGTATTTATTATCCTTTGTCATCATTCTGCACTTCCTCCTCTGTATCTACCAAGATCTAAGTATAGTTTAAGAGGAAAAGGGACCTTTTCCCTATCTATATGCAGAGGAAAATCTGCCAAATTCTCCTAAGTATAGCTTAAAGGAAAGAAATTTTGATGGAGAGGGAATGGGTAAGAAAATTAACATTAAAATGACCTTCTTTGCAGCAACCCCCATAATAATGAAAAAATAAAATGTACAGATAAAATGCTTTGATAGTGCAGGACCTGGGCTAGCACCAAACTGACATTATCGCCATCATCAAGAAGAATTCATCCTGCTGTTGCCATACAGTACAAAGAAGGTTAAGAATGATAAACATACCCTATGTTTTCAAATCAATTACTTAAATTAAACTCCTTTGTATCTCTTCACTTTTGTTCTCGCCTCTTTTTATTCATCAGCCTGTCTTTCATACGTGTATTAGCAGAGGCATGTGTATCTGGTTTTTTTTCTTCCCGGTAAGGCTTGATTTCAGTGGAGAAGTTATGCCCTGGATGGATTCAGCATTCATAGATTTAATACTCCCATAACTGATAACAGATTAATTGGAGCTAAAGTGCTTTCTTCCCAGTTCTCTCAAACTCTCAAATGAAAGGACATTTTAAAAATTATTTTAAATATTGCTTTCGTAATTTAAGGTCTGAATTATCCTAACTTTATCTGTGCTCAAAAAAAAGCCACTTCTGTGAACCTCTGGATAAACCAACAGCAACACTTCCATTCTTGTCCATCTCCTTTGCTTTCTTCTCCTTCTTCTACTTCTTCTGCGATTCAGAGGCCAGTCAAGGAGGAAGGGGAAGACCAAGAGAAGAGAGGCTTTGAGGAAAATTTGGCTTGTATCAGGATATACTAGGACTGTTCCTTAATTTAATTGATGAAGTGGGAGCTGCATTCATTAAGACATTTGGCCTCTACCATATGTGGAATAAAAATCCTTTTCTCCACCCTTTGTATGTCTGAGCTCTTAAAATTATAATCTTCTACGTCACGTATGCATGCCGTGTGTACTGTTGTAAGGATAGACTCTTTTTTTAAATTTTTCACCCTGTTAGACTGGGTTTATATCCTCTCTGCTCAAACATTCCTTTGAAGCTTCTGCAATCAACATGAAATTGCTTCTATTAACTGAAGTAATATATAGATATGAAGTGAGTATAATCTGAGCACAATACATTGTTCCAAGCAGCGGCAACAGTGAAAAAGCAAAGTATTGTTTCCTGCAGCACAATAGAAGTGGTTAGTGCCTGTGGTATCCTTTCAGCTGGTATTTACTCAAAGGGTGTTAAGAACACTTTAGCCAAAACCAAATTTGAAAGGCCAAACAGGAGAGTAAGAGTGAATAAAAGACATGAGGGAGGGAGGGAAGAGGCTGACAAAAGCTAGGGAAGTGAAATGGATAGACTTGTGAAAAGGGTGGGGAGGCTAAAGAAGATGGCTGGCAAGGAAATGGAAGGCGAATGGGAAGAAAGAAGAGAGTTTTTATGTGTATGTTTGGAATAATGTTTGATGCCATGTTTATTTCTAATACTACTCTCTTTACATACACATAGACAGGGTTACACTACACAGAATTGAAAATGATGCAGAGAATGCCTAAAAATATCAGTTAATATAAGTTTTGCCATAAATTTACAGAATGCTAAATTCTTACATGGAGAACATGAGGTCACAGAGCCTGTGAGAAGGCAGTGAAACAGTAGGAAAATGCTCGGGCTATGTGAGTGAAGCGATGGAGGAGAACTCTACATCACGAGAATGATTTGGCATCTTGAAATAAAAATCTCTTAGAAAATACAGACTCCACATTAATTCCTTCCAATTAATTCTCACAGGCTCTGTGTCACTTCGTTCTCTCCATGTAAGAATTTAGCATTCTGTAAATTTATGGCAAAACTTATATTAACTGATATTTTTAGGCATTCTCTGCATCATTTTCAATTCTGTGTAGTGTAACCCTGTCTATGTGTATGTAAAGAGAGTAGTTTCCTCTTTGGTTCTGGCAGCTAGACCCCGTGGTGGGATCCCATGAACTCCCTTAGAATGCTGGAATGAGAGAATCCACGTTCTCTGCTTTCATAGTTAAGGAAGCTTGCACTTTATATGAAGATTTAAACAGCTCTTTGTACATGCTCATCGTTAATTCAATCCATCACAAAATAAACATGCATGTAAACTCTATTTTATTACATTCTGTGGGAATTTTATCTGGAATATGTTGGTAAAATCTATTTGTATCTTTGAAATTACAGTGAAAATCCTCTCTCCTGCATAATTGGTAGCACCAGTTAGTGATCATTTAAGGAAATAGGTACTTAAATCACAACAACTAACTAATTTTGTGACTTTTGTAAGGTCTGTCCTAGTTATATCCTTTTTGAAGACAGTAAGCAGGGCTTATACCAGCCCACAAATCCTGGAAATTATTTTCGTGGAAGATCTCCCATAGATGCATTGAATTTTTTTGAACAACATCTTTAGAAACTGCCAGCATTCTAGGAGTTAAATTGTATTCTAGTCATCAATAAAGCTTCCACTTATTATTGTACAAGGGATATATACAAATAAATAATGGCTGTAGCCATATATAAGCCTTTGAAAATACAAACCCATCCCTGCGAACTGAGGCTTTGTGCAGAACTGTCTCATAGCACGTTGTGCCACCTATTTTTACCCTCACCTCCATAAGCAAGGTTCAGCCAAGGTCTACCAAGGTGGTTTTTGTTAGGTGGTGTGTCTTGCTATTTGTACTGGGGGTTGTGGGTGGTTTTTAATGGTCCTGCAAAGTGATGATCCCCTGGTGATGGGTCATGGGAATGTTGTTTGTGCAGGGCTGGGAGAAACCACCAGTTGATTCGTGAAATGCTCACAGAAGTTCTTGATCAGTTGCTAAGACTGCAGAGAGAAAAAAACTTGTTTTGGCCCTCCCGGAAAGCTTGACTTATTTTTATTTTAGTTAGTTTTTGTGGCCGTGTAACCCCTCAGGAAGAAAAGGAGACAGTATCTGAAATTTGCCCCTTGAAAAGCAATTTAGTTGAACTAATTGTTAATTCAGTGACAGAACAGAGGTTCGGAGAGGGAAGCAATTGGCCTCCATGTGTGCATGTAAAATTTGGGGGTTTGGGGATGTAATTTTCTTTCTTAATGGATCCACATTCAGTAAAGTGCCAGTTTAATGAAGGGAGAATTGTAAATAATTATATCTTTAGAGCTTCTCAAAGTTTTTTTAGGTTGAGTCTGTGGATTGCAAATAATTGTGATGACTAGGAACAGGTTAGAGTTCTTTTTTTGCCTTGCCAGTCTTGCTTCTTGGGTCTACCTAAATATTCCCAGGCTGAATCATATCCTGCTCACAACTGAACAAAAACTGCTTGTAAACCAAACATGCCAAGTACATCAGATTTTAACCCTCTTTCTCTATCTATGCTTAATACTCAAGGAAAAGAAAGGTATTGCTTCTGAAACAGGATTTCATTTCTTTGTAAAGATCGGTATTTGAAGCTGCTCTGGATTTGTAGAATTTGGGAATCAGTTAGTGGCCAGAGGTTAAATGGAGCAGTAAATCTGAAGTTATGATTAGGCATGCAGACTGAGTTTCTTCAGAGCAACTTATGCAACACAAATATACAGCCTCTATAAAATGGAATGGGAGCTGCACATTTGCAACTCCAGCACAGTTTTGAAGGTTTATGGCACTATTTTAAATCAATTTTGCAATCCTTCTGTTTCTTTTTGCTACAGTTGATCAAAGGCTTATTTTCCTTTGCAAGTTGTGATTGGCTTCAACCCTTCCAGAGCCTTCTAAATTCTGGATCAACTTTAAGATGCAAAAATACGTAATTTTTGAAATGCTGTGGCTTTAAGAACAGTAAAGGACAGAGGGTGGGAATGAAAACAAGGTCATGACCTAGATTAACCATGCTTTTGATAGATGAAGTTTATTTTAGTAGTTTGGGCCTCTCTGGAATGGACACTAGAGAAATTCAATGTTTTGGTTTTTTTCAAAAGGTCCTATTTTCTGAAACTTCATTCTGGTCTGCTTTCTTCCTGTCATCATCTCCTTGGTCTCAAGAAAGACTACCTGACTTGTTTATGTAAACCTGATGACAGAATTTGGACAAACAGGAAGGTAAGGAAATCACTATGTTCTCAATTCTAGAAGCAAGACAAATATATTCCATATTTCAAGCAACATTTGGCTTTAATAATCATTCTACAAAGGGAAGAGATGTTGCCCAGACAGAAAGAAGCATTCATGAGGAGAGAATCAGAAAAGTGGAGAAGGTATATTCAATCCTTTGAGATTTATTTTTGCAAAAGTTAGCTTAAATGGAAAACAGGAACTACATCTTGCTGTATAATTTTCTAATAGTTGTAGCTTAGCCAAATCCCTAAGGTTAAAATGTTTAAAGAAAATAAGCAACAGAAGAAATAAAATTAAAACAAAATAGTCTCAAGTGCTCTGTAAAACAATCTTGAAGACTATCCAGAAAGTACATCTGTTGCTGGATGATGGAAAAGTACATGATAAACAACCAAAGAGCAGTGCCACCGGCATCAAAGGATACATTTTCAGATAGTAAAGATAAAGCTGTGAAACAGTAATACCTTCCTCTCATGTCTGTAGAATTTAGTGCTTTACAGGATAAAACCAAGAAAAAATAAAATCCCTTTCAAGGTGGAGAAAGCCAATGCGTAGGCACAATTTACTTAAGATTATGTATGAGGGCCCTAACACAGCTGGAAATTGAACCAAAGTCCCCTATGCCCAGACTGGTGCCTCATTTGATAGGTCATATCTCTCCACAGCATAATGGGCCAAAGCTCTGTCGAATTTTTTTAAGTGCATTTACTTATCTCCTTTTTCTTTCTCCTTCCTTTTCTGGAGAGAGAACGCAGAAGTGTTTTTCTTTCTGCCATCATGTGCAAAATTATTAGGGTTATAGTTGTACTCAGCTGGTATTATCAGTTTAGTATTTCCTAGATATTTACAAAGAGTCCGATACCTGTTTCAGGTATTTTTTCATAGTGGCAACAAGATCAGCCCAGTGTGTGAGTGTAGGATGTTTAAACCTGGGAATTCAGCTGGTGGCAGGGGATCATGGGAAGCAAAGAGCTAGAATGGCTTATCAGTGTGGGTGCCTGTCCCAGCCCATTGTCTCAGAGGATGGTGAGGAGGTGGATGGACACGTGGAGGTGGTGTTACAGCATTGGAATGTGCTGCATCCTTCAGGGTGATTCCAACCTGCCCAAGTGGCCAAACCCCTACAGAGGCTCAGATAAAATAAGCCCACATCAGCTTGTACTCCTTTGGACTCTCCTTTTTCAACCACTCATGCAAACTTGAGTCTTTTGACTCTTCAGGCAGGACCTAGGGGAGTGGGGACATGGATGAAGGATGAATCATCCTCTTCAAATTTAAGATTATTTATACAAGTCAGGTGAGGTGTTAGTGTAAATATCTGAAAAGCAGGCACCTGGATAAAGAGTGTACAAACATCTAATTTAAACTTTTGTATGTTTTAGTAATGCTTATGTATTTTGTTTCTTTCAAAGAACAAGGGGGAGATATTTTTTAGCTGGAAATATGGGCTCTCCACATAGACACGCTGCAGAATGACCTGCAGTCCCAGGGAACCTGCACTGTGAGCATCCCAGTACCTCGATCAGCCCAAGTAAGCTCATGATCAGGATGTGCTGGGGTTACTACCCCTGAAGCAAATAAATTTTAGGCAGGTTTACTCTGATTTAGTACTGTCATAGACCTTCTTGTGAGCTATAAGGCAATCTGAGGCACGAGCCTTGTCTTCACCATACTGAGTTGGTGTTTGCTTTTGAGCAGGGGCTAAGAGTGAGCTGCATTCCAGTAGCATGTAACTGTTTAATATTCAGACAGGCATAGTTAACTGGCAAGGCCAGAATGTTGCATGTCAAGGTTTAATCCTCTGCTGTACAATAAAATTTCTAGACAGCTTGCCAAAAATCACAGAGGAATAGAGCCATAAAGCTCCTCTAGTCAACAGTTTAGATTTGGAGTGACAATGCCAGGAGTCTGCTAAGTGTTAAGGTTTCCTGTGAGATGCATGGATTCAGCAACCACTGTCTTCAGTTCCCTACTTCAGCCAGGCTTTTATAGATGTCTGTGGAGAAAAGATACAAGTAGTCTATTCCTGACTCATAGTTTGGATTCAATTTATGGCCTACCCAACAGGTAGAGAAGGAAGGATCCAGATTTAAGCACTTTCTTCCCTGGATCCATTTTTATCCCCTGTGAGAGGGTGATGGTGCCTGCCAGCAGAACTATCTTATCTCCCACTTTGAAGTTGTTCCTTTGCATGCACTCATTAAACAGGACAAGCTGGTATCCTGGGAGAATGCTTTCAGCAGTGGTCAGGCAGAGACTCCTTTTTACTTTTGCTTCAGATATTCCTGTGCTTTGGACAGAGCTGAACAGGAAAGATTAGGGACAAATGTGGAAGTTGTTGCAGTATGTGCACTGAGCATCAGGAGCAAGGTACCTCCTTGAGCACATTACAAAGGAAATTTGAAGACAACAGCCCTGTTGATGGAGGCTTAACTCTGCAGGGACTTTATGTGCCTATTGATAAGGAAATGTCCAAACCAGTATATAAAGGTTTGGGTACATAGAGATTCAGATCTCAACTTGAGAGTCTTTAGTTGCTGGTTTTTTCCCCTCCACAGGTGAAATTGTTGGATAAATATATCTCCAAAAGTTGGGTTATTTTACTTTTACAAGTCACAAATATATTGTAACCATCTTCTGCCTGCAATCCTACTTGTCTGTTCTTTTAGTACTACTTTTAATGTTTTGCACACTGGGTAGTACATCTTTCTGATTCAAAGGAGGGAAGTTATGCAGCTGGGATTTATGCAGCTTGTGACTGCAGAGACCTATGTTTCCAAAATTCCTTGGAAAGTATTTACCTTCTGCCAGTAATGATGTGCTAATATTCAATGGTAGTGTATCCTCACATATTAACTGATTCAATGCTGCAAAACATGTGCTACAGAAAAAAAAACAAAAAAACCTGCCTATTGGGATTGGAGGCAGGCAATGATCAGGTTGTATTGGTATGAGTGATGAAAGCTGTGTGACCTGGTTCACTGACAACCTGATCATCCAGAATTTTTACTATGTTGGTAGGAATTAGTGGGCATTTCTCTGTATTTAAAATGAGAAGAATAACACCTCCATGTTCAGTGAAGTTACTCATTCAGGAGATTATTGAGTAAATTGAGATAGCAAGGAAAATGGTCATAGTCAAATTCTGCTCCTTCATTAGAGACTTGAGATCAATAAAACAGGTAAATGAAAATACGTTAAGAGGAAATCCAATGCTGAATTGAAAATACATATCTTGGAATTCAGTTTTTTGTTGTTTTTAACACGTCTGTGAATACCTTATTTCCTGTTATTCAGCTGGTTTTTTTCTTTTATGAAAGATCATCAATCCCTTCTTCAAGGGGACTGGGGAAAGGACAAGGACCCTGTCATCTTGTACAGTCAAGGCTGTGACCCAGAAAACTGGAAGTGCAGACTTAGTTTCACTTAGTGATAGTAAATTTGTGGTATGAAAAGGGGTTTGTAAATTATTTGGTAGAGGAGATGATGCTATTTAAATAATTGTTTGGCACTTGGAGACAAAAAAAAAAAAAAGATGTAAAGAGTATTTAGCAGAAAGAGCAGGCAATGAAGTAGATGTGATGGTCTTGAGGTTATGGCCCTGTTTTCTGAAGGTCTGGATTGAATGGGTGATCTGTTAAAGACGTTTAAACCTGAAAAAGGGAAAAGTTGGCGTGCCTTCTAATTTTATTGTGGTCTTTAGGTACCATGAGAGGCTCTCTGTTTTGTTAGCATGAAGACCACTTAATTTTGTTAGGATATTGCTGTTACTGAGACACAAGTGCTGATGGATACTAGCAAAGCAAAAGGGAACTATATTTGGAAAGCCTTTTCATGGTTTCTAGAGCTCTTGCACTTCCCCCCTGTTGTCCTGTGTCTCTCTGGAGCTGTCAATAACTGAAGGGGAAGGCTGAAGAGCTGCTTATGAGCTACTCCAAAAAGAGCAGCAGTAGAAATCAACAAGCCGAAACTTCCACCAGATAAATGAACTGTTGATAGGTTAAATAATAATGAGATTTCTTTTCCTTTGATATTTCCAAATACCATCAGACACCCTGCCCCTTCCAAAAAAAAGCCCAAAAAAACAGCATTAGGTTACTGTACTCTGACATCACTTGCATTCATGTGTTCTGTAATTAGCTTACAAGAAGTTTTATACATAAACATGGAAATTGCCATGATTTATTCTGAACTGCCACTACTCCCTGGTCTTACAGAGCTGCTGCAGCTCTTCCATAATAAGAGTTTTGGGAAGGGTGAAAAAGGACTGTTTGCAGCTATTTCTGATCTCTCTGGACAAGAAAAGTGGAAGAATAAAAAGGAAACTAAAAAGGCAACCAGGATGGAATTCTCGGATTTATGCTTTACTGGCAGTGTAGACTTTTCTCTCTATGTACGAGTACAAAAGATGTGTCAGTGTCAAAGAGAAGGAAGTTCCAGTAGACACATCAGTGCAGCTGTGTTTTCAATAAACCAACAGTTAAAACTGTTGTATTCTATGTTGCATTGCATAGAAAATAGTCTTTTAGACAAGGGAAATCCTTACCTAGAACTAGAGCTATTAAGAAACAGGTTTTGGAGAAATAATTGTCTGTAAGGAGAGATCCATGAGGTTGGGATTTGTGATAAATACTTAGGAAAAAGCAGAAATAGTTTATGACAAAATATTGGAGCTTGCTTTGTCTGTGATGTCACAGACCAGCTGAAGTTGAGGGGTCCTTGACAGGGAGTATCTACCCCCTTGAAAAAAAATAAATCTGAATTTGAATTCAAGACATTAGTAAAACCAGTAAAATTGAGACAAATGAGAAGTTTTTATTTGTCTGAGACAGCATCAGTTAGGAATCTTAAAAGATTCCTAAATAATAATAATTTAAGGCATAATAAAGGTAATAATAATTTAAGGCATCTTTTAAAAGTATAAAACAAATCACTCTTTTAGTAGAAAAGCAAGTCTGTGGAGCTGAAAAAAATTAAGAAAAAAGAGGAAAATCAGTAAGAAAAACACCTCAAAAGGAGGATAAAAATGAAAATAAAGGGTCAATAGAAGCATGGTGTACAGTGTTATGGGCTTGTCAGCAGCAGAGTTAGTGTGACAGATACAGCCATGGTCATGCCATGCAGAACAGTGCCTTCTTCTCGAGGAGGAAGCCTTTAATGCCAACAGTAAACTGGCCTGGCAAGTATAGAAATTTCTATAAAAACAAGTACTCTTTTAAGAAAAAGTTGGGTTTCTTGGGGTTTTTTTGTTTGATTGGTTGGGTTTTTGTTGTTGTTGTTGTTGTTGTTGGCTTTGGTTGTTTAATTTTTATCCCTTTTATGTATCTAGAACTGGAAATACAAAATATCATTAAAAATATCATTAAATATATTAAAATGATGTCATTATATATCATTATAATTAAAAATGCTTCTGGATAATAAAAATGAGAGTGGGGGTAAATTTTTCAACTACTCAAGCCAGTTTCTTCTCAAGTAAGAATGTTTATCAAAGCAACTGACCCTTTTTGTCTAGAACTGACTCATTACCATTGCTTTAAATACCTTTCTTTCTACAATGATTTTCTTTAAATCCTGAGTGCTGTTTCAATCCTAAGTGAACAGCAGGATAACATGATATGCTTGTTCTCTGCTTGTACTCATCATTCTTTTGCGTATCTTAGCTCCAGTGCACGAGAGAGAGATCTTATTTACAGAAAGTACATAGATATTTGATTTTGCAGTCAATGTTGTATGTCAATATTAAGACAAGACACTTAAACTCGGTTCTCAGCTATTCAGATTGTAATTCTAATGCCCTAATTTTAAGTTCTATGCATAATATTAAAGTACTTTTCTTGACATTTATTTATGAACAAATTATTGATGTTTATATAATCTGTAACTGGAGATATGCAAATTAGTTAATCAAGAACGTTGGTCAATTTTGGTTTCGATTATTCAGTCATAATATTTTTATTTGGTAGAGGTTTAATTTTAACATGCATGTTAGATATAGCTTGAGAAGCACATCCATATGAGTCTTACATCTACACTCTAGTCCCACTATTGTTTGTTTGACCAACATAAGTAATATTACAAGCATATTATGCTTAAGAGCTGCATTTGTAATAATTGAAATATATGATGTATAGCTGTATCTATGGAGCTCTAATTACAGAACAAGCAGAAAAAAAATAATGTATTTTTATTGTCAGTTAGATGTAGATTCTCCTGAGGAAATTAATCAGAATCCTATTTCAAATTCCCTAATCACCCACAAGACATTTTTCAGTCATTCTCAATCCTCAGGTTTCTGCCTTTGTTTGCTCTGGGGAGTGGTGAAGGAGATAAGTCAGGGGAAGGTAAGAAGGGACACTGTCTCTTAACTGAACACAGCTCAGTAAGATCACCTGAGTGGAATGTAATATTCTGTGAATGTAGCCTGCAGGTGTGAAAACTGCTTAAGGAGTAGTAAGTTCTTGGTGTCATCATCAGTGTCACGTAAAGCATTTCTAAAGAGAGACACCTTTGGTGTTTGACCTTGATACAAAAATATATGAAGGGATTTTATCTGCCTTTTGTTGCTTATATCTTTATGTAACCTTGTAAATCTGTGGCTCTGGATGTGCTGCATTTGCTTTTTTGTCATGACATGAGATGAAAAGTGATTTCAAATTAACTGGTCAATACTAGTGCATTAATGCATGAAAAATAACCACGTACTTCCTGGATTCTAGAGACTGCAGATCAAGGCTCCATGTTATGGGATAATCAGACCTGCAACTCTTCTTTAAGCTGCAATAGCTAAAGAACTGCCAATTCAAAATATTCTTGTCTTAGGGATGGGCTCCTGTGGCAAAAGCAAAACAAACTTCCAAATCTCAACAACTGAAAAACCCAAACAAGATAATCAGAGCTAACTAAACATTAAAAAAATATTCACATCAGGTTTACAGTCTGAATAAGAGCTCAAAGCCATCATAGTGTAGTCTTTCACGCAAACCTTAAATTTTTGGGCTTGCTTTGGTCTGGAATTTTTTAGATTTTTTAGAGTGTGGATCTTTTTTAGTTGTGTATCTCCCTGAAAGAAGTACCACCTGATCAACAGCTCTATTATACAGAATTTCTGTGTCTGTAGGTTTTAAAGCAGCGGACATGAGACAGACAGAAATGCAAAGTCTAGTCGTTTTGGAGCAGCAATAACAAACCCAGAGGGTGGGATGGAAGCAGGTGGTTGCCACAGCAGTTTCTTGCCTCTAAAGGTGTCGTATGTGTCACCTCTGCTTTGCACAACAGCCTCAGAGTTCTGATTTAGGACTAGAGGGCATGTGAGTTTCCAAACGGGGACAGGATGGAGGGGTCAGCCTAGGGTGTTGAGGTGCTCACTGAACCCCACTGTGCCTGCCACCCGTGCGTAATCCCATCTCCTGGGCCACTTTTCTTGCATAGCTCTGGCCTTCACAAGGCGTCTTCAGGAGCTCCCACAGCCTGTCTCACCATCCCAACCCCTGCAGTGAAACTGCAGCAGTCCCTCTCTGAAAGCAATGTAGAAAACTGCACCTAAACAGCAGCGTTCAACAGCGAAGTGACTGCTCATTTAAATACCCTCTGTCATCCTGGGGACTGATTCTTGCCACAGACCCGCTCCACTCAAGACAATAGCATGGATTACATGACTAAATTCGGTGTAAATGGGATCAGAAGCAGATCCATTAACTCTAATTAGGGAACGTGGTGTGATCTTATTTCAGTGCACCGCATACAGCCTCTGTGGCTGTTATTTCAAGTGACAGACGTTTGTTTTCCAGCACTTAATTTGCACATAGAATTAATGGTAATGCATCCAAGAACTGATATTGCTAATATGCAGCATTAGCATAGCTCGCTCTGTCCCAAGCTTCTACTGAGAAAAGGATTCCAAAAAGAGAGAAAAAGAGCTCAGACTCACAGGAATAATGACATTTTCTGTCTTCTATAGTGAAGCATTTCAACCCAATGAGTGTTGAAAATAGAGACTATTATTAACTTTTCATGGTAGTGCAAACCATTTTCAATGGATTGCACATTTCTATCAGGGCATAACATTTGCTTCTCCTAGAAGCAGGAAAATTCTGCAGACAGATTTTTGCCTGTCTTTAAACCCCTGACCAGCTGACGAAACCCCAAGGTTTAATAGCTGGTAGGAGTCTGTAGGCAAAAGTAAAAGAAATGAGTTCATCAAGGAACTATATCATGCTTCCAACATGTGGCAACATGAGTGCCTCTTCACCATCTGTTATTTGTGTGAGGATTTTATTATGTAAATGACAGTACACACTGCGCTCTAAACAAAGGAAAATTATTCTCCTTGCAGTATGTTGCGACTGCCAGGCTTCTGTGTCAGCCCCGAAACAAATAATGAGAGCAGCAGAGCCATGGCAGGCAGAATATCTTGGGTTCTTCTACTTCTCCTCTCAAAAGGGAGCAAATATCTTGATGAATAATTTGGGTTTGCATGTATTGTGACTCAGAAAGGCAGGTAGTCAATGAAACAGCGAACAGTAGGCAGATGAAACTAAACTGAGGTGAGGTTTGAAGACTTAAAATAGATTGAAGACACAATCCTGCAAAACTGTGCAGAGTTCTAAACTCTCTGGTCTTGATGACAGCCAAAAATAAGAAACTGGCCTCCTAAATCATCTGCAAAAGACAAAAGATGTTGTGGGATAGGGTTGGAATTAAAATCCTACCCTACATCCTGGTTTAAATTTTTCCATTAAATTACCAATTTAAATTGAAATGTAATTATCTTAACTGGCATATTTTTGGCAGCTGTAATGAGAAGGAAAAAAAGAAAGAAAAAAATCCCCATGCTACACTGGATCAAGTAAAAGCCCATAGGAGTTCTAGCACTGGCCCTTAATCAAAGTCTGCAAAGACACAAAAGCTTTGAGCTAATCTATGCCAATCCATGTTGGACAGTATGGCACTGCCTAGAGCATCCTTCTGGTGGCATTTAAAGCACCTGGTGCCCTAGGAAAAGAAATTATATCCAAAGCTGTAAATTCTCTGTTTTCCTTATACCCAACTACCCACCAACAGGGGTTGCTGTGATAGCAGCACAATATTGCATGGGAAAGAAAACACACCACTATTTTTATTACATTAATTTATATAATGTGTGGCACACAAGTAGTTATCTGTGCAGGCACACTTCATGTAGTTTAATATAATTAAAACACTGCTGCATTTATTGATTTAACTCAAATCTTAATTTGATAACTGGAAAAGATATGCATTAAGGATTAATGTTTATTCCAGATTAATTTAGAAGTAACTGAAAGCAGTGTCAGAATTGACCAAATTGATGATTTTAGGGTGCTTGGTTACTTCTATTGCATTGTTTTTGTGTGATTTCTTACACTTGTATTTGTCAGCTTTTCCTGACTTAATTATGATTAAGTGTTGAACTTTACAGATGGCCAACTGCTGGTACTGCTGTATTGATCAGTTGGTTTTATTAATGTGTTAAATTTTGTGGTTGCAGCAGGATCATATTTTTTGATAGCACAGCTAATAGCTGGAGAACTCTGCCATGAAAGTCCCAAACAGCCCAGCCTTAGCAGGTATTAATTTTTTTTCAATTTATCTTTTTTTAAATTCATTTATTCATTAACATCTAACTTCATTAAAGATATGTCTGGAATGTTTTCATACTAAAAGACAAACCTATGTTACTTTTTAACAGATAGCAGCGAAATAACAGAATGTGTACAGAAAGAATACAGCCACCACTGACACCTGGAAACACAACTGGCTTTTTTTTTTTTCCTGAGGTCCTAAAAATCAAAGTCTATTCTTTCTGTGAGACCCTGTTGTCATGGGGCTTTTTTCAGAATTATAAATCAATAGCAACTGTAATCTAATTCCTCAAGTCAAACAATTTGGTTCAAGTTCGCAAATGTGAAATAAGCTTGCTTTCATCATTGCAGGTGTCAGAACCAGTTCAAAATAATTTAGGATATTGATGAATATTTCTGTGTCCTAATCTTTTCCTCTCATAATGCATGTCTAAAATTCAGACATCATTTGAAGATAAATTTTTACATAGATGGTATTCAAAACAGCCTAAAAGATCTTTGTGATGTGGAATGGTACTGAAAGTTAGGAAGAAATGTGAAATATATAGATTCTTTCATCACACTTTTTAAATCACTACTTACGTCCTACACATTTCTGAGCCTGTTCTCATCTCATTCTATGAACAGTAATATTTTCATGAGTATCATGGATGAGATTTTTAATTTTGTGTCCAAGTTGCTGCCATTTGACATTATGCTTTCCACAGCGTCCTGTGCAGACAGACTCCTTCCTTAGAGCATAAAACTGAACTAAACTGTAACTGTAGAGTTTCTGTCTTTTATCCAACAAATGTTGTTTTATACATCACATATACGTATATGAAATTGGTAATGATTTTCTATTCTGAAACTTAGAAGCGATCTTTCAAACAGGAATGCCAATATTATTTTTTCTCGAGATACAACTTGTTGCATATAACTACAATTATTCATTCCTATGTAAATGTTTTTTCTCTACCAGTTTGTATATATATATAAACTAATGGGGAGCAGTTACATAATAAACACTCTGTAGGGCTGAAATCTTCGTAACCTTAGAAGCCTGGAAGTGACATTATTAATACCCCATACAATGTTTTACCCAGCGATCTGTTCTCTGTTTCTCAGAGCTCTTCGGCACAGGCGAAGGAGCCCAACTTGTGCACAACTCACTGATTTGAACAGGAGCTGAAAAACTTGGGAGAAATATCATCCTGCTCTGCCCATGGTCACAGCAATAGGACTTCAGTCCAAGGCAGGCTGTGCCCTGCAGCTGCCCCTGAAGGTCAGCAGAGAGAGGGCACAGCCACCCCTCCCTGAGAGCGAAGGGTTTGCCACAACCCCCTGGGCGCCGCTGGGATGAGGCGAGTGGGATGCCAGTAGATGTCTCTGCAGGGTGCTAAGCTCAACCCCAGCTGTCAGAAATGCCTTCCAAGCCCTTTGGTCAAACAACAGGGGGTCTTAGGAGGTGTTAAAAGTATTGGCTAGCTTTCTGGCCTAGGGCTGTGGAAAAGCATCTCAGAAGAAAATATTCCGGTCCTGGTTTTTGGACTCCAGGGAAAGGAGAAAATGAAGTTGTGGCTCGGATTTAGTAGTTGGTTATGCTATTTGCACATGCAAAACCTCAGAGAAAAAGCCACGAGCAAAATGAAAACAGAGAGCTGCAAAGGCAAGACCTTTCCATTCAAATTTTTCCTCTAGAATGCCAAATGAAGGTACAACAACAACAATTACACAACTTGAATAATTTTCCTGTCTTTAGTTCCTGTAAATTCAAGTTGACACTCACTCCTCACCTAAATTCTGATACATGTCTCCTCTTGATTTCCATGGGCTAGGTTTTGCACAACAAATTTAATTCCTGACTGCTTCTTGATGGTGTTATCTGTTGGTGTTTCTTCTCTTAATTTCTGATAGCTGTTCATTTTTGTGTTGCTGCCCAGACTCCCCTTTCCCCATGTCACCAATCATTTCAATCCTTCTTTTAACACTGTCTAATTTATTATTTCTTTCACAGTGCTTTCTTTTCTTTCTTTCTGTTTTATTAGTGTACAATCTCCAAGGTATCTAGCAACTCTTGGGATAGATTGAATAGATAGAATGTGGTGGACTGGATGTCTGAGACTTAATATTCTTTGTAACTGCCAATAGCTTTGAGCATGTCAGTTTGTCATTCAATATTTTTCTTTTTTCTCTCTTCATTTCTAGTAATGCAGATAGAGTGATCCCCCTTCAGAGCAAAATGCCATGATGTTCACAAGAGCTATATAGATAGAAAACGATGTTGGTAGCAGCAAAAGAGGAAAGCTTTCATCATCAGAACAACGTGGACCTAAAGGTGTTGTAAACTAAAGGCCAATTATTCCCTGAGGTGCATGGGGGGGCCACTTCCACTCTAATCAGTCTTGTGAATGTGAAGATAGAAGAGGACCTTGACTGTCTGTATCTGGACTTTGTCAGGCCATTTGTTTGTGACCAGAGTTGTGTCATTACTGCGGTTTTCAATAAAGGGATGTTCACTGAGGCATCACATTTATATCTTTGAAGTATGTTCCAAATTTTCAAAGGAACAAATTTATCAGCATAAAATTGAAATGTCTAGCTGCTTCTGTATGTTATTGAGATTCCACATCACTGACGTGCAAGGACGTTCATTTTTCTGGATTTAAGGAGAATGGACCCCTACCTGGATTGCTGCATCCACCCTGGAGGGCCCAGCGCAGGAAGGACATGGACCTGCTGGACTGAGGCCTCTAAGCTGATCAGAGGGATGGAACAGCTCTCCTATAAGGAATGGCTGAGAGATTTCAGATTCTTCAGCTTGGAAAAGAGAAGTCTTTGGGGTGACCTCACTGCAGCCTTCCAGTACCTGAAAGGGCCCACAGGAAAGACAAGAGGAGACAATTTACAAGGGCCTGGAGTGGCAGAACAAGGGGGAATGGCTTCACACTGACAGAGAGTAGGTTTAGTTAGATATTAGGAGGGGTGATGAGGCCCTGGCACAGGTTGTCCAGAGAAACTGTGGGTGCCCCAACCCTGGAAGTCTTCCTGGGTGAGGCCCTGAGCAACCTGGTCTAGTGGAAGGTGTCCCTGTCCCCAGCTGGGGATTTGGAACTAGATGATCTTTGAGTCCCTTCCTACCCAAATCATGCTGTGATTCTATGATTTTCAACAAGTGAAAGCATGTTAAAAAGGAGGTGATTTGGCCAAACCTTGTTCCTTTTTCAAAAGAAATTTTGTGGAAAATCTTGTCAGGCTTTCATCTCTGAGTCCTGTACTAACCCAACCCTTTGCAGGCCGTGTTTTGCAAAATATGGCC
The DNA here is from genome assembly GCA_013397175.1 of Platysteira castanea. Lineage (NCBI taxonomy): Eukaryota > Metazoa > Chordata > Aves > Passeriformes > Platysteira > Platysteira castanea. Next base: position 573,139 of record VYXC01005332.1, on the reverse strand, counting down.
TTTAGCTATGACCTTTGGGCCTTCCACTGAGTATGTTCACAAAATCTGAAGAGGGATCCTGCTCTGGCTGACGCATGTGACTCACGAGCCTGAGAGCTGAAGTGGTTCCTGCAGGACCATGCAGCCAACCAAGATGATTCCTTGGTCACTGAATCTCTGGCATCACTTGCTAAATATGCTACAGAAAGCAATGGTTGAAGCTGTGTAGCTACTCTCAGCGTCAATTCTTCTCCTGGAATCTATGGAAAATGGGTGAGTGAGCCCAGTCTGCCTCTTTGCCGACAATTGGAATAATTGGTGTCTTTTTTTGCAGCATTTCTCAGCAAAAAAAAAAAAAAAAGCAAGGCTGGAGCTGAAAGGAGGAAAAATCTCTTCATGGAGTGTTTTATGTCTAGAATCAAGACTTTTTGAAGGATTTAAGTCCCAAATACAAATGAAATATCCAACCAGCTATTATAGCTATTGGGAGATGGAGGGGGGAAAAAAGGAGAGGAGAGGGAAAGGGAAACACTTCCAGGGAAGGTGATGTTGTTTGGAAAAAATGTGTCTTACAGTTTGGCATCTAGCTGTTAACATGCTCTTGCCAACCTGAGAGTTCATTTGAGGTTTATAGCAAGTTACAGGAAGAATAAAAAGTTAATCATGTGCAGAGCCTTGGTGTTGTATTCTTGCCATCAATTTCAATAGCAGTAATAACATACAGACTGCGAAGCGATTAAAGAATGGCACAAGCCACTTTCTACTTGAGTTTGCAAATGTATTTCCATTAAAAGCTTAGTCTGTGTCTTTTTCATCCAAATGTAAAGAGAAGATGATGATGTGAGGTCTAAGAACACTATATATGGGTTGGGTCTGGGGTCACAGTCTTCTATCAGTTTTTACCTGTGATAGACATGGAGACTTGTCTCCCTCCATCTAAAAACAAAACAATATTTTATTGAGGTTCAAACACAGAAAAAGAAATAGAAGGAAAAGTGGGAGAACTAGATGAAGATGGTTGCTCAACAGAAGACTTAACTACATGTTGTAGCCTGTATCTTTTTAACAAATCCCAAAAGTTCCTATTAAATATTTTGAGGATTTGAAGCTGAGGAAATCTACTGAAATACTGTCTGTGCCTGGATTAGCACTCCAGACTAAAGATTAATTTAATTTGCTTTTTAAGATTTGTAATTTTTTTCTTTCTTTTAAATTTGTAACTGTGAAATTTACTGTCATCAGCTGAGATAAAAGCTCTTAATGCATCTAAAATTATCATTGCTACTTATAATGAAGAAATAAGCTTGATAATAAAACATGGGCTAGGAAGTCTTTTCAGTGGATTAAACTTTTTCCTTTCTGAAATACTTTTGAGTGGTAATCACTTCCCTGAAAATCTGTGCCCTTTTTTGTTGCATATGGCTGCAAATTGGACAGAGGTTTTTTTGTTCTTTGCTCTCACACCACACAGATGGAGTGGCAAATTTTACCCATGGCATATATGTGCCTTTAGCTACATTAACATCTTTATTAGCATATTAGCATGCATCTGAGTTATCCCGATACATTGTAAACACACTGGACCTGAGGTATCTAACAGCATATAAAGATTTATTATTTTATTTAAAGGACTTAAAATTCAGCAAGAGCATGCTGTAGGTAAGTGATCCTACTGTAGTGGGTTGGTTTAGGGATGACTTTTAACAACTTTAGTCCACAAATTTCTACTGTCTTTTGGGGAAAACAAAAAAACTGATTTTGGAAAAAATGTTGTCTTTGAATTCTTTTATTTCTTGTCATTTTTTCTTTGTTTGATATATCAGTTTCTTGTACAATACTTTCTCTCCTTGTTTATCAAAGTTACTAATTTATGGTCTATTGATGCAGAACAGTTCTTTAAGCTTAGTGTTAGTACTTGGCTGTCAGTAAGAAAGATGAGAAGCAAAAGTGTGAAGGATTTTCCCAGGGTAGAGCAAGAGTTACAGGCATGTCTCTGAGTGGAAAACTTAGGCAGGTGTAAAAAGTTGTATTGCAGAAAAGTAGGACAAGGCTATCACTTTTTCTTGGGAGATAATATAGTTAGATTTATATGTTTAAAATAGTTATTAAGGTTGGCTTATATTCAACTACTTTGAATTGTGCAACATCTTCACTACATATAATAGTGAGACTTTGTGATTTATTTGGGTTTTGTCTTGCCAACTGGCCTGCCTCCTTCCCTTCCCTCTTTCTCCTCTTGCCTCTTTTGCAGTGTTATGCTAGGTATGGGAGTGAAAGTTTTCCACTTATCCTGATTAGAAGAGTTTTCTCAAAATGCTAGTTCTTTGGCTTTTAACCTTGAGTTATTTGTTCAGTAATGCTTGAATTGCTTTTTTTTTGAAAGAGAGCATAAAATTCGTGCAACACGGCTAATGTCTGGTCTAACCTAAGTTTACTGAAACTTTTGGACACAATCTAATATTATTTGTGTGTATGTACCCTACTTATCTGCATGGAGATTAAACTGGCCTTGCTACAGTACTGATTTCACTAGAAATATGTTGCCTGTAGGTACCAGCATGCTCAGGTTCTAAAAAGAGTTGGTTGATAATTTGAATTTCAGCAGGAAAGACAAGGGAGGGAGAACAGTAAAACTTTGTGGAATAACGTCTTTTCTTCAGTGTTGTAACTCAAAAAAATAAAATTTGAATATTGATGCTTTTTTCCTCTCCCCCAAGAAAATTTTATACTTCAGAAAGGGCCTGAAGCCTTAGTAGGAGTTTAGTAAGAATGCAGGAAGGTTGCCATCTTTCTTGATGAAGGTTTAGCTCATAAAGTTCTGCCCTGTTCTTTAAAATGAGGAGGAAGTTTCTCTCTCTAGGTCTGTGATTTACATGTGCATTGATTTTACATTCATCTAAACTACACTGCTATGCCTGTCAGTAGGTTCCTCGATGCCAGTGTGGTTATATTCCTGTCCTGAAGGGAAGCCGTGTGGATTCCTTGCAGCTCCAGCACTGCAGGTAGGAATATCCAGGCTATGATTTCACTTATTTGAAGTTACCAAAAATGCTGGAAGAAGAGGTCAATGCCAAATAGATAGGCTGATTAATTATGTTTATTTTCTCTCCTAGAAGATTGGTTATACCAACAAGAAATGTTGGAAACCTGTCTTTAAAAGGAGCAATTTTTATGGAGCCAGACAAACATAAAGTACAGATTGTCTGGTTCTCTGAAATCTTGACTGATAGATAAATATGAGGTGAGCTGCAGTGACTGTGATGAGAAAGCTGAGTTTCAGAAGTGAAACACACTAGATTATTGTTTCGGTGGTAGAGGAATGTCTACATTTTTCTCATATATTTCTAGGGAGAAAAAAAGCATCTTGTGCCTGCTGTCCTCAGTTTGAATTTATACAACTAAATTTGTAAAACTAAATAAATTTTAAAAGACTACTTCTATGCTAGGATGTTGCCATGACAGTATTGCTCCTGATCTATACTTGAATATTATGGTCATAATACTGCGCAGGGTTGTATATTTATGTATTATACATATTCATTTTTTTCTACATTGACTATGTGGAATAATCCAGCTTTTGTAATTTATTTGACTAAAAGATAAACTTGTTTTATACCTATTAATGGATGTACATACAATTTATAAACTTAAAACACTAAAATGATTTATTTCTTATTTTTAACTTCTGATTTTTTAACTGAAACCACAGTGTAATGATGGTATGTAGAGACTAATATCCTTGCACTTCCTGAGGCCTTAGCTGGCAGGGGTGTCAAATTAAACTGGAACGTTTTGTGAGTGTATCTTTAATAAATACATATGTCTGTCATGCTTCCCTACTCAGTCTTATAAATCAGACTGTATCTAGCTGTCAGGTACTCTCAACCCGGTTGTCCTAATCTGTCAAGTAAAAATTATAGCATCTAGGCTCCCATCCTTCTCTGAAAATATTTATTTATACCAGTGACATGTCAAGGACACAGCATTTTTTGAATTTATTTTTTTTCCCCAGCAACAAAACCATTAACAGCTGGCTCAAGTCCCTGCCAGGAGGGCAGCGGTTAATACATAAAGGGAATTTATAATGTAAGAACACCCCAGCCAAGCAAAATAAATGCTGCATAGCATTTTAAAAAAATCTTGCTACATGCCAGATATGGAGCATTCAGCGTTGTTTTACCCAGAGTACAATAGTAATTTTATGCCTTTTATCATCTTAACCCCCATTCATCCACAGATGAGCCTCCCCTCCTCTGTTGCAAAGAGGTTGTCTCCAGGTTTTGTGTCTCTGCAGTGCCTGGTGATTAACCATTACAGTTCTAACGACATGTCAGACACATCATAAACTATTGCTATAGCTTGAGAAAAGGATTTTAAAAAGCCATAGAGAGTAACAAAGCTATTGATTATTCTGGTTCCATCAGCTCTCCCTGAACAGAGAGTACGACATCAGAAGTTGAGAGCTGGGGGAGATGGAGGTGTAGGAAAAGGATGAAGGAATCCTTGGCATTTTTGAAAGAATAAGTCTTTTTATTCCATATGCATGAACAGATGTTAGAGAACATTGCTTTTCACTTGTCTTTTTTAGAAATTTTAGATTGCATTCCACTTAAAATAACTATTGAACCTCACCTGCCTTCAGTCTGACAGGAAGAAAATGAACCTTAACTCTTTGAAATCTTGTGGCCAAATAATTAAAGAATAAAAATCCTAGTTTGTTTACTTGCAACTCATTCTAGTAATTTACTTGCAACTCATTCTAGTAATCCTAAAAGTACTTTTTCATTTTTTAAAAATTTTTTATCTCTGAGTCAATTCTCAATACTCTTTTTTTGAAAAAAAGTGATTGATTCACCTCTATTTTGGGCCTATGTATTCATGTTATCTAGTTTCTCTGGTGATCTGAATTGTTTTGACTAAAGGATTGCAGTGTCCCATAAAATAAGAAAACGTTATTTCCTCCCTTTTTGCTGTACTAAAATAGAGACACTTGCCAATTGCTCAAAATAAAGTTATAACAATCTATAGATAAAAAAGTTGGATTCCAGTTCAATATAGTATGTGAAGTCACTGAAGTTTCAGACTTCTTATTCTGGATATACTGTAGGAAGTACTGACAAGAGAGAAGAAGACCTTCTCCAGAAGTCAGGAGGTCTGTTCTTTCATGAGCCAAGGATGAGCAAGACAGCACACGACACAGGGACATAAGGGACATGAGTATTGGGACGTTCTCTAGAAATCTACCACAACTTGGCTTGATCTCTGTGTAAGCATGGCCACAGCTCTGCTTTCTGCAGGACTAATTGCTGAAGGAGTTGCTTTCAGAAGAAGGGTGATACTTTCTCAATAATAATGACTGTTGCCCCAGTGCCAGAAGTGAGTGGAACTTGAGTCAATGTGCTGCACATGGGAAAACAGTGGGAATAGCCTGGGGAGGAAGCACATTGCCGTGCAACCATGAAAAGGAGTTAATCACTTTGGAATTCCCCCAGGTGTATGACAGGGAACTGTACTTATCTCAAATGAAATCTTTCATCAGTGGCATTTAACTAGTTATCCCCTTCTCTGACAGGCTATCTTGCTTTAAAGAAAATAGAGTCCTTTTTTTAAACTCCATTATAGTTGTTTTAATAATATTATTTATAATGAGCTTTTGGAGAATTGAAATATGACAGATGAAGTGAAAAAAATAATTCTGAAAGTTAAGTGTTTTTAAAAAACACAGCCCAGAAACTATGTAATGAAGGTTGGTTTGGCTTCCCCAGTGTGGGTAACTTTTAAACTGATATAGCTGTTTGTTTGCTTTTCCTAAAAGCCCCAGGCTAGTTGAAGCATAACCATTCAATTTAAGCAGAGTCTGATGAAGAGCAGTCCTATGGACTGTGCTAGACTCTGATGGATGTTCACTGTGATCTTTTCTGCCCTTGAGATCTGTACGTATCTGAATGAGCCTCAGACAGCCTATGAGAGTTTTGAAACCAGATAATTAAATGATTGCAGTGCTGGTAAGTAGCAAGTAGAAAAAATATTGCTGCAAAGCTAAGGGATGTGGGCGAAAAACAGTGCTACATCTTCAATCTCTCACGGCTTAAGTTTGAGAAATTTAAATAAAAGTTATGAGTGACTGATAAGGGAAAGAAACCTTGGATTTTAATCTGACGAAATCAGTATGAAAAACAGCAACAACAATGAAGTTTGGATGACTTTTATGTTTAGAAAATGACAGATAAGATAAAAGCCACTTTCTTTCTTGAAATCTGGATAGTAGTAAAGCATTAAAGTACTTTAATTTAAAATGGTATAGGTCAAATGTTACTTGATTTGTCCCCACGTGTGAACTTTCTTTACAATTTTACAAGGAAACACATCAAAAGTGGGCTGAAGAAAGGCTTATTGTAGATCCAGACATACAAGGAAGCAAGAAGAGAATGATCAACTTGGGGAATTCTACTGTTTTTCTTGCAGTAACAGCATTCCTCCTCTGGTTTTAAGAAATCCAATTCCTTTTTGTTATACTCTCATAAATGTGTGGTAATAGTAACTTTAAAGGGCACTCTATGGATTTACACTCTTGAACCTTTTTCAAAATGTTTCGTACAAGTACTTTTGCCAAGTAGACCATTGAAGTTCTTACATAGAATTAACTTGGTGGTTAAATTGAAGGTATTAGTTGCAGCAAATTCACCATTAACCTTCTCTAGTGAAGGGTGCAGTCCTTAAATGCACATAGTGAATTAATCATGAGCTTGTTTCTCTGAACAAAAGCAGTATTTAAAAGAATTTATTGTGAAAGGAGTTTTATCATCCATAATGAAGTGTTATAAAAGTCCTGAATGATTTCAAGTGACTAACCCCACATTAGGCTCTGGGAAATGTGTGCTTGGAACAGCTAGAAGTACAGAGGGCCTGATATAAAGCATGTTGAAGTCGATGACTCTTTTCCATTGTCTGCAGTGGACATAAGGTTGTTCAATTTCACGGGACGGAAAAAATTTATTTTATGGAACACACATGCACAAAGAACAGAACTCATTCCCTAAATACATGTGCTTGCTTCCTGATGGTTTTTAATGGGAAACATGTGTGCAGTGTGAGGTGAGCACATTGAATTACCCAGCTTTGTGTAGGGAATTAGTCAGTTTTGTGGGGGAATCAATATCCAATAACAGGGGCTGATCAACAGTGCTTCAGTTCAGTTGAACATGCCAAAAAGGTGTTGGGAGATATGAGCTTTCATTGGTTTTCTGACTCTGTAAAAGCTAGGGGCTGAGGGAGTTAGACTGTCTCAGAATCAAGCATTGAATTTATGTCTTATTTTTCTAAATTGGGAAATGGGACAGTGAAATCATTTCTGTATAGTTAATGTATATTCCTTCAGCTGCTGATGTAACAGAAAAAAAATATGGTTGCAACCTGCATAAGGTTTAAGCAATGAGAAAGATCTCTAGCAAAATGATGATTTTATACAATAAAATATTAAAATTTACTAACTTTTGTGTCCTGAGGAACTGTTTATTCCTCTAGACTATAAATCCCATCATGAAGATCAATTGCATAAGATAAATAATTGTCATTCAATATAAAGAAAGAATTTCAATATTTAATATTAACTTCTTATAATGATTGTTTTAAGCATTTTCTTTATGATGGACAGAGCCCATGCTCTACCATACTGTGTTATCCACAAAGGGAGAACCTTTAACAACCAGCTAATCCTCCAGTTCTTTTTAATGAATCATTGAAAAACTGCTGTTGCAATTGTCCTCTTGCACAGATTACAGTTGTCCAAAGGGGTTTTTTTGTAATGTATATCTATAACTACAATTTCTAAATATAAATATATCTGTGTTAATAATAATCTTGTATATATTTCTAACTAATGAAAAATGTTATTTAAAATAGAGAAATTTCTGTCCATGCAATTAGTGTCCATATATGTTAGGGATTTTTATATGGAAGTCTTTGATGTCCACACTGGATTCTCCCATTTTAAGTTTCTTTGCAATTATGTGTTAACACATTTTGGAGTCACTTCGACTGGAGTACCAATTTGGGCTGGCTTAGAGTTAATTTTCTTCATAGCAGCTATGTTCTGTATTTGTGGTGAAAGCAGTGTTGATGACACAGGGATGTTTAAGCTGTTTCTGAGCAGTGTTTTCACAGAGCCAAAGCCTTTTCTGCTTCTCACTGAGGAGGCTGGAGGTGTGCAAGGAGCTGGGTGGGGACACAGCTGAGACAAAAGGATGTGTTATACCGCTTGTTCTCGTGCTCAGCAATAAAAGTTGGAAGAAAGGAAGGGGGGATGTTTGGAGCGATGACGTTCATCTTTCCAAGTCACCACTATCTGTTAAGAAGCCCTGCTTTCCTGGAGATGGCTGAACACCTGCCCATGGGAAGTGGGCACTTCCTCGTTTTGCTTTGCTTGCACCTGTGGCTTCTGCTTTACCTGCTAGACTCTCTTTAACTCAGCCTCAAACCACGACACCTGGCCACGGTACAGCCCTCGAGGATCTCTGATATGGATGTCTTCTCACATTATCAGCATGACACACTGACTCTGGGTTGTGACATACAGTTTTAACACTGTCACCTCAGTGGAAGAAAGAAACAAACTCCAGCAAGTTTTGCAGAGAGCTATGCAGCCAAGGCATACAATGTATTTTCTCTTCACATAAAATTATTTTTAAATGAACAGTGTAACTAATAATCAGCTGCTATTTCAGGTTATTTACTATTACAAAGCAAAATGAGTAAGTTAAAAACAAGGAAGAGAGTACAAGTGGAACAAGCAAGAAATAGCAATAGAAAGCAAAAAGCAACACTGAATTTGAAACAGGGTGGAGAAAAAATCATAGACATTCTTTTCTCTCTCTTATGCTTCTCTTACAGCATTTAAACAGTCCCGTAATGTAGCCTTCTTTTACAATGAATCTTACAAATTGAGAGGATTTGCTTTTAATTCTTCTAGATGGTGTGGGAGAAGAGTAGCAACTTTAGTGCTTCATTTCCTGACCCTATAAACACTTATGGATTTTGCTTGCTTTCAAGTGCAAAGGCCCACTGACACACTGAGGGACTACTCAGAGGCTTAAATTTAAGCAGGTATGTAAGTGCTTGTGGAACCAGGGCTTTTTTATATTTATTGACTGACAGGTTCATTGCCCTGCAGGGAGTACTTCACCAGAGTACTTGCAGTGACTTTTTTTCCTTTTGGAAAGCTCACTTTTGGTCTAGCCCTGGTTACAGCTCCACAGATTTACGCTGTGGGAAGACCTGGAGCAGTGCCACCAAAGGTAGGCTTTGGGCAAGGCTGTTGGATCAGCTGTGGCCTCGGTGAGGGCTGCAGGGAGGGATGTCTTGTGCTGTCAAAATGTGTGTTGCATGTATTGCATGGCATCTGCAGCCCACCCTGAGAAATACATTCCTGTCTGTGTTAGGAGAGGAGCTCCTGGAATGGCTTTGAAGACTCCAGATAAAAGAGAAGTATGAGAATGGGTTAGAGCAGATGATGCTGATAATTGCATTGTTTATAGTTCTCTGGGGAGAGAACTTTAGGGCTGCAAGAGTTGCCCCAGGTTTTGCTTTGGAGAGAAGCTGACCTGCGTGCTGGGCCTGGGGGGATCTTCATCACCACAACCCCTTCTACAGAGCTACATTTTCTGGCTTTAGGCTGATAAATGTGAGGAGGGAAACACATCCTGGTTTTTACACAGGATTTGCTTGTGTGATCTATAGAAAAATCCCAGATTTCTTAGGATTACCTTTACCTTTTGAGGGGATATTCCCTCTCTTTTGTGAAATCAGATTTTTTCCTCTTTTTAATAGCTCCTAGAAGGCCATCTTCACGCTGTGCTCCAAGTGACATGCATTAGAAAATCCTGTAGTTTATTGAATTTGTATGTACACTTCCCGTTATTAATATTATGCCATTAGTCCACTCACTACCAACGATGGAATTTACTAATCCATTGAATTCTGTTCCTAAACTTCTTTGGAGTAAAAAATGACTCTATGCAAAACATCAGCTATTAAAATTAATGAAGACTTAAACAAGTTGGATTTATGGGAGAAGGTGTTGTATTTCTCTTTGGTAAAAATCTAAAATCAGATCGTCTATGAGAAATTGCATGCTAAATAGACTGCTCTTGTGATCTCCTGTTTGATGTTTTGGCATGAATATTTGTGTTAAATTGTACATTCACCTTGTAAAGTTCATTCTTTCCTAGCTACATTACAGTGTTATTAGAAGTGCTCCTGTTAAAATAACACCTTTTTATTATAGAATGGTCTGCTAATATAGCTACAGAAAAAAACCATCAACCTTTCCATTATAAATATAAATCTCTATTTTCAGGGACTTTAAGCTCTGCTATAAATGCTCATTCCAGGCTAACATTTGGCATGCAAAGCCACATCTAAACAACAAAGCTGTTTATTATTAAATTACTTTAGCCATTTGAATACATCTTAAAGCAAACAAAGTAGAAATAGTTGCATGAGGGGTTTTTGTTGCTCTTTTTTTTTTTACTCTGATGTATTTCTAGATTATGAGAAGCTGGGAAGGGAGGAAGGGGCTGGGGCAGGAGGGCTGTGTAGTGTTTCCTGCTGGTGCCAAGTCACTCCTCTTCACTGTCTGGTTCTGCTCAGGCCAGGCTGAATTCAAGGGCCATTTTGTCTTTGGGTTTTTGGGGTTTGGGGGCTTTTTCAACCACTGGATTTCCAGTATGGTCTTCCCAAGGCACTGGGACTGTCTTACTTGAAAAATTACTGCTGACACCCTGTCAAATTTTTCTTATGAAGTGGAAAGTTTTTAAGTCCCTTCTGCTCCTCAAACTGTGAACTCTGGAGCCAAGTGTATGTGCGGTCCTAGTGTGTGTGAGGTAAAGTTTGAGATGGGATTATCTTGACATCAGACTAGTAAAACTGCCCAAGCTCCCCATATCTTTTGGCCATGTCCAGTGCCCAAATTTAACATCTTTCTGAACATTAGTACAGTTCTCACTAGTACTGAAAAAAACAACAACAAAAAGTGATTTCAGACATATTTGACATATTTCAGGTTGTGTTTCATGATCATTTTAGACTGCCCTGGGTGGCAGCTCTTGCTGAAAGCAGTTGTGTCACTTGTCCTTCCTGTCCTGGGAGCTTCTGCAGTTCCTGCGTTTGCATGGTCAGTCAAGCAGACCCAGAAATATGCATGGGTGTGAGCTGGGTTTGGAACAGACAAGCTCCCTGTCCACCACATCAAGGGATGATGCTTATCCTCAGCAGGGCACAGGGAAAGTCAGACTGTCCCCTTCTCACCTGTCCTGCCTTGTTTCACATGAAACATTGAAACTGCAGCAACTGATGCTTAAATGACTCATTGAAAACCTTCCAAAGAGCAATTCCTTGCATTAGGTAGGAATGCTTAAAAGGATTTTCTGAAGTTTTTGTTTCCTTGGAGTGTCCATAGGGATAAAACGCTTTGAGGTCCAGGTGCCTGTAGGGAAAAAAAAGCCCCATCACCAGGACAACACTAAGAAAATTGCAAATTTTTAGTCTAGGAGCAACAAAGGCTTGATAGCGATGGCCTGCCTATGTTTGACAGCACTGCAGACAGCCCTGGTCAGCCGAAAGTCTGTGCATGAGCATCTGGAGGACGGGGAATGAGCAGGTGTTCCTGATCACTCATAGCCTGGAAACACATGAGCTGAGAGGAGACCGAGAGCAGACAAACCCTTCAGACTGCAAACCAAGTCACAAGTGGGTGGGCTCATAGGCTTTGTTGCTTTCTAATGACTATTTGCTGGGTCTGGCAGTGGCAAACAGTTTGTGCCTGTAGTTGGTAGCACCAGAAAAGAGTGTGCGGGGGATTTCTGTGGTTCCTAAGAGCAACCTGCTCTAGCAGGAAATATTTTATTATACTCAAAGCTTTATTCTGAAAGCCCCAGGGTTTATAAATTGAAGAGCAAAACAAGACAAGAAAAGCCCCTGTGGTCTCCTAGAATTAGCTGTGAAATTTCTGAGGCCTTGCTTTCACCTGTGCCTGCTGAGATGGTCTCGCTGGGCCTTGGCATCACCTCAAGGTCTGACCGTGCCTCAGCTCTGCCAGCACACTTCTCACATCCAGGAGAGTGAAGGCAGCACTGATATTAGAGGGACACTCTTGCTGACTGGTATCAGCCCTTACACCCTCTTAATTATAGTAGGTTTTTCTCTTCAGCTCTTCTTGAGATTTCAATACTCCTTTTTCCCCCTGAAAGCTGTGTGGGTTCTTGCTCCTCTGTCTCCTCCCCACTCACTCCCAGTGTCCATGTGCCTCCACGGCTGTGTTCTCTTAACTTTTTTATCTGGTTTCCAACTTTACCAGGACTTCTGCAGTGGAAAGTGCAAACTGCTTCCTGAATGCTGCCCAGAGGGAAAAGAAAAGGTGATGATGGTTAACTCAGAAATGAGTGATATAAAGGTTTCAGGGCCTTGAATATGTGTGTGGTGACAGTTGGTGGAGAAGTAAAGGTTATGCTAAATAAATTGGAGACGTTTAAAAGATTTGAGAGTTGTTTTGTTTCATACTCCTCTTTTTTATCCTTATCTGTTATTGACGAAAGCTGCATGTGAAAACATAGGACGGCTAAAGAAGATTTGTTTTAATTTGAAAAAAACAACTATAAAGCAATTGTTAACAAAAAACCCTTTTTACACCACCATTGTAATTTTATTCAAAATTATGTCCTGTTTGATACTTTTAAAAAAGAGAAAGTGAAAATGCATTCATGAAGGGTAAGTAGTCTGCATTTCAGACTTGGTCTATGCACCTTTATAATCAGCCCAGCTCACATGGACTCGTGTTTCATACGGGTAAGGCTTATTATGTTATTATTTGAGTTTATCATCAAGTAAGTGAGACAGGGAGTTATTCATGGGACCACCCTGTTTAAGCCATTTCTTGTCTTAAGGAAACCAAACCAGCATATTCCCACAAGTATTGAATGCACACTGCTGCTTTGACTGCAGTAAAAGACCACCTCTGTTAAGCAGTGATTTATTTTTTCTGTCGATCTCTTGGGTGACCACTGATGGCAGATTTTCTTGTGCTTCCTATGGTAGAAGCAATATGTTCTGAAATATTTTGATTGTGTTTAAAGTATATGTATGAAAATGTGATATATGGTAAAGTAATGTGTGGCAAAAAATAATATTGATATGCGTATTGGATGTATCAAGAGGAAATGTGGAAGATATTTTCATAAGCATATGTTCTACTTTATTTGGGAGAGGAATATTGGAAGGCATGTGAATACTTATGAAAATGTATAGAAGTCTTTTATATAGTGTTGAAGCAATTTTTCTGATAAGTGTTTGGAAAATATCCAAAAGTGCTATGGTACATAAAGAAAGCAATATGTAACTTTTTTTCTTTAATTATTCTTAATATGGTTAATTTATGTTCATTTACTTTAGAATATATTGGAACCATATTTCATAAATATTAAACTTATTTTGTGCTGCCTATGCACACTATTGAAATTCACTTGATCTTCATGAAATGCATAAATGTATTTCTCCCAGTTTATAAATATATGTGAAATATATTTGGAGAGAAAAGGACATATTTATACAGATTTTTACTAGTCTATCTTGTGCTCAGGACAACACTTACAGAGCAAATTGTGCTTTAATATGCCCATGGAAACTTTACAGGTTTATGCATATACCTACATTCCTCTATACAGGTCATAGTTATAAGCAGTATTTTCACAAATTATATTTATCTTTTTTTGGCTTTGTAAGCGTCTTGGAGAAAATTTGCTGAAGAGAGAAATGTCATCCTACTAAACAAGGACACAGGAAAATAAAAGTCAGTATCTCTTCAAAACCATTACTTAAAATTTCTTTTTCATTTTTACAAGCACCTCAAAAGTAGACCTTCTCTGTTGACAGATCAATGCCAAATTTCATCTGTGGTACTAAGGGCAGAAAATTCTTATGATGATAACTTTTTTGACACCTCTCCCGTTCAAAGAGTGTACTGATGGCAGTAGATTAGGACTTCTTCTGCTTCCTTACATTTCTAGAAATCTTCTCCACACCACTATTTTGCTTTGCATTGCTTTGTGAAATTAAATGTTAAATTTACTTGCTGTTTCCCTCTGTTAAGCTTGAGATTTTTTTTGTTTGTTTGTTTCTATAAGAGGCACTGTTGTAGGATCAATAGAAGTTTGCAGTGGCAACTTTCCAGAGCCTGAGGAAGACATCACAATTGATACTCATTTGCATGACGTATTCATGCCTTTCCATTAGAGTCCCTTAGACCAGGACATTTAAAAGACTAAAATACAGTAAGAAATGAAAGAATTAGGTTTAGGTTTACTTTCTTCTTCTCCTTTTTTCTCATTTTTTCTGTCCAGACACCTCTTATTTTTCTCTATCTCTCGTGTTTCTACTTTCAAATTATGGCAGCCTTTCATCCTTTTCAAATCCAGAAAGAGCAACTTGAAAGAAGTGTTAACAGGAAAGAAATCCGCAATAAATTTAGGGGTTGGCCTTTGCATAATAATCTGATATCAGCATATGAACTCACTATTTGGGATATTTGCAATTAATAGGGAAGGGGAAAAGAAGGGCCCTTACTTTAGATTTCACTACTTCAGAAAGATACATTTTACAGTTTCTTGGGTAATTTCCCAGGAAGATTTCTGAGAGTTACTAAAACAGAACCTGTAGGACCCTTGATTTCCTAACCCAGTGGAAGTTCTTTTTGAAATTTGTTTCACTCCAGAAATGACAACATTTCTTGAAATTTGAGAGTGCTTCTGGGGATGAAGAAGTGCCAGAGATGCTCAGGAGGGGTATTCTCAAAGCCCAGCTTCCACCTAGAACGGCCGGTTGTCTCCCTTACCTCCTACTGCCAATGGAGTGACCAAGAGTCTCTTCCAGGGATGATGCAGAGATCCTAGGATTGGTATTTTCACTTAGCCCTTGGAGGACATTCCTGTCTGTAGAGACTACAGGAGGAAGCTTGGCACACTGGCACCTTCCAAGTCTTTGTGATTCCCATTTTGGCATACATAGAAACAAGGACTTCAAAGGGTGTGAAAAACAGGTTAAAAAAGAGATAATTTTCCAATGTTAAGTGTTTTATTTAGCTAGTCTCAGGGGACTTTTTTTCTTCATTTCTCAACTGAAGCATAATTGCTGATACCAAGAAGGGTCGGGTTTTATATTGCAAATTATATTTCAGGTTAGTGTTTGAACCTAAAAAATAGCTGAAGACAGTTTAATCATGATGAGTCTTATCCAAATTTGAAAAGAGAGATTTTCTCTAAATTAGCAAGGTAAAAATCAATATTCTTGAGAGCAGGCCTATCAAAGGATGATGTTTCTAAAAAGGTGTGCTTTGATTACTATCATAATCAAATTCCCTCAATCATAGCAGGTACACAGTGCCTTTGAAAATCTGGATGGATTTGAATATATATTTCTTTTAAATTTTATTTGAAGATATTTTCCATGTTCAGAGAAGGGCAGAGGAACTGGGGAAGAGTCTGGAGAACTCTGATAAGGAGCAGCTGAGGGAGCTGACAGGCCTGTCAGCCTGGAGACGAGGAGACTCGGGGGGACCTTCTCACTCTACAACTCCCTGAAAGGAGGGTGTAGCCAGGTTGGGGTTGGTCCATTCTCCCAGGTAACAAGTGACAGGACAAGAGGAAACATCATCAAATTGCACCAGGGGAGGTTTAGATGGTACAGTAAAAATTTCTTCCCAGAAAGATGTGTCAAGCACTGGAACAGGCTGCCCAGGGAAGTGGTGGAGTCACCATCCCCAGAGGGATTTAAAAGATGTGTAGATGGGACATGGTCTAGCAGTGAGCACAGTGGTGGTGCTGGGTTGATGTTTGGCCTTGGTGATCTTAGAGGTCTTTTCCAACCCTAATGATTCTATGATTCCACTGATTTTTCTTTTATAGCTATGGTTTTTACATGAAAAAAATTGTGAAGTTCTCCATTTAACCACCTATCTGGGGTTATAGCAACACAAATAACAATGTTGCAGCCTTTTTATCTAGCTCACAAGGACGTATAGTCTTGAACCTTATTTCAAGTGTGCTGGTAGAAGAGAGGGTTAAATGTCCAGAGCTAAATCACCGAGCCACTTAATTTCGTGGGGACTGTAAGAATGGGCCAGCCAGACACTTTATGTCACCACTTTTTCCTGAAAAGATGAAGATTGTCTTCAACTACAAAGGTCACTGCAATTTCTCATTGCACCATAAACTCATCCTAGCACAAGCATCTGACCTGCTGTATTTGTTAAAAAATGGCATCTCTCTCTGTGAGAGGCTCATCCAAGATCTCAGGCCACAAAAGTAACTTCTAAGTCCTCCTTCAGCATGGAGGAACTGCAGTCCTCTGGAATTCTTCTGCTCTGCAGCTTCAATAACACACATCTGTATTTTCATACACTCCCCCAGACTATGAATTATGCTGCCCTTTGCCATAAGCCTGAGGCATTGACTGGCCTTGCATTCTGGCTTTTCTATAGCACCTGAGGCTTTATAAAGATCTTGATAACTTTTTCTTTTCTCCAGAAGAGAATTCATATATATTTTATTTGAATTATAATTCCCTAATGGAGAAGTGAACCCAGAGGCAGACAGCTAAGAGAGACAGAGGAAAAATTCTACAGGTAAGAATAAAAGACAGAAAAGGGGTTGTCATACAGCTGGATGAAGAAGTGACAGACAAGGTGCTCTTGGCACATTACATTTACTATGAATAAAAATATTGCCCTTTAGAAACTTCTAAATGTGTTTTAGAACATTTGTAACCTTGCAGAGCAGTGACACTGTCAGAAATGCCATAAATGTTGTACAACAACTGCTCAAGCTATCCATTATTATAGTGGAATTATTTGGGAGGCAAATGCTGACTGATCTACTTTGTAGTGGATCAGTGAGCAAACCCCTCTTTTTAAGTTGCCTTACCCATGTTCAATATCTTGATCCTTTGTGTTCTTATTAGAAAATAACTCTATACATTAAATATTTTATATAAAATAATGGAAAAATAATATTGAATTTTTAGTCTCATGATGGATTCATACGTTTTATTAAGACTTTTGGCACTTAAGGCTCTGGAAACCTATGGACAGGATTCAATTATGCCTTTGAAAAGCCAAACTGAAAGTTGTATTTGTTTTTATAACTGTAAAAAGGTCACTCAGAGTGTGGATATTGGAACAAAGTAAGTGTTCAAAAGGTTCTGCTTTGTAGGATGGTCAGCACTTTCTAATGAATTTATAAAACCAGTTGACTTAGTATTCGTGTATTGGTTTTCAATATTTTTAATTACAGAATAGCAGTGTTCTAGGATTAGTCTCACACAAAATTAGTGAAGTCAGGCTACGCTTCTTTAAGATATTTCCATCACATTAGTAAATTCATGCTTTGTTATCACCATAAAATAAGAGTGATATAAATGTAATGTTGACTCCTAGAATGAGGTGCACAAAGTATAACATGAAACACAATGAGAGTGGCTGGTAAGTGTTTATGTGAAGGAGACAACTCAGCAACAAAAGGGCAGGATTAAAAGTTAATTAGGAGGCATTTTTCTGACACAGGAATATTCTTTTCTTTTAAAACCAAGGGAATTATAAATGCAGTAAACTACTAGACTGCTTGCTAGAATGCTCATGTCAGCAATAGAGGATTAACCTTATATTTTCTAGGTTTTTTTCAAATAATCATGCAATATTCCCCTTAACAAAGCAAGCAGTGTTCACATGGACCTTTTAAAGAGCATATCAAGTTAAAAAAATTAGATTTAATTTGGGTTTTTTTTACTGTTCCTCTCTAATTATAACCAGAGAATAAATGAAAATTACAACTACTTGAGTCAAAAAAGATTGTGAAACACTTGTTTTGAGTGGTATGAAGGCTCACTTTTGCTCCCATTAGGTTTTTAGTCCCTCAGCAGTGGAAAGGAGATAATCATCATTTAGTGTGACAGTATGATGTTACCTCTTCATGGACCTTTTCATAGATGGAAAAGATGGAATGTGCATGGAAAAGTTGTCTGTTACGTCCATGGAATGTGATTTTGACTCACCATAAATGGTTGGAACTGGCTCTAGTTTTTTTTTTTTTTTTCCTATTCCTGCTGTAGGATATACTAATTTCTACTGCCTTTGCAAATTCCAACCTAATTAAAACTGTCAGGTGTGTCCTTCATGGTGCATTGAATTTGTAACCTCATCAGATGTGATTGTGCCAGGGTAAGTACTGCAATTACTTTGAAGGAGTGGGAGCTGAGACCACTGATACACGTAGTGTTTGTTTGTGGGGATGGGGTGCAATATGTTGGAGACAGACCTTCAGAAACCTGTTTTAGAAGGATTGGGTGTAAACCAACCCACCAGTTTTACAGAATGCTTCTTTAGGCTGAGGAGAAATAAGAGAGATAAGAAGAGTTGAGAAATGGAAAATTGAGTTGCTTGAAGGTTTAATTTAGATGATCTCTAAAGTGACAAAAAGAAGATGAACAAAGAGAGGAAATAGCCAGCTGTCACCTGTAATCTATGAAGTTTCTTCTCTGACCCTATTGGTTGGCTAGTGCAAATCAGAGTAGCTCATTTGCAGCTGTTAAAATTACAGCAATGGGATTTGGTTCTGGACCTTTTTGAAAAAAAGGGTTTGATGAGTTTCATTCATCAGGAAACTTTTCAAGTTCATAGCCAAGAAGAGGCATCTGCAGTAGAACGTCTGACTGATCAAACCACCCCTGGAAGAGGTCACAGACCCACCCAAAGCCCTGCTCCGGGGTATCCGTATGAAGAAACTTTCCAGCCTCAGGTGAGAGCCCTCGTCATCCAAGCTGCTGAATTATTTCTGTGTTTTGGGGCATTCTTTCCATGAAATTGATTTAACTTTATTTCAAAGTGTAGTATGAAAAAGAGAATATTTAGAAAAATTTCATAAAACACAGTAACCTTCTGACCAGCATTAGTATCAATACAACCACTTCGTCTTGTTTACTTACTCTGTGATGTATCTTTGTCATCTTCTATGTTTCTTTTTACTTTGTACCTCATATTTGGTTGTCCTGGCAATCTTTTTCACTCTTTTTGTGTAACTCATGTGTTTTTAGTAAGAGAATGTAAGAACAGATTTATTTGCTACAATCCTCTTTGGCATTGCACTATATTATTTTTTTCAAGTCTGTAAAAAGGACCAGGGAATTCCTTTGTGCCTAAATTATTTATATGAAACCAAATAGAATACAGTGGAGGTATAATCTTTTATTAATAAAGCTCTTAGATACTGGCCCCACTGCAGATGAATTCTGCTAGAGAGGAAATGTCTGTGACAGCCTAGGAATGGCAAGTACCAGAAGTGCTGTTCTGGGAGATGAAGCCTTCAGCATGACTGATGTTTTCTAATGCCACACATGACTGAGGGCAGGACCTTTGGAAACATTGCCTACTAGAATTTCTCCTTTCAAATGTTTTCAAATGAGGCTACTTGAAAAGCAGTAGTACATTTTGTAAATGGTAAAGAACTAAAAAAAGTAGAACTCAGTCCTCTCTCTAATGCTCCTCAACATTTTTCATTTCAAAATGCTTTTTCATTCATCACCTTGAGAAGGAATAAGCATATACAGCGTTTGCCTCACTCTCAAACATCCACACTGCAGCAGCACAGATCATAGTCACAGAATCATGGTATCATGGAATCATTGAATGGCTTGGGTTGTAAAGGATGTTAAAGATCATCTCATTCCAACCCTCCTGCCATGGGAAGGACACCTTTCACTAGACCAGGTTTCTCAGAGCCCCACCCAACCTCGCCTCAAACACTTCCAGGGATGGGGCATCCACAACTTCTCTGATTCCATACAGTCATAGACTGCCCAGGGTAGAAGGCACCTTGAAAGTTCCTCTGGTCCAACCTTTCATGGGAAAAGGAGCCTACAGGAGAATGTCTAGGACCCTGTCCAGTCATCACATCTTGACCACCACCAGGGATAGGGACTCTGACACATCCCTAGGGAGGTTGTTCCAGTGAATGATGGTTCTTACTGTAAAAAACATTTCTTTCCTATTTCAAGGTGAAACCTCTCCAGTGTAGCTTTTACCTTTTGCTCCTTGTCTTCTTCATGTGGCACCTTGTGTGGAGAGATCCTCTCCATCTCTTTTGTATTTACTTAAACATGACCTTTAAGGATGATTCTTCTCTAGAATAAAAGCAGCTTACTGTAGGTACTAATTACGCCAGTTAATCTCCTATTAAGATTTTGACTAAAGGTAAGGCTATGATTGAGATTTGATAAGATTAATTTCCAAAATGAATTACCTTCTTTTTTTCCTAACTACATATAGATCATCAGTAATTAAATTATATTTTGAAGTGAGTCTGGACAAGAAACCTAGGAACCTCTAATTTAAGCAAAAAACACTTCCTATTTATTTTTATCTATTTGGTTATTTGGCCCAGATCACCCAATCATACATGCCTCAATATCAATTTTTGATTTTGAGGTATTTTAGAGAATAGAGCAAATCTGTTTGTATTTCAACCTCTCCTTTCCTCTGGAAAATAAGTTCAGTTCAAAATATCTGACATTTCTTCACATCTGGACATGCTAAACCCCAATGCTAAAATGTTGCATATAAAGTAATTTGTGGTTTTAAACTTTGGTTTCCACTCTCCCATATAAATGCAAATAAAACGTTTTCCATTAGAATAACTCTGCCTTGTGTTTTTTTAATGGAGGCATTGGAGACTACAAAGTAGAGTAGAATCCATTTTGGTAGTACTGCATCTTCTCTCTGAGTTTCAATCTAAACATTTCCATCTGTCAGATTTTTTATTTAATATTCTGAATAATGGAAGTTGCAGGAAAAAGGGAACAATCATTTTTATTTCACTTTGTTTTGCCAGGTTTTGGTGGTCTTACAGTTCCTTCTTGGATTGCAGAAATGTGTGTGTGAAGATTTATAGTTCTTTCCTCTGCTAAGATACCTCCTAGAAATCCAAAGATGTAATTTTCAAATGTTCATAAACAAACACATTTTCTAAAATTAGGGAAAAAAAATCCACCTTTCCCCAAACACAAACTCAAATCTCTGCTGAAGTGGAAGGAAATGTATGAAAACAATCTTGGGAATATGAAAGTAAAAACTAGAGAGGTTCTTTCTCTTTGTGTAAATGCATGAAACATACACTTTCCTTATGGAATTTGTTGTCTTGACATCAGTCTGGAATGCTGCTGCCACCTCTGACATTGTCTAAGTGAATGTGGAGCATACAACTACTCCCAGGTTAGCCAGCAAAGTGTTAAATTCCTGTGGCATTTGCTGGGAAAGAGAGGAAAATTATGATCAAGCAGTTCCAAGAAACTGAAAGGTCAAAATATCACATGAAAAAGCAAATTTCAATTTTTAAAACTCTACTTTCTAGTGAACCCAGCTAAAGCAGCTCTTGAGGATCCACCTTTATGAACTGTTTTGTAGTTTCATGTGATTCAGCCATAAGCAATCACCTGAGTTAAAGACTTGATGTGCAAGGTTATAGTTGAGTGGTTTGGGCTGGTTGGTTCTTTTCAAAAAGTCCTTACATCCAGAAAAGAAGATATAAACAAACGCGTGCTTTTATTGTTTAATTCCAATTTTCACATCATAAAATATTTTCTACCATTCTTTACTTTTTGTCTCTCTTCTTTAAGTCAGACAGTCCAAGTAATACAATATCTAATACACAATGGAATATCAAATGTCCACAAATCAAAGCCTGCCCTCTCTTCCAAGGTCTTCTTAGGAGTAAATGTTAGGAAAATACAGAGAAATCTCCCAGCATGTCCTATATGAGAGTCCAAACCCCATGAACTCTGTAATGAAAAGTAAATAAATGACTCCGTCCTTCACTGCCAAGCTGTTAATCCATAATGTGGAGTTGGCCTCTGTTGTTGTCAACAGTGATATATAAATCATTTCAGACAAAACAAGAACCAAGCTGACCCTTTACCCCTTCCTTAAGTCAAATGCAAACATTTATAATGCCTAAAAACTTTTCCCCCTTTTCACATGTCTCTCACTTGCTGACTTCTGCTGGGTTGGGAAGAGTAGAAAAGTGTGTGGGAGCCTGTTTGAAGTGTTCTACAGGGAATTTCAACCCAATTTCCCAAGCCAAAGAGATCTCAAAAACACCAACCCACCTAAACTTTGGTCCCTCATAAAACCATTGCTCCTGCTGCTCAGGACTCCTGGGAAGAGGAACGCATGGAGAACTCAGCTCTGCAAAGGAGGGATCACATAACCAGGGATGACACAGAAGAAAAGCTGCACTGTAGGGGAAAGGCGAGGGAGAGGTGGTCTTTCAGGAAGTTCCCAAGAGACCAAACCAGGGAGACTGGGAAACTAAGCACTGGCTGAAAGAGTTCAGGGGGAAGAAGATCGATGGAAATACATGAAGGCTGAGCCTTTAATAGGTCTCAGGGTAAAACACTTTAAAGTCAAAGGGAAGAGTGCAGCTGGCTTAGGTATCACTGAAAGAGGTTCCTTTATGTCTTACCTACACTTAATTTAAGTCAGTGAGTAAAATATTCAGTGACTTTCGTGTTAGTTGGACAGGGCCCTAAGTGAAAAAGGGCATGAAATTAACTGAATTTTGACACTTGTAAAGCTCCTGCAGAGCTAATTTCAGGATCAAAGCCTAGAACTGTAATTGTGTTGCTCGTTAAAATAATGGAACAAATATTGAGAGAAAAGGAACCAAATCCAGGGCAGTAATGCCAAGAGCGATAAACGACATGAGTTTATAAAGAACAGGTCTTGCCTGACAAACCAGATTGCTTTTTTCTAATAAAATTACAAAGGATCAAATTCTGTTACGTTTGTGAGGGGTGACTTGCTAAAGAAACCCCCAAAGTCTCTTCCTGGTAGAAATTACTTATGTCAATAATGGTCCTAAGTGCTGATCTATATTTAGCAGATGAAGGGAGAGTAGCCGTTTGATGCTGTAATATTTTATTGATCAAGGGTAAATTTCCAGGGAAGTTTTTTGGTGTAGGAGCTGGGATATCACTTGGAGATTTCCAGTTTGGTTTGTACATGGTACCGACACGTGAACCACTCTCCTGGGTAAAGCACCATAACCAAAAAGAAAAAGCACTCACCAACTGCAAAGTACAGCTCCCTGCATGGAGCCTGGAATGCTGTGTCAACAGCGTGGCTGTATTCAGTCAGGACTGCAAAATATAGAAAACTTCTTAAGGGAAGTGCCTGGAAATTCTTAGACTGAGTTATAAGTCATTGGGAATAAGATTATTATGTTGTGAAAGTGAGAAACCTGAAAAGGTCTTTCCAGATAAAGTGGGGAAGTGGTTTGAGGATAGGATTTAAGTTTGCAGGAACCAAAATGGTTGGCCTGCGCTTACAAAGTGAAAAGGTGAGGGAAATATTGACTCACGTATTCAAGAGAAAGNATCTATATTTAGCAGATGAAGGTGGGGGAAATACTGACTCACGTACTCAAGAGAAAATTCTTCATGTCACAAACCAGCCTGGTCAATCAACCATCTAACAATTTAAAGCTCCAGTTCTCACTTGGAGAAGCATATAAAGCTTTGAAGATAGGCATCAAATCAGAGGGAAAAGGATAAAGCAATCAAATCCAGGGAGAAATGTATCACATTTAGCATGGTAGATTGTTGCAGCATCTGAGCCAGCAGCTGTGATGGCTGAGGGGCCAAAGAGCCCCAGTGCAGGAGGGGCCCACTGGTGGGCCAGCTCCAAAGTCTAGACTCAGGGTGAGAAGCCTCCCCCATCAGGCTTTGTGTGTCTGTGCAGATTTGGTCTGTCTGGTTGGCCTGTTGGCCATA
The DNA here is from genome assembly GCA_013397175.1 of Platysteira castanea. Classification (NCBI taxonomy): domain Eukaryota; kingdom Metazoa; phylum Chordata; class Aves; order Passeriformes; genus Platysteira; species Platysteira castanea. The sequence goes on along the minus strand of VYXC01005332.1, from coordinate 549,298 downwards.
CGCCCCTCTTACCCCTTAAAAGGTTGTTGTTCTATTACCCCACCTTCTCTCCACCCTTGTACCCTCAAACCATTGGTTACTGGTGCTCTGCCCGCCTCCTTGCTGCACCCTGATATAAGTTTGTCACAGCCCTCAGATGAGATTGTTTGTTCATGGATCCCTTCATTGCGGCTTCGCAATAAACCCTTCGGAATTCTAGACGAGGAACCCCTCCTGACTCTTTGCCTCTGGTGACGCCTGAGCTATCCAGCTTGAGTGTGAGCGTGTGCTCTGTGCCTCCATCACCAGAGGTGTGAAAGTCGGCCTGCTCGTGTGCCAAGCGGCACTGCCGGAGCGATTCCCTGGTAGGAATGCTTTCGGGATAACACAACGGCCTCTCCACCAACCACCCGCAGAGCGTTAGTAGATCAGGAAGAGAATACCTATAGTGATAGAGCTGTATCCATACCTATCCACGAGTTTTTATGAAGGAACAACAAAAAATCCGTCAGACATACAGTGTGAAATTGACAGAAGGGAAAACGTAAGGCAGTGTCTGAAAGAAGTTTGTGAAATGATGCAGTTTGCTGGGTGGAAGAGGTTATGTTATGCATGACAGCTGACTCGGCCTGCATAAAGGTAACGCATGTGAAACCCCCTCTAAGGCTAGCAAAGAATCCCACAGCAGCATTCAATATCCAGTAATCCCTGACTCAGCCTGGAGATCCTCACGTTGCTTAGTCCTTCTTTATCCCTGTCTGGTACAACAAATGGTTTAGGGATTGAGCTAGGAATGGATTATTCTGGTGTTTACTGTTGGCAACTGCCTGACACTGGGGGTCTTTTCTCTGAATTTTTTCGGGGTTTTTAGGGATTCATAAATCCTCATTTAGTCAGGCAGTCCAGTAGGGAATCAACAGAAATATTTGCATAGTTTTGTGCTTGTGAGTGCGTTATAGCTCCAGAATTTTTATTTTCTCCTTGCTTTTCAGCTGGTCTAAATTATCATTGTACTGTTGAAATCCATTGTATTTAAGCACCTGCCACTTCCAGATGTCCAATATTTGTCTAATATTTTTCTTGTTGCCAGTGCCAAGAAAGAAAGAGGGATCATTTGCTAGTCTTGATGACATGGAGTGAGAAAATAAAGAAAACCCATAGGTACTCCTTTAGAAGATCTCTAAAACTCAGGTATGGAGGAGAGGTCAACTATTTCTAGAGTAAAAAATAAGCTTCCATGTGGAGCTTTCTGATAATTCATGACACATACTGGACAGAAAGAAAGCAGGAGCCTCCATCCCCTCTCTACAGCCATTGTATTTGGCCTGCAACACTTGGAATCAAGTGGAAACCCTACATGGAGTGGAAAAAACTATCACCTGTCCATATCCTTTTTAAAGTGATGCTTTGCAGAAAATTGCTTTCTGTTTAATTTGGCTTCTGCAAACAATGCTGCCTTTGGTGAGGCAGCATGACTCCTGAAATCTTCAGCATGAGCAGGATCAGCCTGTGCACTTCCTTGTTGCCATGGAGTGTCCGAGTACTGTCCTCTATGGATAATCCTCATGCATGAATCTAATTACCCTCACAACCAATGGAGACTTTGCATTGGTACAGGCTGAGCTTTGCTTCTGAGTAGATGGCTTGGAACACTAAAATAAAAGTAATTTTGGCTGAATTTTATTGCTGCACCTACAAAGCAGGAAAGTAGTAATTATTGTTAATGTTTCATAAACTCCAGCTTTTTCGTCATCTTAACTGCATTGAATTTCAGAAATATTATGATCCGTAGAGTATAAGATCATATTCAAAAAAAGAAAAAAGAACCCTCTTTGTTTGTAGAGTGCATTGTCTTGTGTTAAAATTTGGTGAGTAGGATGTAACCAAAATGATTTTTCTATTATATCTTACTTTAGCTCATTCAATAATGAGATAAACAAGCTGTCTGGCACAATGGGTTTTGGTTGATGAGAAAATAGGTGAATACAAAAAAAAAGGCTTTAATCACATTTATTTCCTGAGTCACAATGAAGGATTAATATTATGTTCTAGACCAATCAGTCACACTGATTCTGCGTACATATGTTAATGAACATGCAAAAGAACCCAAAGAATTCTTAGCATCAAGCAAGAAAAACTTGTGAGTTTAACTATCTGGAGGAAAAAAAAAAAAAAAAAAAAAAAAAGAACGCTCTTTTGTTTCTAGATGGTTTGCAACCATAGTTTTGGAACAGCAAGGATGTTAAATTGCTGGAAAGTTTCTTACTCTGTGAATAAAAGTCTCCCCTGCACAGCAGTTTTTATTCTATCTCATATGAGCCTTCATGCCTGACTGAATTTCATGCAGTGACTTTGCAGAGAGCAAAGTTCTGGCCTCTGAAGGCAGTGGAAAGGTTCCTGAAAATTTCAGAGCCACCAGAAGTAGCCTTGCAAAAAGCATGTGCAAGAAAATCTTCTTTCCAGGAGTTGTGACAGCTATGTATAGATGCCATGTCCATCCTCCAACAAACACAGTGCTGGAAGAACTTCAGGGAGCTTGGAAAAGGAAGAGGTAGTGAGCTGCACCCCCATGGAATTCTGGTGAGAATTCTGGTCTGGAATTCTGGAATTCTGATCTGAAACAGCTGTTTCAGATCTGCTTTGGCCATGCTCTGCCTTTGCTGAGTGCGTCAAGCTTGGCCCTGCATGTTCCAGGAGGGAGATACCAGGTAACTGGAATATCAATTACGTATTCATCTGTAAAAATAAACCAAGTGTTTCTCTTTAATGGCTGTTACTGGTCAGGAACACATGTATGGAAGGGTATCAGGAAGACTCATCCTAAACCTTACTCTGCTGTCCCCTGCTGTGCTAAGTCAGCAGGAATGTTCCCCTGGGAAGAATCAAAGTGCATATGTCTGGATATTTATACGTATCCAAGGGTCAGACTCAAGCTTTGATCTTCCAACTCTGTCACCTCAGCCCTGTCAGGGAGGCAGGAAGGTGTGGCAGCAAGAGGATCGTCCCCTGGGCACCAGAGTTACAATGCCATTCCCATTGCCCCTCTGCATTGACTGTACCCCTAGTGATGAAGCCAAAACTCTGACCACCACTTTGAGGTCATACCAAGGAGTTTCAGATATAGACCAATACTCACTTCTCCTTTTCCCAGCATTGTTAGCAAGCACTTTCCAAGCTCTGCAAAAAAGAGGTCACCTATTCCATAGACAAAGGTCCATTTGTGTTGATTTTCACTGAAAAAGAGAAGCTAATTCATCTATGTGCAAAGAACTAGCACTTGTGCCAGCCTAAGTACCACTGAAGTGTTGTAAGGAATTTACAATGCTTGGCTGAGCCATTAATTTTTATGCTCAGTTTCAGACCAAAGCTGCTTGAAATAGCTGCATTGCGAATGCCCGAGAATCCCTTTTTGTACTGGAGGTATCTCCTTTGCTTTAATCTAATCATTCCTTATGGTACCAATGCAGCACCTTTAGCACCTTTATCTGTGGTCTTGGAGATATAATAAATCTTTTCTGTAAAATTTTGCTTCTGAGGCTGTGTTTCTGGAGAAAAACATAAGTACCATTAAAACATCTGTGAGAATTCAAGGGAGATTTTTATGAGGAGGGAGCCTGTTGCCAAGACCCTTAAGCTGAGAATCTGCTGCAGTTGAGGACTGTTAAATACTACACAGATAGTGGAAGGTAGTAGAAAGTTTTCCTCACGTTCAGAAGCTGGTTGATGAATTATTTTACTTGGAGACCTTGGCAAAGTCCAAAGAGCCTAGAAGAGCATCACACCTCCCAGCAGTGGATGTGTCATACGCATTGAGTTTTCATATCTTCAGCTCCAAGAAAGAAAAATACAAGAGAAAATATTCCTGTTCATATCAACAGCCTAATCAGGGATTTAAAAATTTATGTACCTTCTGTAGAGCCCTGAAAGCTGCTGCTGATGGTCTCTTTAACACTTAATGGTCCCAAACAGCAATTGGGATTGGTGAGGTGGTTGCCCATCACATGAGAACTGCCCAAGGATAAGCTGGTAAAGACTAAAAATACTCAGAATTGTTTGCCACTTTTTAAATTTCTGAATAAGTTCTTTACTTCATTGTTTGTTTTATGTTTTTAGATTGTTATATACCTCCATGATAACGCGATAGCACCCGTACGATTGTGCTGGGTTGTTCTTCAGCTTTTATTCTGTGGTAAGCTATGTTTTCCTCTGTTGTTGATATCATCTTGTTGACCTTGAGTTATCTTTCTATGAAAAAATATTCAGAGAAATATCTAAGGATTTTTTTTTCTAGTAGTCAATGCTTATTTCAAAGTATGGCTGTCAAAGTTTTAATATGACAAGACAAGAGGAACTTCGAACATAAACATATAATAAATGCTTAGCTATTTCTTGCTAGTAACAGTAGCTGTTCTAATACGATAGCACACCAGTGAGACAACAGAATATTAAAACTTTTGCTGCCCCACTGTACATTGAAATATGACACAAAGTCAAAGTACATGTTATATTGCAATAACATGACACAAGAACAAATCAGAATTTCAAAAAATAACATTATTTTAGGCTTTTTTTTTTGTCTGATCTCATGTCATGCTGAAAATAGAATAAAAAAGGAAAGTTAAAAAACGCATCTCAATGAAAATTGCACCCTAAACAAAATTTTAGCATTTGTTAAAGGTTACTGAATGCTTTGGGAAAACTGTGGAAAACTCTTCCATTACCAATTCTTGGACCAGCAGTTTGCAGTTGTAATGACCATGCCCAGGGAAGGGCTCTAAATTGCTGCTTAAGGCCCATTTGCTGCTTCAATAAAACTCCTGAAAACACCTTGTAGAGGAGCCTACAGATTCCAGGCCACTGTTTCATTTGTTCCCGTGGCTGGGGGAGGAAGTACAACTTCTCTCTTTTTACCTGAGGGGGACGTAACAAGAAGTCCTGGGCTCTCACTCCCGAGCAGGGGCAAGTTCCTGCTCAGAGCAGAGTCAGAAGTGCCTGGGAGAGGTTTCTTTCACAAGGGTTCAGAGTGTCAGAAAACAAAGCTATCAGAAAGCAAAACTGCAACAGGAACAAAGCTTCTGGAACTCAGTTCTGGCTGAAAAAGACTTGAAAGTGAGATTAAACATTGCCTTTCCTTGTGTTTCTCTGGGCTTAGTAAGTAATTTTTGAGGAAAGTGAGCAGAATCACTGAAATTGTGACTCCACGACTCCTTTTCCTCCTGACATGAAGCAGCCCCTCATTTTTTGCTGACGTTTCAGATTAAAGAGAATCGATGTCTTTTATGGTTCAAATAAAAAATTGTTTCCCTATAGGATCTCTCCTAATTGAGCACCTGTATACAAACAAAAGGGACCTGGATTTTGTCTTAGCCTTGTAAATAAGAAGCCTTGGATGTGATCCAGCCATTCACTGAGGGAGTCAAATAATTGACAGTCTGGTCACAGCTGGCAGCCACACCAGTTGGGTTCCAAAATAAGAGGGGAGGAGGGAGAACAGGTATAAAATATGTGCCTTTTACAGGATAGGTTCTCACTAAAACAACATACTAGTTCTTCAGCTGTAAATCTCAGAACTCTGTGGCTAAAAGACATAACTCTCTTTATAGTGCTAATTCCTGCCTAATTCTGCCCTTTCAGTAGGGACATCTCAAAGTAAAACTCTGTGGCAGAGGTTGCTGATTTTTACCTTTAGCCAGATGGTAGAATCTGATCCTTACCCACTTAGATTTTCACTCCCAGTAATGCCTATTTTGACCAAATACTTTATCATTAAACTCTTGAGTCTGCAAATGGACGTTTAAAATTTAGAAATCTACTGACAAACTGAATGTTAAAATGACAATGGCCAGGAGGTGCACAAGACCTTTAAAGAGTGTGAATTTAGTTTCTCCAACAGGTATTCTGATGAGCCTCATCTTTCTCTCCTCACATTTCCTTAAATTCATGCAAATCTTTGAGATCCCCACTGTGCTGTCTGCCTAGTCAGAACACTTCCTGAGCTGCATTAATAATATTTGGCTTGGCACCAAATAACCTTGAAAGGGTTATGAGTGGAGCACAAAAGCATTCAGAAGCTTTTATCAGGTGTAGTTGCAGGGTTTATTTTAAAGTAAATGCTTAATATAGTTTCAGTTTCAAAGAGTCTTATTGGGTGCTGGTTTTATTCAGTATGTAATAGTCAAGTCTTGCAACGTCTAAACTTCTTTCAGATGTTCATAAATGGTCTTACAGAATCTTTTTGTGCTTTTTAAACAAATGTATCCATTCAAAAGATAAATGTACTAGATCTGCTGATATTCGGTGGAATGCTTCAGTCTGGCTTTGTTTTGTACATGTAAAAGTTTGTCTCTGGCTTTTTTCACCAGTCATTTTTCCTCCATCTGCTGGAGCCTAGATTGTAACATGAACGTACACCAAAAAACTTTAAAGAGGTACAATCTATAAGTTTCATTATTATAAGAGGAGTTAGTCTCTAAAAAATTTGCACCAGGGATAGTAAGTAAGAAACAAGCATCATTTCAAGTCCTGCACCTTCCTTTGGATTTCTCCTGCCTATTTTTATGGTGATATGAATACATTTTGCTTTTTAAAATATTTTACCTTGCTTTTGCTTAACAGTCTCACCATACTTCGGATGTATGCGAATGATAAAGCAAATCCACAAGATGGGATTTGGGGGTTGAAATGAGAAGAGGAAAAAAAAGTTACGTAGATTTCTTGCTGGCTTGAGAAATATTATTAACAGTACCCAGAGGTCTGTCACATTTACAAACTAATGCAAAAGAAGAGAGAACTGTGCTTCTTTCTCATCTTCCTAGTCTAATAATTTAATACATGAGCTGTGCAGTAATTGCTACAGGTTTTGATAATTAAATATCTCATCCTGTTTCACATTAAATTTTTGGAAGTCTGAGAGTGGAGAGAAATTTATGGATTTCAGCTTAAATGAAAGATTTAACCTAAAATAAAGATCTATCCACAATGAAAATAAAAAAGGTTTAGTCCTTGCAAATGTTGGAAAGACTAGTTACAGTACCAAAACTGTAAAACAGAAAAATAGTGGGTGATGGAAAGGCCAGAATAGGGCTGTCAAATTTTAAATTTTAACATATGGACTGCTCACTCCCTGCTCTGGTTGCTAGTCATTCCCAGATGGTGTCTTTAGTGAATGATGGGGAGGGGAAAGGAGCAGGTGGCAATGGCAATTTTTTGGGTTGGTTTGTTGGGTTGGGTTTTTTTAACATATATCTACTTAAAATTCTGTGTTCTATATTAAAAAAAAAAATTAAAAAAAGAGGAAAAAATACAGTAAGTGTGGGAAAAGGTAATACATAACTGCATCTAAGGCTGAAATTAAGGAAATCCTATTGTTGTGGGCTGATGAGTCAGGATCAGGATTTGGATCCAGATCTGAGCTCCCCCCTAAGTAATAATAATAGCTTTCATGCAGGGCCTTGTTCAGCCCCTGTCATGGCTTGGCCCAGCAGCTGCAGGAAGAAGCTGCCCTCCAGAATGGGGTTAGCTTCTCCTTGGTGCACGGAGCATCAAAGCTCTCCAACACATGCTCAAAGAGAGGTTTGCATACATGTTTAAATGTGTTTGTCTAGATGGAAACCGTATGCCAAAGACACGGGGCTTGCGGGTTTAGTGCTGAACACTGAGTTTATGATGTCAGGGATGATATTGATCTCTTTAAGCCTAAAGAATTTTTTTGCAAGAGGTTTCTTCTTATGAGAAACATCCTTAGCTTCTCTTTGTTAACTCTTTGTTGGCAACTACTGCTGGAGTGTGCCATGTTCTGATTTAGAGAGTGGTTGTACCTCCAGGTGCTGACTCCAGGCTTTTCCTTACAGTGAGCCCAGTTGCTCCTTCACATCTGGCAGTAAGAGCTTCTACTCCACAGTACGTCTCCATTGTTTCTTCTCATTGTTCCTTTGTGTACAGCTGTGTCACTAGTTTGCTGGGTTTTTCTAGAGTATATGTAACATTTCTTAATATGCTACTAAACCTAAATTATGGTTATATTTCCTTATCATTTTCAGTAATGCCTTGCTGTTTTTCTCAGTCTTTCCAGCCTAAATGGTTGAGAATATGATAACTAAAAAAGCAAAAAGGAAGCAAATTACTTGTGTGTCTCTGCTTCAGACATAGCCTCTTGGTTTGTAAACCCTAATAAACACGTGAACCTGATCGGTACTTCATTTGTTACTGTCACAAATCCTGGATGCCATGGCTGCCTTTAACCTTCCAGCTTTGAGAGTAAAATCTCTCACCTAAATCAAAGCTGAGGAGAACAGTGTGGTGTTAAGAGGCAGCTCATAATGGAGAGAGCTAAATTTCTACCTAAATATCATCGCACTTGAAGTGTTTCTATTTTGCAGTTTTGGACAAGACTCAATGGCACAATTAAAAATGTCAACATGAAGTTCAGAGCTTTGTAAAAACCAGAATTGCATAATATACTTCATGATCATTCTAAATCGCTACCACGCTGTGGGTAAAAGCTCTACCTATTCTGAATCCAAGGCAACTTGGAGGAGTATTGATTTTCCCTTTACTGAGAAATGAGAATCACATATTAGGAGCGAAAGCTGCAGACACAATATAATGACCTTTCTCCTTGGCTTCTCTTTTCTAACACAAATAGAATAATTTTCATGGCTAGAGTGGATATTAAACAGTATATCTTGTAGCAATGGGTTTGCTACAGTCTGTGCTTGTTTTATCCAATTAGCATACTTACCACAAGAGCAAAAAAAAAATAGTAGATACAGCTTTTAATTTCTGGAGATATCAGTTCCATCCAGAAAAACATTGAAAAGGCTCCAGCTGGAGGTCTATTCCATCTGTCTCAGTACTGGAGGGAGGAGGGGTGCTTTCTTCCTGCACTTTTAATGCTGATGCATGATTTAGAGTAAACAGGTAATTTCACTGAGAGCAGAGGACCTTGGCTGACCTCTGCCTTGTCCTATGTGTGTTTTTCATAGCACAGTCCCACACATACTTATCTATTAAATGGTGTTTCAGGTCACAGGCATGTCAGTATTCTATTTACTGCTTTAATTATATAGAATTTAAAACAAACGTATCAATACCTGACACATTACCTTTAGGGAAAATATCCTCAGCATGAAACAGCACAAGAGCTATACTTAACCCACCTCAAACAAAAGCTGGTTTCTAACACAGACATTAAGGGCAGATTTTGTTTTAACACCTGCTGTGTTTCCATCTCACCACCTTTTGTGAGTGTGTGAAACAATGGCTTGAAGCTGCATGGGCTTCCAGCTTTTTGATGTTCAGTTCCTTTCCCCCTGGTTTAAACCAACTGCAACTTCCCCCTAGTTATCACTTCAGCTAAAGCTGCTCCTGAGTCAGCAGTGGGTGCGTGCGTGTGAATGTGTGTGAAATGACATCCTTGACCTGCTTTCTCTGGCTGCTGGGGAAAAATATGGTGGAATTCTCATGGTGGAATATTTGAAATGTAACTTCGGTACAGCCATCCTCTTAGTCCAGCTTCAAGTGAGAGCCGTGGACCATCAACAAGAGAAGAAAAAATGCATGCCTGAAGCCTGGAGGCATCACAAGTTATTTGGCCCTTACTGCAGTGCTGTTTATACATTTATAAGCAAGACCATGGCTTTGAAAACCCAGGAGATGCCTGGCAATGCACAGCAGTGGTAAAAACACACAGTGGCTGGCAGTTTGAATTAATTTGAATGAGTTGACTTTGAATTCCTTCTTAGTGTCTTCAGTGCTTCAGATGGCATCCCCTTCTTGTAAGAAGGATAAATACACAGGGAGAACCAATATCTGGTACCTTTGAACATGAAATTTCATTAGAATGGAAAAAAGAAATTAATTTTAAGCAGTTTTGTTATTCTGTTCTACTCTTCACTGTGCTGAAGAGCTTTTGACTGTGATCTAGGCTTCCTACTACAGACCTGGTCATTTTCCAGAACAGAGGAGCAGTCAGTTCTGAGCAACTTGTTCTGGATTATCAAAACATGACCCTGGAAGTTCCTGCTCAGGCCAAGGAGAGTTTTCGCTCTCTAAAGCCTGTGGTCCTTTACCAGATACTCTAGAGTGGTTTAGCAATCCAAGTGAGCTGAGGACCATCTGGGAAGTGTCTTGGTATCAGCCAAGCCTTGACACATGTACTCATTTTTCTGTTGTTTAGAAATTCATTTTCTTGGTCAGCTCTATTAATATATCCCACTTTCAGACAGGCTAATTTATAAGAAGTTAGAGATCAAAAAACTGCAGAGTTCTTGGACATTCAGGGGTTTATTTGAGGCACTAGTATGTTCCATCTGCAGCTGATAGGGCTTTGGAATGCCTAGAGGACATGAATTCACTTAAGACTTACATGTAATATCAATGTGTCAGGTGAGTTCCACTTCACTGTCTTTTGGGACATGCAGATTTCTATTAACCTATGTTACTTTTCTAATTTATTATCTATGAGTGAATTTTCCCACATGATATATGTCTTAAGTTTGGTGTGAAATGCCCAAAGTACAATAAAGTTTGCAATTTGCACAAACTGTCACCCCTAATCTGTCTAAAGTGTTATGTAAGGAAAGATGATTTCCTTTCTTGATGATTGGGTGTCTGGATGTAGTAAAAATAAACATATAAAAATCTAAAGAATATGCGCAGCAACCAGTAAATTATTACTAAAAATGTATGGGTTTTTTCTCTGTACATTTTCTTCAAGAATCTAGTATATAATAAACTGAGAGGTTCACGATTCTTGTTCAACTTCCCAGTGATGTTATTTGCTTTTATATATTGAAACAGCCGCATGTTTGTAAAAAACATAGTAAACTAGAAATGGAAATGTGGCCACTAAACTTTTCAGATTATTCCATCTGTGTTGTGTGACTGCGCTTGGTAACTCTTGCTCCAAAATTGCCTTGCTCTGTTTTCCTTTCCCAAATTAATGTTTTGGTGGTTTCATTACCCAGCCCACAGATACCTGAGGGGTTTTTTTTAAGAATGAAAGCTGAAAAAAGGTGAATGAATGCTGAATAAAAGGCGTCCACTAGCCCAAAGTAGCCAATCAGGAGGTGGAATCTAAAGTAGCAATAAAAGCAGATTGCAGAGAAATCTAAGGCTGAGAAATGTTTACGAAAAGAACAACCTGAGTGTACCTAATGGAATCCACAGAAAGCAGTGATTATTCTCTCAACTGGAAGAAGAATTAGGAAGGACAGCTTTGTCAACAAAATTATTTGGGAAAAGCTTTTGAAAAAGCTCATCATGAAGGGGAGCCTAAAATAAAAAGGAAAAGAAGTGTGGGGAGAGGAAACCCAGGTTCAGAACACAAATATTTTAGCAAAAAGGTCCCATGGGACTGCAGTAACATGTTGAACATGAGAGGTTGTGGGAGAACTTGTGAAAGCACCTCTAGCTGGAGGCTTGGAGTGGGAGCCAAGCTGCAAAGGGCTGGCTGACTGAAGCAGTAAAGCCAAGGAAGGAGCCTTGGGGCCAGATCAGCAGGGGAGGAATGGAGCTGCTGCTGCCTCATCACCTGGGCCTGTGGCACAGACTCTCAGGAGGGAATTTCCCTTTGGCTTCAAGGGGAATACAGCATTATCCTCTGATCCTGGAGGGACTGGGCATGCCCCTTGCAGTGGAAGCCAAGGCAATGAACATACTGCTGACATGGAATAAATTTAGTTTCATCTTAATTGCAAGTTCAGCTGTGGTTTTTAAGGGATTTTCTTGGGGTTTCTTTGTCTGCCACCATCTGATGATTATCACTTCCGAGCCTTAAGAATCACATTAGTTACAAATGTAATTTGTCCCTAGTGATGTATTTGTGTATTTCAGTGCCTTTTAATCCTGTTACCAGGAGATTGTATTGGCTAATAAAAAAAGATAAATATAAATGAGGGTGCAAACTCCTGTTATAGCCATCAAGATGAAAATTAAAGAGTTTCTTCATATTTCACAGCACAAGCAGGGTAGCCGAGGTCAGAAGAAACTCGCCTTCTGACCCTATATAATCCACAATTACAGTGTGTGTCATTTGGGGCTTGATTGTTCATCCAAAATATCTTGTGTATATAATTGGTAGAAGAGCAAACACTGGTATTGTTCCTTGGTCTTTCTCAGCATGGTAATCCCTGTGCTCCTTTGGTGCCTCAATATTTGAACAACCAATATTAGAAATAGTCTCTATTTTGTCCTCTCTAGGACAAACTCCTGGTTCTTTATTTAATCTCCATTGTTCTTGTTCCATTAGGACATCCATCGCTTGTTAGTCCTCCCAGGAGCAGCTCCACACTGCATCCATCAGTTACATTTCCCATTTTAGTATTTTCTGTCAATACAACACCATAATACTGAGGTATATCGTGGGCAGTTTTACATTGTAGAGATAACACATTTAATTCAAGATAATAAGCTCCCACTAAATGTTTGGAAAACCAAGCCTGTCCGAAGCACAGGGCATATTAGAACTTCCAAAACATACGGCTTTTTTCTGGCAAGCCGCAGATAAGAGTGAGATATACATTTTCTAGAAAGTGCAGAGTCCTTGGAATGATATAAAAGGTATTTTTCTGCTATTTTTGGACAAGCAATGAAACAGCCTTTAGTCTGCCATTACTGGGTGCTTTTGAAGATTGTACTTACATTGCCATTAACAGCACAAGACGTGGAGTGATGGATAATTTGTTGTGGTTAAAGCTGAGTGTGGGTATGCTTACAGTAATCAAGTGAGTGTCATCCGTTTTGAGGAAAAGCATAACACTTAGGGTTTTTTAATTAAGGTATGAGGATGAGTGTTTGTACTTATCTTACTTTAAATAGCAGCACATGAGATACCTGCAGATAATTTGTTACTGTTGTTAAAAGTGATAACATTTACCTTAAAGGAATATTTTACAGCAGCCCCCTTAACTCATTTCGTCGTGAAAAATTCTTAAGTGTTTTTGTTTTTCTCTCAGAGCACTTGTGAGGCCACTCAGATGGGTGACACAGGGGATCCAGCAGAAGTCATGAAAAGACAAAAATTCTCTGGAAACTTAGAAGGAAACATCACATCTGCTTCCAGGGGTTGGAATGATGTTGCAAAGACAACCTTGGGGTTCCTGGTTTTTTCCACAGACTTTTAAGTCTGTGGCATAGTAATCCCTCTATGTATTTCTAAATGTAATTCCTTGTACTTTTCAGACCTGACAAAAAGTAAACAAAATTGTTTATTTTTGAACTTTAGTGATCTCCATGCCTGTTTTCAACAAAGCAGAGGCTTTTAGACTCATCGTTCACTGTGCAACTATTCATGGCTCCATCAAAATGTACTTTACACAGAATGCGTTCTTCAACTCAGCAATTCAGTTCCAGAACTGCAGATCCTTCCTGCTGTGCTTTATCTTTCCTTTTGCAGAAGTTTTCCCTCTGTTACAACTCTTGTTTCTGTCCTGTCCTTCTTTCCCTTGTCTTATCATGGGAATGACCTTTGCTCTTCTTCTTGTCCTGCCACTTCTCTCACTTCTCTTTGGATTTGCTCCCCATCAGATGCCTAAGGGCTGTCCTTGATCCCCAGGGAGACTAAAGCTGGCCTAAGGGAGGTGGAATCTTTGTAGCACCTGCAAAAAACACCAAAGATGGTGCTTTATCCTCGCTTAGATCTCTCATTCAGACCTGTCTCCTTGGACATACACATGAAGCCCTGGGCAGCAGCTGGGTGCTCTGCCTTCAGTGAGTGCCACTTGTCCCTTGTGCAGAAACACCTCAGTGTTCCCTGCTGCTCCTTCTCTTCATCGTATCTGCTTACTGCCTCTCATCACTAAGTTAATTATGAACTCTCCTGGGCACAAAAAGTCTCTTTGTTGTGTAGGGCCTGGCAGAAGCAGCACAGCAGCAACAGGGATGATGATAGTCTTTTAAAATGCATGCCATCAGCACAAACATGTAATCTTAAAATCCCAGGGATAAGAAACTCAGGAATGGAGCTTTGGAGAAGGTTGTTACATGTCATATGACACCTCATCAGTTTCTGAAACCCACCTTCCCCAAGGTATTCACCCAAATCATCTTTCAGTCTGGTCCTTCAGCATCTTCAAGAGGGCTGAGGGCTGGAAGTCATCCTAAAGCACTCCCACAGAGCTGCAACTATGTAAAAATGAACCTTCTCCCTGTTGTTGCCCATGTAGTGCCTAAGCATCCATAGAAACATGGAGCATAAAAAGCTGGACAGCTCAGATGATTTTATTTTCTTTGCAACTGCAAAAAGTAGTTGATGAAAACTGGCTTTTCAGAAGTAGTGGGAGTATCTATAGATAAGTCTCAGCCTCTTTTAAATTTGTCTTTTTTTTCCAATGATAAGCACATTTACAATAAATAGATTTAAAATATCATTTTCTATTTTCATCAAAACACATTAAGAAGAGCTGGCTTCAACAATCATTATTTTAGATACTATAAAATAATTGCATTTTTAAACTTCCTACTCTGACTTTCCATTCTTCTAGATATTTTAATCATTTCTCTGTGTTGTACTCCCTGAGGATCAATTATATTCTGGTGAAGTTGGATAACTAATATTGTGAATAGTAGCTTTTTTACTCTTGGGGTTTAGTGCTATTTCTGTATCGAGCATGCAGACATGCACACACACAATCAGTCACAGTTCTTCATGGTTTATTTTCGTTGTATTAATTACATTCAAAAGCATGCTGCCAATCAAATTGCTATAATTTTTATGCCTGTAGGTTTTAGAAACTCTATGTGCAGTGACTCAGATCACTTAAAATACATTTGACACTTAACTTGTGGCAAAACAGCAAATGCAAACAGTCAGGCTTTTATTTAGTATTGCTCTCAGGGAACTCCAATTTTTTTATACACTGCAAAGTCATACAGCATAAACACATTGGGAAAAGTTACATATGTATCTGTGGTTTTAAGTAGCTGTCGCAATTAGGTATTAAAGACCACATCTTTCTCAGATTCTTCATTCTTGGATATACTGTGATTTCTATAGCAGATGAAGGGCATGGAGCTGGAGGGGAAAGAAAGGTGAGATGCATTTACAAGGCAGAATTTTATCAGTGTAATTAAAATTTCTTTTAAGCAGCTGATTTTTTTCTGGAATTACGTTTCATCCCAAAACTTGCGCCTACCTTGAACGTGGCAGTTTTGCAGCATGGCTCGAGCTTAAGGCAATACACCACTTGTTTCCTGTTTTCTTGGAGGGGGGCTGTGTTTTTGTGAGGAGGTTTTTCTTCTTGAAAATTAAAGTCAATGATATTTAGGTAGACCCTCACCTGTCCAGGCATATATGGGTTATGAAAATAATGAAGACATTGTATCCAATAGTTCGGCACAAACAAGTAAGCGGCAAAAATTAAAGAGTTTGAGCTTTGTACATCTACTTTATTTGTGGAGCAGAAACTACTCTGGGAACAGAAATGACAAAGTTTTTTTAAAGCTCAACAAGTTGCTCTCCATTATTTATCATCAGCCCTGGTGAACCAGAGAGGTTCCAGATTACTGGAAGCTGGCCAATGTGATGTCCATCCACAAGGAGGACCTGGGAAACTCCAGGCCTGCCAGCCTGGCCTGACTGCCTGGCAAGATTATTGAATGGATCATCCTGAGTGCAATCACACGGAACCTACAGGATGGCCAAGGAACTGGACCCAGCCAGCACGGGTTTAGGAGGGGCAGGTCCTGCCTGATCAACCTGATCTCCTTTTAGGACCAGGTGACCCACCTGGTAGATGCAGGGAAGGCTGTGGATGTGTCTGCCTGGACTTCAGCAAAGCCTTTGACAGCAAACTGCTGGAAAAGCTGTCAGCCCACGGCTTGGACAGGTGCACTCTTCACTGTGTTGAGAACTGGCTGGATGGCCAGGCCCAGAGAGTGGTGGTGAGTGGTGCCACATCCAGTGGCGGTCAGTCAGTGACCCCAGGGGTCAGTGCTGGGGCCAGTCCTGTTTAATATCTTCATTGATGATCTGGACGAGGGGATTGAGTCCACCATCAGTAAATTTGCAGATGACATCAAGCTGGGAGTGAGTGTGGATGTGATGGAGGGTAGGAAGGCTCTGCAGAGGGACATGGATACATTGGCCAAGTCCAACAATATGAGGTTTAACAAGTCCAGGTGCCAGATCCTGCACTTTGGTCACAACCATCCCCTGCAGCGCTACAGGCTGGGGACAGAGTGGACATTGCCCAGGCAGAAAGGGACCTGGGGGTACTGGTCAACAGCTGACTGAACAGGAGCCAGGAGTGTGCCCTGGTGGCCAAGAAGGCCAACGGCATCCTGGCCTGTATCAGGAATAGTGTGGCCAGCAGGACCAGGGGAATTCTTCCCCTGTACTCAGCCCTGGTTAGGCCACACTCTGAGTGCTGTAGCCAGTTCTGGGCCCCTCAGTTTAGGGAGCACATTGAGATGCTGGAGCCTGTCCAGAGGAGGGCAACAAGGCTGGTGAAGCATCTGGAACACAAGCCCTATGTGGAGTAGCTGAGGAAGCTCGGGGTGTTTAGCCTGGGAGGGGGAGGCTCAGGCGAGACCTTATCACTCTCTAAAACTCCCTGAAAGGAGGTTGTAGCCAGGTGGGGGTCGATCTCTTCTTCCAGGCAACCACTGACAGAACAAGAGGACACAGTCTTAGGAGGCACCAGGAGAGGTTCAGGTTGGACATTAGGAAGAAGTAATTCACAAAAAGAGTGATTTGGCATTGGGATGGCAGCCCAGGGAGGTGGTGGAGTCACTGTCCCTGGAGGTGTTTAAGAGAAGATTAGATGTGACAGTGCCATGGTTTAGTTGACAAGGTGGTGTTAGGTCATAGGTTGGACTTGATGATCTCAAAGGTCTTTTCCAGCTTAGTTGATTCCATGATTCTGTGACTTCCTGTATCCTTTATTTCCCATCATTGAAGATGCTGAACCCAACAGAAAAGGAGAAAAAGATATAGTCTAAAAAAACCCATAAGCCCAAATCCCTAAACCTTCCCAGTCCCTCACCCTCCTGCCACCGTGCTCTGTCTTTGCCCAGCACTGCACTGTGCAGAGGCAGCTCTGCCAGCTCATCCTCCGAGAGCAAATCCCGGCCAGCGCAGGCACTGAACCACTGACATCTGCCAGTTCAGTGCACTTTCTCTCCCTCTTTTTAATCACTGTGATGTGTTCAGAAGCACCCTGTGCCAAAGCATGTACTGCAAAGAGCAGTTTTTTCCCAGTTCCATATGCCTTGGCACATCTCCATCAAGAAATGAGCACCTCTTGCACCGCAGCTGGATGGTTCAAATGTGGACAGGTTTGAACAGCATTTGAAGCTGGAACCACTCATGGAAAGTTCAGTGCTTCCAATCCATGCAGAAAGCATGGATTTCTCCTTTCTCTGATGACCTAGATGTCAGTAGTTTGTGTCTCATCAGAGCATCTTATACCACAGTGAGAATATATATTTTTTTAAATTTTAGTATTTTATTTTAAGAATAAAAATTTGCATTTTTAAAGTATTATTCGAGTCTAAAGGATCACTGGTGCGCTGAAACACTGGCTAGATTGAAACAAATAAGAATCTGGAGAAAAATTACTACTTTTATTTCAGCAGTCTGTTTTCATCCTCAGTTTTTTCTAGGAAATGAGAAAAGGGATTAGTTTTTGTGCCCAAGTATGTGGGTTCCAAGGCTTTAAATATTTTGGTTCCAGTCTGTTTGGTGACATGCAAAACTCCAACTCCTAATGCCTAAGTAGTCCTTTCTATGCTCTCTGCCACCAGGTGTGCCCATGAAGATTTAAGTCTGCTTGTGAGCATACTGAATTTCATAGAAATATAAATATTTTTACACAGTTGTAGCTTGCTAAAAATGTGGTGTGAGTGGTTAAAAAGAAAACACAGCAAAAAGGCTACCCGCAAAACTCCCATAAAACTGCAGTTTTGAACCTGTGAGGACAGAAAAGCAAACCTGCTGTAGCCAACAGGTTTGCAAATAGACACCTCTTTTATTTGCTCTGCTCTAATGTACTTTGTATTCATTCTTTGTAAACAGTCCATTGGAAGAGTGAGTCTATAAGAAGAATATTTGCAGAAGCAGCTATTTTTAAGAAAATACTGCAAAATATTTGCAGGTGGCAGATTACAACTTGGAGTTCCAACAGCTTGTAAGAAGAGCTGGATTCTAGAAGTTGTTTTCATCCAGCCAGGGAGCAGATGCCCACTCCTGCTTTGCGGCGGTCCCGCGTCGTGCCACTACGGGCGATGTCCCCGGCTAGCTCGAGAAAAGCGGGACACGCCGTAGGATATGGCCCACCCTTGCCTGATGGGTCAAGGGGCGCAGGCGGGTTCGGAGCCGAAAGGCTCCAGGCGACGAATAAGGAAGGCAGCGAGGCTCATGCGCAAAGGGGAGAGAGAGAGTCCAGCCACACCGGAGAGTCCAGGAAGAGCGGCTTATTTCCCCAACAGAGCCCGATGGGACTGAACTGAATATCATTGTGTGCACGAACTTATAAAGGGAGGTGGTAACAAGGGGTGGAGAAAGGGAACAACCAATAGGAGTGGGTCATGGGAGGAGTAGAAGGAGGGAGCGTAATATATGAGGACCAATGGGAGTACATACAGATAACTGACACATGAATGGACAAATGGTGCGTCGAGTAACTTAGAAGATTCTAGAACAAGAGGCGTGGGTTTCAGGGGATTGACAGGGCCTATGGGTAGGGTTTAGGGGATTGACATAGAAATCTCTGGAAATAAGGGAGGGGTTTGGGTGGGGGATAGGGACTTGGGGGAAGGTCATGACTTTATTAGGGGAGTGGGAGGGTTGAGGGGAGGAGAGGGGAAAACCATTTTTATTTGAAGAGGGGTAGGGAAAAACCATATAATAACATGTAAATTTATAACAACAAAGAACAAGAAAAACACACCCCAACACTGCTTCAGAGAGGTTTTACATTACTTTGAGGGTGTGGTAGTCTAAGATCACTTGCAGGTTTGGTAGTCTGAGAGTCTTCCTTGCCTAGAAACACCCTGCTAGTGGCAAAGGAACTTCAGTGACTCTTACCTTCCTCTTCCATCTTCAAGAAATGTATAGTGCTCAAAAAGAAAAATACAACTGGATGTCTGTCTGTCTCTACCTAAATAATAAAAAATAGCTGTATTTTAAACTCATGTGAAAAAGTCTGAATAGATGGAATTATGTGCAGATATGATGGATCAAATTTTTAAATAATTAATCAAAAAATCCAACTTAGACTCAAGAAGTGTGCTAAGTTGTTCTGGCTTTTTTTTTTATTTTTTGCATAGCTCTTAAAATTAGTTAGCATTTATAGTTTAGTACTTAAGAATGAAAGAATTAAATTTATTTGTAAGGCTTCTTTCCTGAGACCTTGTAAGCCATATTTCAGACACTTTCCTCATCTGAGCTACATAATCCCTGTAAATAGGGGATTTAAAAAGGAAAAGCTGTCAGACCTTTATCTATATGTAGCACCAATAGTTTCCATGGTAAAAGAATGTTTTTCTCTTTCACTTTTTTTTTTTAAAACCCCTAATTTTAGTCTGTTTGTTTGTTTATGGCCACTATTTTTGTTGAGTCTATTTTTTCCAGTCTCAGTCTTAACATTTTCCACTGCCTTGCCTCGGCAGGCATCAGATGCCTCAAATGCCCTCAGTGATGCCATCAGATTGTCCCTCAAATCTCCAAAGGCTCCGGAGATGTCATGTGTAACGTTGCACTCAGCAACGCAGCTTTTTCACCACATGTAGGAATAGAATGCAGTTATGGGGATTTACGTGGAGGAGAGATGGAAAATGTGTGGTGAATGTTGATAAGAGGACAAACCTGTGGAAAATGGTGAATGGCACAATGGGAGACAGTGGGAGAAATAGCTGCAGGAGACCTGCAGGAACACACTGGGATGAAGATGTAAAGAAAGAAGAAATGTATTGTTCTTCTTGCTTTTCAGCCTTGGGGGAATTGTGAGCTTTCCATCGTTGAAATCTCCCATAGCTTTATTATCAGCTCTGAGAAGCAGTGTTAAGCTACAGAGGAGTGACTTAGGATGGAACAGGATGTTTGTGTGAATTCCCACTTCCCGAGCAGCTTCCTGCAGCCCAGCTCCAAGATGGCTGTGGCTCTTTGTCTCCCAGCCCTTTCATTTCACAAGCACAAGCAGCAGCACAAGATCAGATGTGGCAGCAGGCAGCCGGTTTAAGGCTGGAAAATATCTTTCAATTACTAAGGGTAAGCTGCTTGTTGCTTGCCAAAAATTGTAACAATATATGACAAGAACAGAGTAAAGGTATATCATATCAAATAATCACAGAAATATAGTGCCCCCTCGGTTTTCTAGTGGAGCATTTCAAGCTGAATACTACATTGCAATATTGCTTCGGTATTTAATTTATATTTTTCAGTCCTTAAGTTGACAAACAACATTTACAGATATGAAATTAAAACCCTGAGACTTAAGCTAGCACAATATTAGTCGGGATTTATGGTTTTTGAGCCTGTCCTGAGATGGTCTGTGTCCAAGATTTCTATTAACCAAATGGCCATAGTTCACAGGGGTCTCAGTATTCTGAGAATCCATTTTGGTCCTTCTTTGGCACTACTTGATCTTATTTCTATTTTCAGCCGAGTACAATAAGTCTGTACAGCTGATGGAGTCAGGCTACATTTATTATCAGTCTCAGTTATCAGTTCACAGCAGGGACAGCTCAGTGGTTGCTGGCTGAAACATAAGCCTTGTGTATGGGTTTTATCCTTCCTTTTTTTTCTCTCTAGCCCAAAGGAAAAATCAAACTGTGCCTCTTTTTAGCTCATTCCTCCCTAGGCCAGTTGCAGATTTTATTGTGCTCCTGATTACTGAAGGTAATGATGGATATTAAAGGTGCCATCTCTCACTGTACAGGTTGGTGCCATACCCATTCAAAAACTTTGTACAATTCCTGCCAGGGTATGGGCAATTAGCTTCCATCTCAGTTAAGTACTTGTTTAGGTTTAAACATCAAAAATCCCTTTTTCTCAAGTCACAGCTTTATGATGCCCTCTTTATTCCCAGACCTAGGCTGCTCTCGGGTACTGAGCAGCTGTATATTTTCTTTCTGAAATGGGTGAAGTGTTAGCTTCATTCAAAATTGTAAAAGCCTAGGAAGAAATAGGATATACATGCATAGAACACTGCAGAAATAACAAAGAGGGAGTACCTTTTATCTTCTCTTTAAACCCAAGGGTTCCTCAAGTGCTCTGAACCTGCAAGGGCTATTGATTGGGAGATCAAGGTGCTTGGTCCGCCTGTGATTAAGCACTTTGTATTTACTGGTATCCCACCAGCTAATCAATTCTCCCTACCCTCCACACTCATTCCTGTGGCCCATTAGGGCTACTACACTTCACAGGGTTATGTCATCATTTAAATAACAGCCAGTCCAGTCTGTGGACTGTCCTGAGTGTGGTGTGGTGATTTTGGTAACCAGAAAGCATCACCTTAGCATAGAATAAAAATCCAGTAGCATTCCCTAATAAGTTTAGGTCACCACTCCGTTCTTGAGGCGTTCTCATAAATTTCTACTGGATAGATGTGTACATCCACTGGAGTCAGTCTTTGACTTTGTCCCAGTGATTTCCCTTATTTATCAACAGTTGTCCTTGCTTCAAGAGAAAAAAATGCAGCTACGTGACACCTCCATTTCAAAACAGGTGGTACTGAGGGAGCTATGAGGCCCAGTGTCTGTGCTTAACAAAGTAGGGATCCCTCCTCTTACCAAATGTG
The DNA here is from genome assembly GCA_013397175.1 of Platysteira castanea. Lineage (NCBI taxonomy): Eukaryota > Metazoa > Chordata > Aves > Passeriformes > Platysteira > Platysteira castanea. The sequence continues at coordinate 527,579 of VYXC01005332.1, read as the reverse complement.
GCAGACAGTCAATTCAGATACTCAGCAGTATCTGAGAAAAACTAATTTCTGAGTTTACTTAATCTTTGCTTATTCAGGGCTTGAAGAGGATGCTGGGCATTGATTGCTCATTTATGAGAGACATTCTGGTGACCTAAGGTGAACAGCTGACAAAGTCTACAAAGTTCAAAGGTGTTGCTGAATAGACCTCAACAATTTTGTTGAGCCCAGTAACCACCAGTGTTGGAATTGCTGAGATGTGCACAAGGAGATGGATTCAAGGAAAGGCTCTGCAGAAGAGCAACCACGAATCTGCTTCTTCCTCCATCACTGCTGGAGTCTTGGAAAAGTGAGCATTCTTCTGCTACCATAGGTCAGGGCATGCAGGATCACAGGGATGAGCAGCAGTCCCCAGCAAGGCAGCAAGCCTACCCGTTCGAGTTTAATCTACTTTATTCTTGGCCTTAGGACAACAATTTTTGCTACTCTGGAGAAGAGCCTTGAGCTGGGTTCAGAGGTTTGGTCCTTTTTATTGAGCAGGCTCTCACAGTTGGAGCCAGCCAGAGATGAGGTGTTCAGCTCAGCTCTAATCAACATTAAAGTTCAAGGCAGCAAAGGGGGAAAACTTGGCGGTAGAGTAACCACTAACACAGCAATTCTGAATCTGAAATTAATAGCAACTTAGCTGGATGATACCTTGTGCTTAGGGAGTGAAGCTCTGTGACAGCTTTGTTCTTTTGAGGACACACAAAAAAAAACTGCATAGTGCAGTGATTTGGTGGACTGAACTTTACAAACAGAGGATTTAGGTTTGGATATTCACTTTTTCCTGGGTTTGGTGTATGGAACAGACACAAACTGTTCTGAAATTTTGCAGTGGAGTTCTAGGCTTTGAACTCAGTCTTTGTTACTGACACTACTTGGTAGAAGAATTGCAGCCTAAGTTCAGAGGAAAATGAAGGAGTAGATCATTCCATGGCACCTGTTTCACCTAAATATTTCACGTACCTTCTTTGGCCACCAATCTGACATATTAAGTGGGACACCTGTTAAGGTAGAAGCTACTGGGTATATTCTTCTGTTTATGCAAGCTTTGTGCATAAAATACTGGTAGTGCCCTTCTCAATTATGTTCAAAACAAGTACTTAACATTTGTTCTACTCTGTCACACATGGTTTCTATAATCTGTTCAAAATGAATCTCTTCCTTTGTAGTGCATCCCTTATGTCTGAGTGCTTCCAAGTCAAAGTCCAAATATTCTTCAAACATAAGTCAAGTGTCATTCATATAAAGAGCTTCTTGTTGCCTTTTGGGATATTTAAGTACTAGTCTGAACTAGATACATTTGTCTTTTAGCATATAGACACAAAATACAAGTAGCATAGATTTTTTTTTTTTTTCCTTATGGAACTGAATTTATTAAACACTTGACTGTGAACCACACATATGTGCAGACTGCAGGTGATTATCCCTGTATATTTAATTTTGATGCAAAGCCTAAGAAAACGTGCGGCCAGGCAGCTCCCTCTAGAAAAGGGTGTGGTGAATGAATTAGTTTTTTCAGGGACTAAAAAAATATGTGTTCCTGAAACCTCAGAACAGCCAGTAAAAACTGTATGAGCACGTCTCTGTGCAAAAAGTAATTCTTGTAGCCAAGTCATGTTCTCTGTTGAACTGCAGGTAGCAGATGGCTCTGGAAATGCACATATTGGGCAGCCTGCCACAGGGCATTATTAAGATCTTCAGCCCGCAAAAGGATTAACAAGAATTACTTTTCCCTACTCAGGCCATATAAATTGCAGTGTGTGGGGCGAGATATGAGGAAACTGCTGAAAATTCTGGGGCCATCAGATAAATAGCAATAGCCTCTAGGAAAACAGGTGGTTTTTAGCAAGCACTATGCCATCCAATTGACTCAGCATCACATTTCAAAGAAATGTTGAAATAGCTCCTTAAAAAGTTTTATTGTATTGAAATACATTGTGAAAAATAAAAATTATTGAAGCCTTATTTTTAAAAAAATTTGGGGTTTTTTAGAAAGTTGTCTGTTTTATAATGAGGAAGAACTTTTAAAGACAATAATTTGGATATGTTAATTTGTGGGTGATCTTCAACTTACCACCAGAATGAAACCAGAAAACCTTAGAATCATTTCTGAGTTCAGATTCATGGGGTCAGACTTGATCTGCCCCCCAAACCTGACTATTTTCTTGCTGTGTAGATCAATCTAGAGAGCCTGACTCACCTGGACCATGTCTCCATTTCATTTGGACCATGTCAGACTCCATTTGTAGTCACTCTTTGTAATGACATCTATTTATTCCACTGGGACTTAATTTTACCTCTTAAAAATTCTGTCGTTTTTGTCTTTGTAAAAAACTCACTGAGTATCTGACAGATCTTCACAGTTCAGTCTCCCCTTAGCAAATAGTTGAAGAAAATGGTTCTGGTTTTTTTCTAAATTGTGCCAGGAATAGATCACACTTTTATGCCTCTCAGCCTCCTTGTCATAGATTAGTTCCTGTTCACATCTCCATGTAGTAAAGCTTGTCTGACAGCATTTTAACCTCTTATCTTCCCAGTAACTTCTGAGAAATTGCTGCAGGTCTTACAACCTGTACGACAGCTTAGGCAAAAATCTATTTTATAAGCTTCACAATTCTGTTTCAATCAGACCTAATAATGTTGTCTAGTGCCATGGACAGCAAGAAAAAGGAGGGGGGAAAAAACCAAGAAATAAACAAATAAAGGTATGTATTATTAAGAAACAAGGCATCAAATTTAGAAAGAAACCATGTACTCACATGGTAGTGGCTGCTTTTCTCAACCCTGGTTGTGACACGTTGTAACGTGGAAAACTCTGCAAATCTACTGAGTAGCATTTTCTCAGAAAAAGTTCTTTCATTCAGTTCTGTGCCAACAGATTAAAAATGGTGTCTAAAATAAAATCTTCAAGGAGATGTAGTCTAGATATAGTCTGATTTTTTTTTTAATGATATACAAAACCTGAGAGCTTTGAGCAAAAAACTTGAAGTTCTGCCTAAATTAAAAAAAAAAAATCTGTTCAGACCTCTTCAATCTATTTAGGGATTGTTTTAAGCCTACATCTTAATTAAGGTATTTATGCTCTGGAAGGAACATATGGTCTTAAAACTAATGTCTGAAACATTGGAACGATGAGACAGAGTAAAATTACGTGAAAATACAATTGAAATTCTCGTGTGTTTGTTGCCTGAAGCCAGCAAGCAGAAAAGGAACAGACAGTCACGTTGCAGAGCAGAGAATTCCAGTGTCTGCAGCTTGGTATAGAAATAGCAAATGTTTTGCAATTAAAAGCAGTCACTTTTGTGAAGTTAGTACCATACAGGAGGATATGTTGAGGGTAAAAGCAACCTCCTCCCAAATAATGGGCCTCCAGGCTCCAAGGAAAAGTATACAGTGAAAGCTCTGCAACTATGATCATATTAATTCAAAATAATCAGACTCAAGTTGAAGGAAAAGACAAGAAAGCTGAGAGGAAAATTAGGGGCAAGTCATAACACTGCAAAAAGTACTGCAAAAAGAAAAAAAAAAAGGTGGGGACACGCACCACTGATGAATGCATATGTTTGGGTTTTCCTGGGATAAACAGCTCCATTTTCTGCCTTAACACTGTAATGAACTCAAGAGGAAGCTTGCAAAAAGAGTTTATAAAAGTTGACACAGAAATGTCATCTGTTGTTGTGCAGCAGAGAAGCTCAAACTATGGGTGCATTTGATCATAAAACAGTACAGTTTGAGGAAGGGCCTTGTTTAGCATTCTCCCTGATTAAAAAGATATTTCAAAGAAATAAACACCTAAAAATGAAGCTGATCCCACTACTGAAGCCCCCCAAGCACAGAATTACGCTGATTCTTTTGAGGACTCAGCAAAAAGATCTGGAGATCATGCAGAGAAGGAGGAGAGAGGAAGGATCACCACTTGCACAGGGAGGGCGTACATAATCAAATTTTATCTGACACACTAGATGCAGCAATAAACATCTCAGCAAAATAGCTTTCCTGGAATAAATATTTACCTGTACAAATGCTGCGACCTCTCCTTCAAAACGCAAAATCTCTAAGATGGGGAGTGTGGAATTTATATTCTGTACCCTTCATTCATCCCCCTGCCTGAAGGCACAGTCTGAGTGCTGGGATATTATGGTAATGCTGATGTTGAGTAGGGATTAAATTTACTTCAAATGTTTTTTTCTGCAATATCTTTTTGCTGTGAATAAACAGAAAGCACTATGCAAATCTGACCAAGACAGATTCAATGGTTGCTTCTTTAAGAACTCTGGAGAGCTGGAGCAGCATCAATCACTTGGCCAACCTCCTCCTGACTAGGTCCCCTCCCACACTGCCATTGGTCCTTGCAATCTGTACTGCCCTTCCCACAGTGCAAGATTCAGGATTTCTCAAGGTGCTGGGTTTGAAACCTCTGATATTTTTAATTCAGATGTTTCAGAATTTTGTTTTTCTTCTGCAAACACTACAGAATGGATGGGTTTAGCAAGCCTCGCTCTTAGGATTAAGGGAATTTACTAGGACTGAGACTGTAATTACAGCAGGCCAGTAATAAACCAGCTTGTACACCAAAACCTGGCACTCTGACACTCATGTAACACCAACATGTAACTGGGAATATGTGTGATGCTGTTACGTATTTTGTTCTGTTTGGTATGTAACAGAGACTAGGATAAATTAACTTCATACTGGCAAAAAGGCCTGGATCAGAAGTCTCAAATCTAGATATCCACTCTGAATGTAATAAATTGAAAACCCAGAAACCTGAAGCTTCCAAAGGCAACTATAAATGGTGACTGTTAGGCGCAGGAGTGAAGTCAAGATCAGAAGATTGTGCATGGAAATATCTGCTTTTTTACCCATTGTCCCTTGTCTCTTTCCATGCTCTTTGGCTCTCTTTTCTACTTTTATCAGTTACTTACAGCCCTGTGTTCCAGCTCTTTCCAATATTTCCTTCCATCTTCTGCATGTTTTGACTGTAGAGAAATAAAAAATGTGGAGAAAGCTTTATGAATACAGGTGTGGTGCACTAGTATCTGCAGTTGTGTTGTCCATTTTCCCTGTAAGAAGGCAGTTCCAAAATTATGCAGGGTGTCACTCTATTACATCTGAAATCTGGGGTCTTGTCTAAATGAGAAATTTAAAATGAAAAGCTGAAAATTAAGGTAATTAGAACTGACTTAACTGTAACTTGGAGAAGTAATCCACCTTAATACTATGACTATGGCAGAAATCCTTGTGTATACCATTAGATGGATTCCTGCTCTTCCATTGTTTTCTGTTTCCTGTTGCCATTATTTTCCACATCTCTTGTATATTTAATACCCTTTGGGGTTTAAAAGTTGCTTTTACAAATATTTACGGGCTTTGATGTCCTGTACTTGACAGATTATTTACCTCAAACTGTTTAGTGACCCTCTATCTCTTTAAAAGATCTCATCAGATGAAATGTAATACACACTATTGGTTATAAGCTTGAGAATGTTGAAATATGCACTGGGAGGAACTGGTTTGCAGTAATTCTCTTTAAATCCAGGACCCAGTTTAAACATAATTTTTAACCAAATAAAATAAATTTGGTTTGCTTGTTTTCTTGTTTGCTTCCTATCCAAAGAAATTAGATTGAATGCAGAAAATTCCATATTTTCACTTGATAATGCAGGACAGACTCTTTGCAACCCTCTGTTTCTCCATGTGAGCAGCACCACAGGAGTGGATTTAGGATGTATTTGACCATCTAAGAATTCCAGAGAAGATATTTCCATTAGTGTGATGCTCTAAGCATCTTCATTCGGTGCCACATTCAGCACTGAAGTTGGAAAAATCCATGACAAGTCAGAGTGATTGCCCTCCAAAGACATGCTGACCTCAAAATGTGCCTTTGGGATGAAATACAAGCTCTAAGACAATTTCTGAAGGCATTCCAGTGAGGAGGGTGCTGTGCCAGGTGGAGTATGTGGTACAGAATGTACGTGGCATCCCTTTGGTGTGACTCCTGTGCTGGGGCTGAGGTCACAGCGTGCTGCCTGGACTATTCACTATTTGCCATCTAAGTTTACACTTTGAAAAGACAAGGAAGAGTGAGAGGGCAGAAGTCCCCCTAGCTAAGGACAGACAACAGAAGAGAATTTAATGCAGGCAGCTCTTCCAACTTTGGAGGCTTTTGGAGGTGCACAAGCTGCTGCACATCTGGAAACTCATATATTGTGAATTTCCTCAGGCTAATCCACACAGACTCATCTTTTTGCTCTCTGGGGACAGACCAGAGAGCAGTCAGTGTCTCTTAGAGGCACCCTGCTGTGGTGGGAAAGGAATATAGCATACTTTAACCTAGGCAGAATGGCTGTAGCTCTGCTCACTCTTCAGCAGTACGACAGAAACAAAAGATTTTTGATGTATAATAGACAAGCAGAACTCAACATCTGCAAAGTCAGGCAAATTCTTCTCATTTCTTGCAAGTAGGAGACAATCCATGCAGGTAATATACCTCTGCCTATGCTGTTGTTTTCAAACATACAAACACAAAACGCAAACAAGGTATTACTGCAAGGACCAGCTCAGGCAAAATATGGGAGCAATCATAGCACTTCAGAGAACTTCATTTTCTGTCATCTACTGCCAGTTTATAGACTTTTCCTTTGAAAAGCAAATAGCACAGGGTGTTTTGTGAAAATAGGAGCAATACTGGCAAGCAAAATAATCTCTGACTTCAGTGGATGCTGCTTGAAGCCTCACCTGGTGCTCAGTGTCAGCTCTGAGACTAGTGCAGTCTGGAAGAAAACAGGGTTAAGAAAGATGTGAAGACAGCCCTCAAATGTCTAAAAAGACTGCTGTAAATAGGGAAAGAGTAACTTCTTGTCAAGACCTGCCAGGGAAAGGGCAAAGACTAATGGGTTTAAATTGCAACAGAGAGAGTAACAAAGTGGCTGCTCTGGGGGCTGTGGGATCATCACAGCCTGTGCTTGTGAGCAGCATCAGCGCACGTTCCCCAGCAGCCATGGGACACTCCTGCTCAGAGTGGGAGTGGGAACCTCCCAGAGACCTTTTCCTGCTCCTGGCTTCAATTTCACTGGCTAGGTGTGAAGCACAGAGCCTGAATTCAGCTGCAAACTTCTTTTGAAATACGTACGCATATAAGAATTTAATTATTCATAGATGGTGGTGAAGAGTGAGGATAAAATATGGAGTGTTCTTTGAGATGTCAGTTCCAAACCAAGTGTAGAACTTTATAAAGAAGCTTTGTTCAGGACAGCACTGGAGTAATATTTTCTTTTATAATGCTAATGGTATTAAATTGTTTTATTTGGGTTTTGGTTTAAAATAACACTCTGAGAACTCAGAGTCCCTAGGCAGTTCCTCTGATGAGACCAAAATGGCATCCAACTTAATGCATAAAGTCCAGTCACTATACCACGAGAGCAGTTTGAAAGTGTTCCCCAGCATCTCTAATTCTACCCAAACTCGTGCATACTGCAGTGTTTGACATATAATTAGGCTTTTATGATGGTAGTAAATATTAAATAGAATTAACCTGTTGCTCCAAGCATAAACTGTGTTTCTATATATTCCTCTCTCTCATGGTTTGGCTGTAACACAGCTAAAGCTGTTCTATCAGACTTTTGGTATCAGAGCTGAGGACTTTCTGGAAGTGAAGGAGACAAGATAGGGTAGTTGGGAGCATCTCAAAGCTTAGGATGGCTGCATCCCTGCAGGAGCAGCAATAGCCCAAGCAAGCACTTGCTCAGCCACCAAGTTTCTCCAGGGAGGGGAGGCAGACTGCTCTGACAAAAGCCAGCCTGCAGGACGTCAGGAAGGTCACATTCCTGGCTGAGGACATTGGCCATACTGCAAGCAAGAATCCTGAACTAGCAGAACAGTACACATATAGTCCATGCTTTTCACTTTTTAGGAAGATTTCTGTGCCTGCTAAACATCTGTGGCTGTCCATTTTGTGAGTTAGGATTATATATTGCTGTAAAATAATTCAGGTTAGATGTTAGTCCTGAAGATCAACTTTTAACAAAATGCAGGGGTGTTTATATTAAAACACATAGGAAAGACCTTTTAAAGGTAGAGATAGAAGTTTAGGATAACAAAAGCATACTGTTTTGTGCCAGAAGGTCAGTTGTGGGGTTGCTAATTTAGAACAAAATTTCAGTACAGTGTGGGATTGAGGAAACACAGATTTATGGCATTAAGTATTGGCTTTCTGTTCTGAAAAGGTTTCGTAGCATGTAAAAGAAAAATTCTCTCTAGGAAAATATCTGATCTGGGAAGATAGAGGAAAAAAATTCCACTGTTATCGTGAGTTTATACACATGAATCAAGCTGAGCATATACTTAAGTCTTTTTCTCAGTCAGGACTCCTGGCACTTTGATTCCTGTGACGTATACACAAAGATATAAAGGCAAAGAAAAAAAAAAGTTACTCAAAAAAAGGATCTGTTATCATTTATACCAACTAATTATGTACTCCAATTAGGTTCCTTAAGCCCTGATGCAACTGAAGTCAAGGTAGTATTGCACTGGGATTAATTTTGGTTACCTGACCTAGAGAAAAAGCTTCTGAGTATGTGATTCATTATTAGCACTTGACTGCATAAATATCTTTCCTTTCCCTAAAGAATAATAAGTATTGTGGTGCCATTTATGACTTCTTATTTTGGACACTCTCTCTATTACATGCATTCAATAAGGCATAATACTTATTAATTTCATTCTATGTATTTGTTGTATATTTATGAGGGTTTTTTTTACTGGGTTTATTCCACATTGAATGGACTTTCCCATATATATGTTTTTTCATGTTGTACATGAAGTGCATCTTCATTATCCATTATCAAACTGCAGCAAGAGTACTGAGACATTAGGATAGCAGAAGAAAAGATATTAAGAACATAAATGGTTGCGTTTTCGGAGACTGTGTGCAGTGGTTTGAAACTCCAATGCACCATGTTTCCTAACAATAAGAAAACTTATATTGCGAGAACATGTCTTCTTTTTTCTTAGCTCACAGATTAAAAGACTCAATTCAGACTCAGCAATATTAAGTTATGCCCCTGGTGTTGACAGATTGCACAGAAATCATGTCATTCAAGACTTCTGTTCACGTCCTGTGGTTGTAATTTTTTTGTAATTATTTAGTGGACTGCTAATTTCCCATGTTTTATTCATTTAATTGCTTCACCAACCTTGTCTAGATGTGACTTTTGCAAAATTGCATTCTGACTCCCCCAGTCTGGGGATTGACAGCCTGTCCCCTGCCCTATCTACACCCAAATTTCCCCGTGTATGACCTCTTTGAGGGCTTTGACTCCTTGCGCAGGATTTGTGGATCTCCAAAGCCTGGCTGCTCTGGGCAAGCTGCGGAGATGTCACAGCTCAGGATGGGTCCACGGCTCTTATGCAGACCACCAAAGGAGCACACACACAAGGAGCTCAGGGCACAGCACACGTGCTGAAACGGGGCTCTGAGCATGCACTCAAAATCTCCTGGGCTCCACAGGCTCTGGCCTTAATGGAACATGTGCGGCAGGCCTGACTTTTCTCACAAACAGGTTATCTGTATTTCATGTGTGCAGTTGCTCTGAGGTATCCCAGATGCATCAATTTCCCTGCGTTTGCCTTATCTGGGCAGAAATCCTGGACAAAAATATGGGAATCCTGCCTCTAATACGAGCAGCACTAGGGGAAGAGGAAATGAGTATGACACTACATTAGCATGCAGTATATTTACACTAAATTGGCTGTTGTAATCTGAGTTGAAGTCGTTATTCCTGTACTGGCTGGGCATCACTTTATGCATCATAATGTCATTTTAATTCTGCAGGTTATATCTGCTTGCTTTTTTTATCCACTTTCCAGCTGTGAGATGCGTTGCAATTGGATTTTCATGCCATTCCCAGCTTTCCACCCCTCTAAAGTGAGAGATTATTGAATGTATGCCCTCTTTTCAATTTCTAGGTGCCTATGCAAGGTGAAAGACAGCAAAAACAGGATATATAATTTGTACTTCCTTATTAGTACTATATCTCTGCTATCATTTGTCACCTCCTTTGTTACTGTAAGTGTTGTGCAGAATCTCATTAGTGGTTATGCTTTCTGGTTTCTGTTCTCTGTTTTAAATCTGTTTCTCATTTCCTGGATGTTAGTTTTTGCTTGAGGGTTGTTTTAATTTATGGTATTGTCATTCTGGCTCCTATTTGTGGTGTGAGCTGATGGTCTGTGAGCATTTTTAACAGTTCTTGTAGCTTTTCACATTCATGTAATTCTTTCTTCCAAGTGCTCCCAAGTTCATGTTATTTTGCATAATGTCATTGCTGTCTGGATAAAAGTTATTACATTTTAAACATCAGTAAAGATGATTATCATGTGATTTAGAATATTTTGAAGTTTGCATTTTAGATGGAATTTTTTGACACTGGGCTTTTTCCATGCTGGCAAATGAGCAATTAAACAGCTGCACAGATGTTACTGAGGGTCTTTCAAGAACATTTCATTGCAATCTACGGGGCAGTGCTTTTGCAGTGAGAGATCAGAACATTGAGGTTCAGCTCGGACAAAGGAAATAAATGGCTCTTCTGTATGGCATCAAGAAATAGAATGTTTACCATAAAGTAAGAGAAGCTATTTTAATAAATTAACCGGTTAACTAACCATAAATTCTTCTTCCCAAGCACAGAAGTGTCTTGAAGTCATGAGGTCTTATGAAACATTGAGAGGGGGGAGAAATATTTCCTATTTGGCTTCCCTGCTTTTGGGGCTTATATTCACATGATCATATTTTATTCTATAATCATATGGGATGACCATATACTCCAGTTTAATTATGTGAATACACAGATTTAAAAGCTCTGGATGTAAGAAGCATCCACTATTTGTAAGGCTTCAGTAATTTGCTGATGCTGACAGGTCTGGTTTTGTTTGTTTTTTCATTTCTTCATGGGTTTGAGAAAATTGTGTTTTCTGTCCTGGTTTACAAAGTGAAGTTCATTAATTTAGTGTTTTCTAGCACATGTCCACTTACCTTGACTGTTTTCTTAGGCAACACAAAGGCTGTCAGAATTTGCATCCCAGATGTGTTTCCAAAGAGGGGTGTATGAAATCAGCAACTTCTGCTAACAATTCTGAGAGCATTACAGGTAAAATCCAAAACTTGTCTCATGAGCAACCTGAAAAGATGAAGATTGGCATGAAGAGTGCTCTTTTAAGGTTGATGTCTGAGATCATGCAATATACATATTTAAGTAAGTTTGATATGACCTTAGCTTTGATGATGTTCAGACGAGATAATGTTAGGTTTGATCAATTCTTCTGAACATTGTGCTACTTTTACTTGGACCTTTAAACACTTTTGCTGAGAAATATTACTTCATTTGGTTGGTCCAGGAAGCAGATAGTTTTTCTGGTGTTGTTTTGGCCCTGTGAGCATAAATAGTATATTCTTACACTGGTTTGGATGTCATAGAATAATCATTTTAAGCTTTATATAGTTACTAAATATTTCCTCCATGTTGATGTTCATGTCTATTTTTCCTAATTTTTTTCTCAGGACCAGTATTTTCCAACTTAAAGAACTATTCCACTGTTTATCTGCTTTGTTCTGATCTTCTGTTCCTTTCACTTGAGTCTGAATAAACTATTTTTCCCCTTCACACTGTCTGAGATAAGCATGGGGCCAGGGAGAATACAGGAGGTATTCCCCCTAATCTCTTCTCTTTCAGGGCAGAAATTTGAACCTGGCAATCAGAAGTTACCAATGGGGAAGTCACCAAAGGAAAAGCTGCCAGAAATTTTAATATGAGTAAGATGAAATTATGTAACCACTAATCTCCTCAGAAGAGGAAGTTTTGCGTGGTCTTGTGTTTGTTTGGGCTTTTTTCCCTGGAGTTTGCTCCCTTATCTTTACCACAAAACAAGCAAATAAAAGTCTTACAACAGAATGCCAACATGGGAAGTATCATCCTGATTGTTTAAAAATTTATAGTTGTAAACAGCTGGCAATGAGCAACGTCTGGTTTCCTTGGCAACAGCGGAAGAAACTGTTCAGCATATTACTCTGCATTGTTCTACTGTAGAGGAGCTGATGAAGACGCTGGGTGGAACCATGGTCTCCCTGACACAACTGGAAATTGGATCTTGAAGAGTGGTTCCATTCTCTATTGAGATAAGTTACTACTTGATACATAAATGTTGGATTTAGAAATTGAAGTGACTAATTAGAAACTTGGTGTCAGAGGTATGTAAGGAGAGAGTCACAGATGAACAGTGAACAAGTGTCAACATGTTAGAATCAAAAATCTGAACCTTTTAGATCCAGGAAGCCTAGGCTGTGTTGACAGATGACTGTAGCTAGGAAGCCCCTCAAACAAAACCTGGCAAGGTTTTGTTTAAAAATGATTGTTAACAAATGATTGTTAACAATTGATTTTACACCAAAGTAATCTACAAAACATTGAAAACTCAGCCTTCTTTTGATTTCAGTGGTCACTGGCTTTGGGCGTTTCACATACTCAGGCCAATGCAATCCAATTAAGTAACCCTTTATTTGCGTTATTTGATAATTTCGTAAATGAGGAGGAGATGGAACAATATTATATATTATGAAACAGATGGGAATACAAGAGCAAAAGCATGAAATTATTTAATTAAAAAGGGGAAAAAGTAGGACTCCATTGCTGACACTCTCTCTTTGGACTTGCACAGCTAATAAAATTTGCTTCATGAGATGGCAGACCATAGTGAAATCTGGTAGTGGGAAATCCTGGAAACCTTCAATGCTGGGGTTGTCTGCAGAGTTACTTGGACAGTCTGACAGCAGGCACTCAGCACAGAAAGGACACATTTATTCCAGAAGTCACAAAAGGGTTCTCAGGGAATAACAGAGTTACTGACCAAAGAAAATATTCAGTTCATATGTGCTCTTCGAGGGTTGTTTCTCCTCCTGGCTTGAAATGTTTTATTGCAGGTATCTGGCAATTCTGCTGTAATGACAGTGATACAGTGCTGAAGCAAAAAAAAACCATTAAAAGGATGACAGCCTAAAAACTTGAGTGGGACCATGAGCTACAAAGCAGTTGGAAGGGAAGAAATAATACCAAGAAAGATTATTTTCAAAATCCATTAAAAATTCTGATATTAAACTATCAGCAAGAGAATTCAGATTCATTTCTGCTGTTGGTACTCTCAAAGAACAGAGTCTGACCTCTCCTTTTTTTTTTTTTTTGCTATTTGGAACTACTGAGCATTTGCTTCTCCTGCTGACTTTAAATAGAAGCCTTGGGGACTCCATGCTGTTAAGAATGAGGCCTGTGATCGTTAGCTGAAGGACCTGATCATAAAAGGGATTTGTATCTGAGTCCTAGGGCCTCTTTGCATGGGGCTTTTCTTGGAAAAAAAAGAAAATAGATGAGAAAAGAGACAGTCCAGATGCTAAATTTTTACGACTTCATCAGTCTCTGACTAGACCTGATGGTTTCCATGACCATCATTCTGATCTCTTCTTTCCAGCCTTTCTCTTATCTCCACCACCTGAGACACATTCTGTGTCTGACTTTTTGTTCTCTTCCTCACTTGTTTGTCTTTCTTACCAGTCTTTTCCCATGCATTTCACTTAACATTTCTCTGATAATTATTCTGCTTCTTCACTATCCATTTCTGCCCTTCTGCCAAGATTAAAAGAGGGGGAAATGCCTAGCAATACCTCACATACCCTGGGAACTACAATTTTATTTGCTGTAATTCATTGCTAGCTGTTCTGGACAAAGGGATGGGCAGAATCCAGCCTTGCATCCGTGGGGTTAACATGGAATGGAGTCCTGCTGGAGAGGCACATATCCAGCTCGTTGTTTGCATCCTGCCTGGCACAAAGACAGTCGCACACACAGTTGGTTGTTCACTAGGTCCTATCACAACAACCATAGCTAATACCATGGTGAATCAGTTGACCACAATCTTTTGGCTTCTGCAGCTTGCAAAGATGAGTGCATTCAAAATTCACAAAATGAATTATTACATTGGTCCATGATTGCTTTGAATTTGTAATTTCTTTCTAAGACATGACGATTTAAATAATCCATTTAGTCACCGTTGTTCCATATTAATTCAGTGTTTGGTTAGACTCTCGGGCAGGCTACAACATTAGGGTCATTTTAAATCATGTTTTCATTAACCATTATTATATCTGCTCCTGAAGTGTATGCAAATGAAGGGTAGCATGAATTTGTCAGAATTATTGTAACTTCATTCCATTTGTCAGGCATAGCGGGCTCCTCTCTAGTTCATTGTTTTGGGAAGGCTGTTCTGCACTTGTCTCTTTAATTTCATTTTGCATGCAGGGCTGGTGGTTTCTGCACTGTAGCCAGTGCTTCCCATGGGGGTTTTGTTTGCTCGTGGAATTACCACTGATGATAACACCACACTTCTGGCCTGCCTGGGTATTCCTTTGTGTCATTGTGCACGTCCCATGCACATACCCCACATCACTACATTCCTTTAAGAAAATAGTATTATTTACTAGCAAAATAACTAAAATTCACTGTGCAAGTTGAGGGGCAGAAAATGTTCTCTCTCTCTCTAGAGAGTGCCAGTCTGCACAGTTGATACAGAATCAAGAAAATCTCAATGGATTATTTTTTTACATAAATACATGATAAAGAGAAACATTAATTAGGGGAACACTGTTGTTCCTTGTAGCTACATAAAAATACTAGAAATAACTAAGCAGTATTTTGTGTTTTATTGTACACACAAAAGTTTTTATCTGGTTACTGATTAATAGGCTCCAGAGAGGCTGATGATAGCCCAGTGACACTTGGTCTGTAGTGTTACTCCTGTAATGTGCTTCCCCCAGCTCTTCCTCACTGCTGGGTTGATTGAAGAGAAGAAAAACAATGGATTTTACCCTGGTTGTAGTGTTCCAGGTACTTGTCCTTCTCCTTCCCTTCTCCCATCTCCTGACAAAAAACAGTAAGTCAACAGTAAGGCAAAGAGGTCATTATGGTGGCAGAAATGTCAATGCACATGACTCCTTGTTGGCAGACCTCAAATGCTCTATTTTTCTTTCAGGTTTTTACAATCACTAACTTCACTGATGTTCCTCCTAATCTCTTTATGCAGATATGTGTTAAAGCAGAGTGGTACTTTTCTCCATGCGCTTGCCCCAAAATGTAGGGAAAGAGAAGTAAAAAGCCCTAATCCATAAGCTTTAGATAGAAAAGGAGAAGAGGAGGTGTGAGTTTGAAGAAAGGTATCAAAGCAGCAGGGAAAGCAGCAAGGAAGGCAGGCAAGAGCACCTTTGCTGGCAGGGGATTTCTGTCATTTCCTAGTCTGTTCTGTGATGGAGGATTTCTGCTTCCTGGGCAGGCAGGCACTGTACCCGAGTGCAGCAAGGGAAGAGGGGGTCTTCCCTCTATCCACAGTCTCTTCAGGGATCCAGATCCCATCAGGACTCTTCTGGTACATTCCACAAAATGTTGGGGGTTTTTTTCCCCCTCAAGATTATTTAAAAATTCTACTGTGTGGGTTGACAAATTTTCACATAAATTATGTAGCAAGTGATTTACAGTTGTTATTACTAAAATTAAGAGGCCCAAACAAACTTGTTCATTTTGCTTTAAGGTATCCAAGTTTTAAACAATCAGTGTTTTATAAGCCCATAATGGTCCAGGTCAAAAAGCTTTATGCACTTAACAAAATCGAAGAGATTCTACTGCAGTTTTCCATTAAGGTTTTATTTATCTACTGTTTCCACCTTCAGAGTGTCATACCTTAAAAAAAGAGTTTTCCGTAAGTAGGAACTATTTCCTTCTGAAGTGCAATATGGTTGAAAGTTTTATCATCCATTCTGAAAATGTTCGTACAAGAAAGTCCATTTTGAAGAAAATCAGAAGTCTAAATTTCTTGTTTGGCATGCTTATTATCAATATCATAGGTAGCCTAATAGAGATTCACTTTCCATCTCATAGGGTGCCAGACTGAAGCCTGATGGGTTATTTTCTGGTTTTCTTGGCTTCTTTATTTGTCAGTAGAGGGTATGAATTTCTTAATCTAAAAATGAAGCAAATAGCAGGTAGCACTATTACCACTTTGTTCAACAGTTCACACATACCTTTTAGCTTGACTGATAATGTGTTTAAATAAAAAATTTTAAATATCTGAAGAACAGATATTCAGCTTTTAGTGAAACTCAGTGATATTTGGTTTTCTGCCTTTGAAAATTGTTCCTCTCATATTTCATTGTGGTTTGAATGGCAGATTTTATTTTTTTTCTTAGAAGGAAAAGCAACAACCCAAACACTGTAAAAAGCCTCCCAGTTTGCTGCCTGTTAATTTTATTCCAACCATTCCATTTCCAAGCTTCCTACAGGCTAAAAGGAAGGAAAAAATGGGTCTTGCAACACAGACAAATGTTAGCAAATGGAGGCAATTCCAGTGCAAAACAACACTAATTTCACCTAACTTTAGGCATGTAGAAATGCTTTGGGTGTGCTCTCACTATAGCAAAGAAAGAAGAGCATCTCCTGGACAATTCATCAGAGCAGTGCAAGAGCAGCTTGTCCTGAGGGTTTGATGTGATGCCTTTTGGAATGGGGAGGAGGTTTTGGACTAGCCTGAGTCTAAACAACCTTTGGTGTTGGGTGCTTTAGATGCACACCTGGAAGGCAGGCTCCAGCTCTGCCCCACCGGGTGTCCCTGCCCATGGCTGCTGCACGAGGCCCACCAGAGGTGAGCAAACTTTCTCAAGGGCCTCTCCAACATTGTGCTAATGTGGGGTGAATTCCCCACTGGTACTTTGCTACTTCCATTCTAAAATATTTCTGGGACTGTATCTTGACGTCACAGTTTTAGGTAGTTCAAAATAGGAGTAAAATGAATCTCTGAAGTATAAAACCCATTCTCAAATAGCATTGATTCTGAAGAAGTTCTGCTGTGTAAGCATGTCTTGAACCTACAGAGCTTCAGAAGTACTCATTTCTCCCTCTCTGAATTTCAGAACCATATAAATTGCAGATTGTCAAATGAATAGCAAAGGGACGCATCCAGCAGCCAGATCATCTGCCAAAAATGTTAACTGAGCCCTGCTATGAGCTGTGAAATTATTGGTTCTGTCCTAGGGCACAGGGACCTGCACAGAGAGGAAGAGCAGACCCTCTCATTTTCTCTGAGTTTAAAAATAAAGAAATACAATACCATAACTGGTGAACAAGACTCCGTGTTCAAAGTTCAGCCCTCACTGTGTATACCTGCAGTTTTCAGAATAGCAGAGGATCTAATTTTTCTTCTTTTGTGCAATAAGTAGCTAGGTTATTTCAATTTTATCATCCTCATTGTGTCTTTTTGATTTTAGTGTATTTCCCCATTGAATATGAGACATGAAAATTACTTCTCCTAAATATTATCAAGATGAATTATTTGTCTTACCAGCTAGTGAGGTGAGATATTTATGCTAAAGGTTCTCTTTGTAACCTTTCTCTTCTAAGAAATCCTAGTCTGAAAGGTGGAAAAGCTCTATAATGTGTTTTGTACAGGTTTTGCTTCACCTTCTTCATTCTTTTCAGTATTTTTCTCTCTCCATTTCTCTTCTTTCTAGTGCTGCAACATTTTTAATGCAGCCAAAACAGAAAAGCTTTTCAAGCCAAGAAATACACTTAACGCAAAATGCAAAACAAAATAGTGAAGGAAAGGGTTCTAAAATTTAACCTCCCATGTGCTGCTCAGTAGACTGAAAGTTTTGAGAATGAAAGCATGGTTTAAGACTTAATTAAAGCAAATTTAAGATCCTAATTCCTGAATTATAAAACCCCTCTATTTTAAAATACAGAGGATACAAAGAAGGAGGAGTCTGTGGGACCATATATACAACTAACGCAAATCATTAATGAATTTTGCAGAATTAGGATATAAAACTTCTCTTTCACTTAATACATACAGTCTGAGGATTCATTGCCTTCTCTTGCTTTCACATTCATGTTAAAGGTGATGCACTTGGCGTTTACAGAATAAACCTAGAATTTGTCACCCTCCTTTTTCAGTTGCATTTAACTTTCTTAATACTCACTGCACAGACTGACATCATGCGTGCAAAATCTTAGAAAAGCTATTTTGACAGTTTTCCTAATAGGCTCTAATTTGAAAACGTGGGTTTGTCACGGAAAATAAGCTCTAGAATCTAAAACAGGGCTTGATGAGCACCTGTAACTAAAACCCAGCTGATTCAGTGTTTCAGCTGTGAGGATTATACTTAAACCTACATGTTCTGGCTTCCCATGTCAAGCTCTGCTCAAGTCAATTCTGGGCCTGTCCTACTTGCTGACTAAATGTAACCTTAAACATGGTGATCATGCTTGCACACAAGCCACCCTCTTTTTTTTATCTCAAAGTGACATTCGTCGAAAGTATTTAAAAATCCATTTTGAGGAACGCTGAGGTTTTTCAGATCACGTACTAAACACTGCAAGGAGCTGGTTGTTCACCTTCAAAGACAAATATGCAGAGATGTTTGCTTGAGAGAAACTGTTCAGAGGTAGTCTGAGAGGAAAAAATGCCTTCTGCTTGTTCTTTTTAGGAAAAGGGAAGAAGCAAGAGATTCCCAACCTAGTTTTCTGTAAGAAAGGATGAAAATCCTTCAAATCTTCTTCCTCTCTTGGTTTTCCCTTCATAAGAATTTTTTTTACTTTTGCGAGTAGGTCTCTACAAATCAGTTTGTTCTCTTTAACATAACCTGGGTGTGAATTAAATCCAAGACTTTAACAAAAACTTTTTTCACTGCTAAAAGTTCAACCCTTTCTCACAGATTTTGCTCCTAGCTTTTTCGTAAAAACTATTTTCCTTGTTCAAACATCCATTGGAACTTTGAGTGTGTCTGTTTCTAGACAATGAATGTTCACAAATCAGCAATAACTCATATTTATTGAGCTTTGAAATTTTGTATGCCATGCAATGTTCTTTCTATATGGAATTTTCCACTGTAGCACAAATGCAGATTTACTTTCTGAGATAACTTTCTGTCACTAATGTTCCTGCCAGTCATCATGCAGATTTATCAAAACTGTAGGGTTTTGAAAATCTTTGCTTTCTTGATGTTTGGAATTTCTCTGATGCCAAAATCAATGCAGCAGCTGCAAACTGTGTGAGCTTCCAAAGTCACCTTCCACTTTTGTGCATTGGCTCTGATAGATTTGGACCTCAAGAATGTGAAATTGTCCATGCTACTAGAAGGCAGTAAGATAAAAACTTGCAGGTTTTATGTCAGCACAAAAAAGTTTTTGTAGAACTGATATACAATTTTTTTTTTTAATGAGGAACAAAATTTTGTGATCCCAGTGGTGACAGAAGACAAAATTTTAAAGCAAATATGCTGCCAGTTCAATCCCCTTTGACACATATTACTCAGTAATATCACTGAATGTTAATTTTGAACAGTAGCATTAATTGCCTTCCTGCATCCACACCAGAATTATTTTTAGATTAATGAGAGATGGTTTGAATTAGAGAAACTGGACCTAGAATGGACTCGAATAAGCAAACGTGTTGGTGGGTTTAGCCAGGATTTTGGTTTGGACTGCTAGAGAGAAAGGACGACTGTGATCCTGTTATTGAGGTCCTGCTTTACTTTCCCAGATGCTGAAAAAGCTGCATTTGGAGCCCAAACCAGCTCAGAGTCCTGGAGCAGTTGCTGCTGGGGGCCTGGGTCAGCCTTCACTCATTATCCCAGGGGTCTCATGAGAGGTCAGTGGCACGCAGGACTCCCCAGGCAACTCTTATTCTGCTCCAACTTTACTTTCTCTTACTCACGGAATGGGTCTCTCCTCGGAGGAAGACAGAGTTATGGAACTCTGCAGTTCTTCATTCCCCAGGTGTCTGTGGTCCAACCAACTCTGCAGGGCACACAGTGCCAGCAGCCTGGGTCAGTGCAATACCATGATTCAGGGGCAGCAAGCCTTGAGGGGTGAGGCAAAGAAACTGCGACCTAGAGATCACTGAGAGAAAACCAACTTTGAATGCTTCTCCTCAGTTTTCAGAAACAGAAGACACTTCAGAAGCAATGAAAAAGTACGCTGCTGGAAAAAAATCACATAAAACCTGAAACACAAAAGCTCATTTTAAAAAGCTTTTTGTATTTTACAGAACAATTTGCATTAAAATATCTGCTCTTAAAAAAGAAAGGAAAAAAGGTTATTTGAGTATTTTTAACCTGCTTTTCAATCTGTTATTTTCAGTCCCTTTAATGCTGGTGATCTCAGCAAATAGGCATTCACTGTGCTCCATCCACATTTTTTTCTCTTCAGTTTTTATTTCCTACCCCCTCATATTAACCAGTGGAATGGATAATATAAACATCCCCTGAATGCTTCAGTACCAGATTAATTCAACACATACACACATACACACACAAACACACACACACAGAGGCAGGTTGCACTAATTTCTCAACTGCTAGAAAAAGTTATTGCAGAACTGTTCAGTTTTGGGGTTGTCACCAAGGAAAATGAATTGCCCCTTTGCCCCTTTGTCTCACAGCATTACAAGCCAAACCTGTACAATTCAGGGGTTTTCTCTGGAGAAGTTGCTAGGAGATTTCTCCCTTATGAATCAGGTTTTATTTGGACTTTTATAATTGCCAGTGATTTGAATTCTCTCCCCTACAGCTTCTTCTGAGAAGACTAATCAATAGAGTGAAATGATTTATTTGTAGCACATTAGTTATTCTTGAGGTTTATTCTTGCTTACACATCTGCATGCTGAGGATGATTACAAGACAGACACAATAAAATCTTTAAATGTAGTAAAGAACCAGCATTTCATTTAGGATGGTTATATAGTAAAAACGCAGGTTTTAAGGGCCTTAATAATCTCAGTTTGGTTTGTAACATTAAAAATAGCTATATCACATTCTCTTCCTTTGGTTCATGATCCGGTCGGTTGCTAAGAAACCCTTCCTCAGGTGGCTTTGAACTTCCTCAGCATTTTCATCTGTAGCTATACTACCTTGTCGAACCATAGGATCCTGCTGCTGCCTTGCTGGAATTTACATTCCTTGCTGAACGTGGTGCAGCCATTGTGCAGATAAGCAGCTAATTCACTGGTGTGTCAAAGCATTGCGCTTGCCTCTTCAATATTTCTTGTCTCGTGGTTTTTAAGTGTATCATTGAAGGTTCTATGTAGTGAAAAAGTGTGCACAAGACAGAGCCAGTCATGAAATACTCTGATCTGTTCCGGACCCTCCCTTTTTGTGGCTTGGGATTGTGCCATAAACAAATGAGTCTCTTCACATCCCCAGCCGTGTGCCTTCCATGGAGCTATCAGGGACTCCAACACGACAGTCTATTTCCTTGCTGTAAATCAAAATGTTTGAAGGGGGTTTTTCCTTCCTCTTTTTCACGCTTCAAATAAAGCATGTTTCAAGACAGTGGCAGCGACACAAAGAGCAGCCAGACTGTCGGAGGGAATGGTTTCTTTCAAATATGGTTGCACAGAATTTAAGTGTGCTGTGTTCAAACTGGTAGCTGTTGATTGACAGCCTCAGAAATAGGTTTTGCTGAACACTACATTCTTAACTGCACGTGGAATACTATTTAAAGTAACCTACATACCCACCCATATGCATTTAGGTGAATGCATAGGAAGTTTATTTATTCACAAAGCACATTCATCTTTGTAATGCCATCATTGCTTTAGTCATCGCTTTTTTATCAATTTTAACATCTGATAAACATTGTAAAGTTCAGCACATATTGAACTAGAAATAACTCTGAGGGAAAATTTATGAATTGTCAAGTTAGAGTTTGTTTTTCAAATTAGTGAACTTCAAATCAGTTCCAAAAGAAAGAAGTCACGATGGAAAAGATCTCCACTAGGAAAAATTAAGTCAGCCAGCAACTGGAGGATAAATTCAAGGAAAAATAATCTGACCATTATATTATGAAGTTGTCTTATTAACTGTGTTTTTGTTCTGAGATTTTCCCTTTTCCTTCTCCATTGTCTCAGTAAATGTCTTTTCTTCTAGCATTTTATGCTTTAATATGGATGTATTTTTATATTGCCTTACTTCTGGCAGAATCATATGCTCATCTAAACCTATTTGCATCTGAGGATTAGCATTTGCATATCTTGTATTTGTTATTATTGGCTCATACCCTCAACAGGTGGAAAATGCCATATCTTCTTTGACTTCAAGGGAACCTTCAAGCTGATGATTTTTTTCCCATTGTTTCATTTCACCTGGGTTTTGAGTACTTCCAAAATACATACCAATCTGTGAACATGGTTTTCAAAAGTACAAACAAAGGAGTCAATATTTTGCAAAAAAATGTAGATTTCTGAATAGGCCAAAGATATCTCAGAACTGTAAGCTCTAATATTCTCTGCTCCTGCAAACTATAAGTTACACAACTTTGTTGTGCTGTGTGACAGTCCTTTGTCTGAAAGGTCAAGGCAAGCTTTAAAATGTGCTTAGCTTGCCATATTGTGTTTTTATTTTCAGAGAGCTAATGTGGATAAAGAAACCAAAGTGCAGAACAAAGTTAGCTTGGATTTCCTGTGACTTTGGGGTGCTTGGTGAAAATGTCTTTGATTTGGGAATTGAATAACAGACAAATAATTTGGAGTTGATCTAATAGTTATAATTAATACTAAGAAAAGGTCAAAACTTTATGATATTTAGCCATGAAAGTCTCACTTTCCTCACTTGCAAAAAAAAACTGCTGCCAAAGGTAATTCAGTATCTACAAACATTCAAACTAAAAGATGTCTGAAGTTTTAAAACTCAGATTTCCTCTTTGCTGAATAGCTAAAGAATATTATCTAAAGGATGAAAAAATGGATTAATATGAGCAGTGGGTTGAGGCATTGACTTCAACCAGAAAAGTTATATTTGAAACCAAACTTTGCAAGAGATTTCTGGATATTGTGGCCCAGCTAATTATTTAGACTTCTCTCATGAAAGTTAAATCTAAATGAATGTTGTCCCAAAGCTTTTGAGAGCATAAAAAAGATGGAAGTGGAGCAGAATCTGACTCAGCTTTTTGTATTTTCTCTACCAATCAAGCATTTTGATAGAGTCAACAGTTCCTCTGTCACATTCTGTAGAGGTTTTCTATTAAAAGAAAAACATTTAGCAAATACTTTGCTTCTTTAGCAGGGAGGAAATGTTTTACCGTACTCTCCAGCTATTGCTTCTCTTTTGCTGAAGTATGTGCTAACATTATACTCTGCTTGATTATCTATTCACCATTTCTCAATAGGATTTTCTATCTAAGACACAAACGCAGTTGAGGCAGGAACACATGTCAGGAGATGACCTGGCCCAGCTCCCTGCTCAGGGCAGGGTCAGACAGACCAGGTTGCTGAGGGAGGTTTCCAGTCAAGTTTTGAGTGACTCCAGGGGTGGAGACTCCACAGCTCCTCTGGGCAACCTCTACCAGTGTTTGACGACCCTTGAGCTGGGTCTGGCTGAGATGGAGTTAATTTTCCCACAGCAGCCCTCACAGAGCTGGGTTTTGCACTGGCAGCCAGAAGGGTGTGGAGAACCTGCCAGTGTTTGGGTACTGCTGGGCAGTTCTCCTGCAGCATCAAAGCCATCAGACATTGCCTACTGATGGGAAGCAGAGAATGAATCTTTTGTTTGCCTTTGCTTCCCTGTGTGGCCTTTGCTTTTACTCCATTAAACTGCCTTCCAGTTGACTGACAAGTTCTTTTTCATGCGATTTTCTTCCCCCTATCCTGCTGAGGAGGGAAATGATGGAGCAAATTGGTGGGCACCTGACATCCAGCCAAGGTCGACATGCTACACACCATCTCTGTAAAAGCGTTTTCTTTAGTTTCCTGTATTTCAATTTGATCCAATTGCCTCTTCTCTGGGGAGCTTAGCAACAGGACAGGATTCTGGCTCCATCTTCTTTACACCTCCCATCAGTTATTTATACGCATTGATAAGATTCCCCTGAGCCTTCTCTGCTCCAGGCTGGACAGTCCCAGCTCTGTGTATATTAATTCTGACTCCTTCCAGCCACCTTCTTGACTTTCATATGTTTAGAAATGGTTTCCAGGATTGTTTGCCCCATCACTTTCCGAGGAATCAAGAGGGTGCTGACCAATCTGTAGTGCTCTGGATGCTCCATCTGGCTCTTCTTCAAAATAGGAGTTACATTTGCTTTTGTCCAGTCCTCAGGAACTTCCCCCAGTTGCCATAACTTTTCACAGATGATTGGCAGGGCAAATCTTACCTGTTGAGACCAAGGTGAGCACAGTGACCTTGCCAGTTTGTAATTCAGCCTTCTTCATGGCCCTTGTCATGCCTTTTCCTGCCCCATTCAGCAGGGAGTCCACAGTTTCCCTGATCTTCCTTTTGCTGATGAAGTACCTGGGGGAGTCCTTGCTGCTATTCACGTTCCTTGCCGAGTTCCAGTCCAGGTGGGTTCTGACTTTACTAAACCCACCCTGGCAAGGTCAGACAGTGTCTCTATATTCCTCCCAGGCCACCTGACCTTGTTTCCCCTTTAGTCCTTCCTTTTTTATGTTTGGGTTTTGTCAGCATCTCCTTGTTCATCCATACAGACCTCCTGCTGCTTTAGCTTGGCTTCCTCCTCCAAGCTCAAGAATGATCCATCTGCACGTGCAGAAGGTGGAACTTCGAAATCAACAACTTCTTCTTTTCCCCTCTTCTCTCCATATCCCATGGCATACTTCGAAGCCAGCCCCAGTGTCTGGCCTCCTGAGGTCTGGGTTTGCAAAACTAAGTTTTGCCATTCTCTCTCCTCTCAGGATCTGAAGCTCTGGCATCTCATGGTCACTGCAGCAGATGTTGTCTCTATGAGAAACCACCAGGCTCTGGTCTATTACATAGGAAAGTAGGACAAAAATCTGACCTATCTCTGTGGCAGAATGCGTTTAAGTCTTTTGAAAAAAATTGTGATGGGGTGTTTGGTCTTTTAAAACCATGAGAATTAATCCTTTGGGGCCAACATTATAATGTTTCTGTACTTTGGTTTTTATAAATTATTTCAGGGCAGGAGGCGAGGGCAAATGGGGAGGAAATGGTTTCAGAGAAGTCATAGGGGAGCCATAAGAAATCTGTGCGTGACGGCCAAACCACAGACCAGGTCCTGGGTGGGCCAGCTCTCTGCTCTCCACAGTCCTCACAGGGAACAAATTATCCCACTTGCAGGTAGTTCCCACCTATTCTCTCACTTAGTTCACAAAAGCCAGATTCCCCAGGAGTGTAACAGGAGAGCGCAGGATTAGGACAAGACAAACAGGGAAACAGTGGCCTCTGCAGTCTTGCCTTTTCCCACACGGAGGCCAAGTAAGATGCAGCCACTGACAAGTCTACACAAAACTTTCTGGTTTTTTATTTCAATTTTTAGCAGATTAGAGACAGAACCATCTGAGGAATACCTGAACTAATTTTGATGGAGATTTGGTTATAGCAGAACTGCTTTTCTGACAAGTTGAACAGAGACCTGCAGGAAAGGTGCAGTTTACTTTCTATTTACATGCTATTGAAAAGTCTTGGTATAGTTAGTAGTACTTGGAGTCCTACAATAATTCATTTGTAAATGTAAGAATTTATGTTAAAAGTCTTCCTTGGTTTTGGTTTATGTAGCAGGTTCTTTACAACACGTTGACAAGTAATTTTCCACTTAGAATAAAAGTTGTATTTCAAATCAGAAAAATACTCTTGAGAACAGACAGCAAAATTTTAAGTGGGGCATATAAAAATGATGCTAAAATTAATGGCATTGATGCAGAAAAAAAATGCTAGGGGATTTTGCAAAGAGACAATTCCATGAATAACTTTTTCTGTTTTGCTTTTTTAACACTCTGGCCAAAAACATCAAAAAGTGCTGGAAAAGCCTTGTAAAATCATTTAGCCCATTCCTCAAACCCCTGCCAGTGCATTCTCCACTGTCTTGTCCAAGCTTAACTGCATATGACTCAAACAATGGGTTTCCACCACTTCTCTTGGGAGATATTTCTACATTATAATAGATCACATTGTTAGGAAATTTTTCTAAATGTTCCTTCAGTCAGTTTTAATCCATTAATTTTACTGACATGCCACTGGGTCACCATAACCAACGCATCTTTCTTGCCTGTTTTCTTGTCTTCAGTTATTTGTAGATGACCAGAGCACACTTTCTTTCCTCCTGGTCACCACTGAGCTTAGGTAGCACAGCAGGGGTTTAGAACATTTCTTTTTTCACTACTTTTAAAGGACAGTTTCTGCAGTTATTTTCATTGCTTTGCCAGTTCATTGACTTTCTTTGATACTCTGGCTCTTTTCCTTCCCATTTCTGATCTTGTATCATTTCACCTGGAAGGGACTAACATCAGATTTGAATTACAGCAATGAGTATTTCTGATTTTCTCCTTCCTACTGAAGGAGATTGTCAAGACATTTTTATAATATATCCTGAAAGACTGAGACAGGTTGGCATTTTGCTTGCAAAATATTCTATGCTGTTGGCAGAAATAAGGGTTATTATTAAAAATAAAATGCCCTTTATTATTTTACATTTCATGCTTTCACATTTCAAGTGCCTTTAATTTTCTCTTGCAGGAGACATTAAAACTATGAATAAAACCTTCTTTCTACCTGGATCTAAAATTCTCCCTCCTCACTTAATTATTTTTTCATGGAGTGCAGCCAGTCCCACATGGGGACCCTTCCATGGTCTTTGTCAGGCCATGAGAGGTAAGAAGAGGTCATAGTAATTCAGCAAAAATTTGTTTATTTTCTGTTTTAAAATGTGCTTCACTCTCAAGTGACACGTGCAGAGACTTGTTCCTTGAAGGATGGCTCAAAATCTGTTTGTCCAAAGGTCTTTTGCATGTTCCAAAAATTAATCCAGCTGGGTTCAGGATTCAGTAACCAATTTAACCACTGTAGAAGAATGGGCAAGACTTACACTTGCATAGAGTTTTTTCACTCAGCCCTTATAAATCATGTAAATGTGGCAACTATTAATGAATCTGTCCTTTCACTTTGCTTTCAGCTACCATCCACTGCAACTCTCATATGAAAGGCATTTTGTTTCTTTATAAGAAGCTGTGAAAAGCTACCCTAATTTTAAACTAAAAATATTTGATTTTGAAGTTCTTATGTGTAAAGAGTAATAACAAATTGAATGTCTGCAACATTCATATAAAAATGCACAATGGATCATGTAATTCCATGTGTAGCTGATTCATTACTGAATAAACAAATGTGAGTTTTTGCTTTTAGTGGAGAGAAATATGGAAAGACAAAGACTTATTTTCTGCACATGGGTTAATCAAGTCGCTTAGCGAAAGATGTCTTGTCTACAGCAGGGGAGTTGAAACGAGATGATTTTTAAAGTTCCTTCCAACCTGGCTATTGTATGATTCTGTGAAGTGGACACTCTTTAATGCTTACAGGGCTTTTTTTTTTTCTTTTCTTTTCTTTTTTTTTTAAATTTTTTTCTTTTTTGTTTTATACTGTAAAAGGCTGCACTGAAAAGAGAGGAGCCAAGCAAAGGAGAAGCAGTGACATGACACTTCTCAGCAAAATGCAGAGAAATAAGACTTGAATGATAGCATCTGAGTGGAGAATGTGATCAGTTCTGTCTCATGTAACACTTGGAAACTTTGCCATGTGGTGATCTCCAGCAAAGCTCAAGAGTCATTGAGAAGGGAAACCTTCTCAGTTATCTGATTTATGAACTACGCCTTGCAATCCACAGAGACAATGTTTTCCACATACTGGCCTTTCCTTTTGTTTCAGACTACTACCTGTCCTTTCATCAGTGTGTTCACAAGGATACAGCTGCAGGCTCAGAACCCTGACTGTAAGATTTTTGGGCAATGTCCTTGCCTCTTTTTTCATTATGGTATAAAGCACACATACATTGTTTTATAAACAGGAAAAAAGTGTTGAGAATCTTTAATCAGAACTGCTAATCACAGCTTTATAAGTGTGTTTATGCAGAAATGCTAGGCCACTTTCCACAGTAATTTAAATCTCTTGCATCTTCACTAATTTTAACAGAAAAAGGCAAGAGTAGGGTAAGAATAAAACAGGTTGAGGATTTTTGTCTTCAGAGAAAAAAATCCAGGTCTGGCATTTAAAGCTATGCTATAAAACACTTGCTCAGTTAAGAATGACAAACTTCCTGAAGCTTTGCACTGTAAAATTTACAAAGAGGAAGAAATGCTAGAAACATAAGCAGTTTTTCACAGCTGTCAGTCTCAAAAGCAGTATCACTGACACAGACACTGAGAGATGTGTCAAAGTGAAGAACAGGTGAAAGGAGAGCATCTGTGGTTTGGCAAAGTACTTGACTAATCAAGCCAAAGATGGAAGCAATTTCAATTGCTGCTTTTTATTATGATACAGAAGATTTCCACGGATGCTAAAGACCCAAAGCAGGTCCAATTTTTATTAGGCACTTTACGAAGTTTTACAGAGACTCTGAAAGGATAAACTTCACTAATTGTGTATAATTGCTGGAAAGGAAAAAATATGTCCCTGGACTGCTTGCAACACATTATGATTACCTGGGCTGCAGTATATTCACTTTGATAACTTGGACTCAGTGAATCCTGCTAAATCTCCTTTTTACTCTACTGGAGTAACAATTCCATAGATTTCCTTAATGTTTGCCACTTCCATTAATCCCAGTGACAACAGGCAAGCTGACTTTTTTCTTATGGATTTACATAGGTAGGTATCACACTTTTTGTCTCCAGTAGCTAAATAGAGTCAGTGAATTACCATTTCCAATGTCATAACAGTCTGTAACCAACTATAATCTTTATATATTCCCCTTATCAGTTATTCTGAGTTATCCTGTGCTCTCCTCTCCCCAGATTTTGAAAAAGACTCTCATAAAAGCAGCAAGCTACTGGAATATATAGCTCTCAGAACTTTAAAACAGATGATTGGAGTGTCATTATCTTCTGAAGATATGTGGGTGATGTGGAAGGAAATTATCCTGGGATCCAAATCCTGGTGTATGTACTATTTTAAGGGAGTTATGAGTGACAAGGAGTCACAGTATTTGTTCTATTCAAAGAAAAACATTAGTAGTTTCATTTCAATTTCATTATCTCTAGTTTGTTATGCAAGGAGGCATAGTTTTAGCTAACATTTGAAGTTCTTAAAATTATTCTTCTCATGTAATTGATCACTTCTGGTTTTTTGTCCCACTGCTAGGTTTGGATTACTTCATCTGACAGAAATACTTGTGGCTCAGCTCTGGCTTCAGATGAACAGGCACCATTCCTAGTGAAGTCAATGGGAGCTGCACTTGGATATTTGAGAGAGCTTTTGGGGCCTTTAGCCTTAACACAACCAATTATTCTATAAATTATTTTTAAATTATATTAGCAGAGAACTAGCATTTCCCCGGTGCAGCCGATTCTGTTTGTTCTGTATCTATCACTAATTTCTTCAGGAAATGTTTACAAGTGGAGTCACATATCAAATCTGATTAGCTGAATTGTAACTATGAAAAATAACTGGCTCAGAATTAGATAGCAGAGACTGAAAGTGCCTTTAGGAACTCAGTCAAATTTATGCCCTTGTATGTGGAGAGCAATTTAGATTTAAAATTTGTACCACATGTAATAAATCCAATTTAATTTTCAAAGACCCCTTTGTTTAGCATTGGGTTTAAATATAGCACAAGCTATTTCTCCCTCTACCTATAAAAAATGTAAATTATTTATGTTACCTGTATTCAGTGACCTCTAGATGAACCTTCCCAAACCACAAATGACCTGCTACAGCACAAGTTCATTCCTAGGTTGTGCGCACAGTGTCTAAATTAATCTTTCAAAGCTGCAATTACAGGTTATGTTACTTTTAGTTCGGCTGCAGCAAATGATTAGTTGGTAAATACGACATTTTGATTGGTCTGAGAAAAATCCTTAAAAACCTTCTGATATTAGAGAATGAAAAGCCTTATAAGTCATCTTTGTATGCCTTGGGCCAGATTGTCAGAACAGTTCTCACCTCTGGTGTGTAGGATCTATTTTGGTTACTGTCTTAAGATTCTTCTGTTTTTCATAACACACAATACTAATACATTCCCAGAGGTTAAAATAATATTCTCCTACTTGCCACTTAATTCCTTGAAAGATATTTCTCTTTATCACTTAAAATCTTCAATTTTCACAATTAGTTCCTGAGAAAAGAAAATAGAATCCCTCCCATGTTTTTTTTCTCTATGAGACAAAAGGAAGCTTGGTTGTTTTCATTTCTTTGACTTGAATGTATATGAAAAAAACTGCACAGACAGATGAACTTGGCAAAACTATGGATCTTTGTTGACTGGCTGGAAGCTTCCAGAGAAGGGAAAATACTACAATACATAGGTCTGATTGGTTGTGTTGCAGTTGCATTCAGGAAAAATACAAATTATTTTGGTTTAATGAAAAAAACCTAAGTTAGACTGTATAAAATTGGAAACCAGCTAGTGTAACTTATTGATTTTACTCTTGCAACCATTTCTCTTATTTCTAATTCAACCATTTGACGTGGTGTGGGCCCCCTTCACTCTGCCCCAGTGGTTCAAGGCTATGAGATATGAGTAGGACTGTGATCACAACTGTGTCCTCAGTTTCCAGTCTGTTGCAGCAACATATCTCAGCAAATCTGCATCTCTCCCTCTCTCTTCTTCCTTAGCCTCGGCTTTGGACAGCTCATCCTTTGATTCCCCCATGCAGAGATCAGACCTTGTCCAGGTCCCTGTGGATGGCACCCTGTCCTTCAGGTGTGTAGTACTTCAGTGCTCTAGTATTGATAATTTTTTTGTCATCTGGTTGGGAAACATCCCCTTTCCTTTTGGCTAAGCCTTTCTTAGTCAGTGGGCTGCCTAAATTGACATTGACCATATGGAAAAAGTACAAATGATTAAATTCCCTAAAGAGTGGAAAGTGACAGACACAACTGAAGGAAATCAAACTGATGGATCCATCAGAAGCCAGTAAGAGAGAAATTCTCTTCCTTGTTTGTCTTCCTTTCTTCCTCTGAATATTAATATGCTTTTTTAAACAGCAGGAAAAACAATGTAGAAAGGATAATCCATGCATCAAAAGAAAATAGCCAGGGTAACTACAGGTTTCTGGGATCTGGCAAAAGATCCAAGAGTTTCTGGGGTCTGAACAGATGCCTGGAGCATTTTGTACTAATGTATTTGGAAAATACTCAAGTCACATAGGTGGCCCAATGAGTGTGAGCTGTATTAAGTGCATTATAAATCCTTGTGCTCAGTTTCAGTTGTTAGTTTCTTTTATCCTGTAGGATTTTGGGGCTCTAATAAGTGCTGCAGATTGACTGTGGCTTCAGAATTCTGTATAGATGTCTCATTCTGCTGTTAAAATGAGCCAGCTGAATGAAGGCTGGACATTTTTGGCAAATGGTAAGATATTTGCTAACTTTTTTATTTGGGCAGTTAATTAGCATTAAATTAGCACAGCTAATTCAGTACGGTTGTCAGTAGTAGGGTGACTGTCCTTATCATAAGCCGTCTGAGTGACACATATATCATGTTGTCATAAGACACACAAAGGAGTGGCTTGTAGATGTTATCTGTACTGATGGGATGCCAAGGTATGTAAAAAAAAAGTTATGGTAGCTCTCTGGATCCTTAGTATTAGATTTCAAAAACCACAGGCAATTCCACCAGCCCTCTGAGAACAGGGGATTATTTTTTGTTCCTTAGGATATCCATTACCTTTTGGGTTTGTGTAGCTGTATAGCTGCCCAAGGAACTATAAAATGAAGCCAAAGGACCTAGTAAGTCAAAAAAAATCATGTAAGTGCTGCCACAACTCACTTTAATTTGTTGTATAAAGTGCAGGTAGTGACTTATTCCACCACTGGAAACTCTGATTTAAGATCTCAAAATTTAAAGCTATGTCTTTCCAAAGCTATCAGCATTTGACCCAAGACCTCTCCAGTTAAGAAAATCGGAGTGGCAGACCTGAACTACCTTCTGTGGATATCAGAAGTCAGGACCCTAAGGTCTGTTTAAACATCCAGGTGGCTCCGTTTGCAGAAGTGCCAAGCGGCCTTCCAGGGAGAGCTTTGGACCAGGCTCCAGTGCAGGGCTTTGATTTAAGAGTTTGATTTTGACCCTACAGGAAAGATGTAGAGGGACTTTTTATGAGAGGATGTAGGGATAAGACAAGAGGTAATGGCTTCAAACTGAAAGCGAGTAGAGTTAGATTAAATATTAGGAAAAAATTCTTCCCTGTGAGAGTGGTGAGGCCCTGGCACAGGTTGCCCCGAGAAATTGTAGATGCCTAGTCCCTGGAAGTGTTCAAGGCCAGGTTGGATGGGGCTCTGAGCAACCTGGACTAGTGGAAGGTGTCCCTGCCCATGGCAGGGAGGTTTGGAATGAGATGGTTTTTAAGGACCCTTCCAACCCAAACCATTTTGTAATTCCATGCAATTATCGGTTGAGCAGAAGTCAGCACCAGCCACTGACAGTCCTGCCTTTCAACCACTGCTCAGGGAGGACCACGGGGCCATGAAGTTGCTTTGCCAAAACTGCAGCTGCAGAAACGCTGTAGATCCTTGACCTTGGACCGACGGAGCTGCTCTGGATTTCCCTGAGGAGCTGAGCCTGCTGGGAAGTGAAACTGTAATACAAAGAGACTGGTAGTTACAAAAAGAAAAAAAAAAATTACTACCAGAACACCTATTGATGAAATACAGTTAAAGGGATGCTGGCAGCATTTGAAAAGTGTTCCTGGTTGTGTTTTTAATAACACTGGCCCAGAGAATGAGAATGTGTACTCTGAGTTGTAATAACACAGAGGAATGTACTAGACCACAAACTGAGCATCGTAAAACCGTTGTTTTCACATTTTCCTAATAAAATGCCATGGCATTGTAAATCTGTTTTTATTCTATTTGTAATGGCAGAAATGTGTTTATCATAAAATCAAACCCTATTTCAAACTGTAGGCCATAGGACAGTCATATAATTCATCCTGTTCGGGATCATGGTTTGCATCACTCCAGTCTGAACAAAAAATTGCAATATGCAACTTAAAATCCCGTACTTCTAAAATGTGTCATAATACTAAGTGCACACTGAGGTCTGTGCTGACACTGCAGTTTGTGGCAAAGAGAATCAGAAAAGTATAAAGCAGTTAAATGACAATGAGTGGAGTAGAGTGTGACTATCTGGATACTTGTGGCAGAGGCCCAGTGTGAAATGGCAAACACAAATGATAAGTGATGGTATAATTAAATGTGCTCAAATTTCAGCTTATCGAAGACTGCTTCCCTCCAAAGTGCCAAACACCTAAGTACCTATTAATTAAATTTAAAATTATGCCTCAGTCTTCAAATCATGAGGTTGTAACAACTGAGTTCCTTCTAAACCTGAACATTTTATTTTATGATATAAGTATATATGAGCACTGCATCTCTACAGCAATATAAATGTGCGTAAATTTGCAAGGAAGAAATTAAAGAGATTAGATGCATAAGAGCAGTCTTCAGGGGCTCAGTTGTATCAAAATTTCCCACACAGATAGAACAATCAGCAGTAGAGCATACCAAATAAAAAAACCTCTACAAAAGCATTATGAATTGCAACATAAATGTTGTTCTTTAATAAATGATGACAAAGAAAGCTTTTTAGAAGATAATGGGATTCACTGTCACATCCAAATAGAAAGTACCATCCAATAAACTATTATTCTCTCATTTTCTAGTCCTCTTGGTATGATGCCTGAAGTAAAACCTGTAGGGCTTTGTGGATATAATGTAAATTATGAATGGGGCATTCTGTAGTTGTAAAAAATAGAGCCACAAATGTCTATATTAATAGACCATTTTGATCTGTACACTTGATTTTTCACTTGAGAGGGCAGCAGCTTCATCTTATGCCACTTGAGAGGCCTGATCCCTTCATAATAAGTACCCACTCCACTGTGAGGCACTGAATACCAAGATCAAGCACTCACTCTTTGTGGCTCTGCTGTTCCCTTCTGGGAACCACCTAAACCAATTTGAATGGAGAGGTGGAAGTGGGAGAATCACCCAAAGACAAGAGAAAAAGACCAAACACACTTGAGGAGATCAAGAAAGCAACAAGCTTAACTACGCTCTGAGCTGAGGCAGCCTCTCATGTTTCCATTACCTTCTATTCATCTCCTGCAGTTCTGCCAGAAAGATGATGCTGCAGGATTTTATTTAGGATAAGAGGGGCTGTGATGAGATTGCCTCAGCCCATTTAAGAAGCCAAACATACCAAATATGATTTAGGATACAAACTGAAACATGCTATGGATACAGAATTTATGATAAAATTACATTACAGCAGCTCAGACTGAAAGGATCTATGTTCCTCCTTTGTATAAAACATATTGTACCAGACTCTCAGTGGGGATATGCTTTCAGAGCTCATTCACTTTCACAGAGCTACACAAATCTACACCAGGTGAGGATCTTGCCTAATATCGATTTTCTTCATAACATTTCAGCAAGGGATTTAATTCAGGATTAAATGTGTATTTCCTCTCTTCCTGCTAATATTGCATTCTCTGTGTGTTCTTAAGATATCCATAGACAATTGAAACAGAGGTTATGCATTGATCAATACTAGAAAGGGAAAAAAAGTGAACAAATCTAGTCAGACAAGGTCAATCAAGGTAGTAGATGCAGCTCTTAGTAATAAAACAGGTTTCAAGGGAGTACAAAGTAGTGAGAAAGACTTGTGGACATCTATGACTTCTAAAACTCTGGGAATGTTTATCCCAAACCATCTTTAAAATGAGGCATTCCACTGTTGAATTAAGCAGAAAATACAATCAAAGAGACGCATAGCCCAAGGATGAAGAAGATTGCTAAAGAATAAATTCAGAATTTGTTGTAAAAGCAACTGAAAATATATCCTTCAAAGTATGAGGGCTTTAAAAAAAAAATCAGTTCTCATGTTATAAAAATATCGTGGAGATGTTTCAAAAGGGGACTACAAAGTCAAGAAGCTACTGGAGAGGGCACATCAGAAGCTACAAAGGTGATGAGGGGTCTGGAGCATCTCTGTTATGAGGAGAGACTTCAGGAGCTGAGCCTGGTTAGGCTGGAGAAGAGAAGGCTGAGAGGGACCTCATCAATACATGCAAAGATCTCCGAGGTGGGTGCCAAGAGGATGTACCAGACTCTTTCCTGTGGTGCCCAGGGACAGGGCAAGGAGCAGTGGCCATAAATAAAACACAAGAAGTTCCACCTTGACCTGATGAAGAACTTCTTTGCACTGAGGGTGGCAGAGCACTGGAGCAGCTGCCCAGGGAGCGTGTGGAGTCTCCCTCTCTGGAGACATTCCAAACCCACTTGGGCACGTTCCTGTGTCCCCTGCTCCAGGTGACCCTGCCTTGGCAGGGGGTTTGGACTGGATTATTTCCAGAGGACTCATCCAAACCAAACTACCCTGTGATTCTGTGAAATCTACTTCTCTAACTCAAGCAGCTTGGTATCTAGAAGTTACTCATTATTCTGTGAAATTGCTGGGGATCTGCCATAGGTAAATTCAGACAACTGCTTGGGAATAGAGTACCCATGAGGGTGCTTGAAATAACAGTTTTAGAAAAACTTCTCTATCAAATACCTCACAAATATCTATAACTACTTGCAAAATCAACAAGGCTGCTTAAATTCCCAATAAACTTCCAACATCTCCCTGGATATGCTGTGGATTTGGACCTCTCATCATGCACTAGAGTAGCTTAGTAAGAGTTTAAAAGGAAGATGTACCATAGGGGATACAATTCAGCTAGGGAATTTATCCCATAGAGGAAAGAGAATCCTTAGAACTGGAGTTACCAGGAGGTATATTGAGACACTTTCAGGTCTATTTTAAAGTTTTCAAAATATTTTCTTTATTCAGCTTTCAGCTGAAAAACTGTGCCAGCCCAGAATATTCCTCGGACTGTACAGGGGGGTCTGGAGCCATGCCAGACAGTTTGGAACTTGAGACGAAAGCACAGAACTCTATGCTTGAGCCGTGTCATCGGAGAACGCTGCCCACATTGAGAGATGAAATGCAAAATAGAAAGAAAGTGTGTAATTAGCTTATCACTGGGTGATTGTAGATTTTAGATTTATGGAGGTACGAGGGAAAAAAGTTAACATGGAGGGCAAAGGGCGGTGCCCGTTCTCCTTCCTCTTTCTTCTCTCCCCTCCATTTTTTGCTGTGACGATGATGATAGTTATTGGTGAAGGTAGCACTGTCATGTTAAGAAAAGGTAGAAATTAATTGGAAAAGATTGATAAATAATTATACATTGTGGAACTTGGTTGGTTTTCCTGAAAGAGATAAAAAGGTGAAGATGGCCTTCTCAGTCATCATTCCTGCTGTGAATTTTGGAGGAGCAGGTCATGCTGTGCCTGCTCCAGACACTGAGAGATAAGAAACAATAAACAACTTGAACACGAATCCGCAGGAGTGTCCAATCTCTTGGCTCGGGCTTGGGACTTTTTAAGATCAAGAAACAGCCATAAAAAACACCAAAAAAAAGATAAATAATAAAAAACAAAATCACATTTTAAAGCAGAAAACTTTTAGATAAACCATTTTTATTCAGTCAAAACTGCTTATGTTGTAAAGTCTATATTCTAGTCTGCTCTAGTAAGTGATGAATCTGATGTAGTCAGAGCATTTCTCTGTTCAGTGTTGCAGAATTACAGTGGAAGTAAGTGATAGACTTCCACAAATAAAAGAATGGACATAAAGAAAAGACACTTCATTTTCCTTCTCCAGGCTTGAAAAGGGAAATGGGCTCCTATTTACCACATACTTAATGGCTGAAGCTGGACGAGAAAGACAGAGATCTTTTCAACAATTAAAAACACAGTGGTTATAATCCTGGTAGGTCTGACAAAGTATGATAATATTTAACATCCAGCATAGCATGTTGTTATTAGTGACAGGAAAAAACAGAGATCGTTAACAAGCAAAAGCAGTGGTTCAATTTCAGCAACTGTTAGTTGAACAAACTCTAAGAAATCCAGAAATTAAAGATTAAAAAAGGACGTGACTAGAAAAACATGGGGCAAGGACATGTGTGAGGCCATGTGTCAGAGTAAAGACAACTGTGAGTCATCTAAACAATAACTGGAATGCCTGAGTAGATATATGTGATTCTTTAAAAATTCAACCAGTCTACCTAAATCTACTGGAAAAGATGGGCAGGCAATCGTCTGCATCGGATCTCTGAAGGACTTAGAGGGTTCTCCTCTCTCCAGTGACCAGCAACAGGACACGAGGAAATGGAATGAAGCTGCGTCTGAAGGGGAACTTCACAGTAGACATCAGGAAAAAGTTCTTCACTGAGAGGGGAGTTGGTCACTGGAACAGGCTCTCCAGGGAAGTGGTAACAGCATCAAGCTTGGCTGAGTTCAAGGAGCATCTGGATGACACTCTCTTTAGTGACAGGCAATCCTGCAAGGAGCAGGGAGTTGCACTTGATGATTCTTATAGGTCCATTTCAATTCAAGACAGTCTATGGTTCTACAATGTTGTATCTCACACGAGCATTTGAATATGTAGATGACATCTCTTTCCTTCTCCCTTTTTAACTCTCTGAGCATTCAAATCTAATTTTTTATTCCTTCCTGAAAAATTAATTACCATGCTTGACAACTGTGGCTATACGGGAATTTGCCAGCTCTTAAAGGTCTCTCTTTGATTTATTATTTAAGGTTTTTTTCTGTGCCCAACACAAAAGTTGAGCTGAATGGGAATGACTTCCCCTTCTTCCAGGAAGTCCATCAGAAACTTCTCAGTGAAACTAATGCAATCTGCAAACTTCCCAACCGTCCC
Organism: Platysteira castanea; assembly: GCA_013397175.1. Lineage (NCBI taxonomy): Eukaryota > Metazoa > Chordata > Aves > Passeriformes > Platysteira > Platysteira castanea. The sequence continues at coordinate 489,747 of VYXC01005332.1, read as the reverse complement.
TATGCATTCTACCCATTGCAAGATTCCCTTTTGAGGACAGTGGCTGCAGACTGTTGCAGAGAATTCTTGGTATGAAAAGCTTCAGCCTCTTCTTCAGCAGAATATACACCATTATTTTGGAAACGTTGCCTCGGCTTCTCTTCATGTCTCTGGAACTGAATGCTTTGGCCATGTTTATTCCTTATTGTCCCTTAGGAAAGCATATAATAGGATGTCTGCATTACTTATAATTTTGGGGGAGAAGGTTCACTGCCCTGTTGTTCCATGGGACGACTGCACATTGTCCTCTCCTACTGGATGCAACCCAGTTCCCCATCCATTACTGAATCTCCAGGGACTACTGCAGTATAAATAATATATAAATTCTATGAAGAAATCCTTCTCCTCTGAGAAAGACCTGCCAATAAAGTGCTTCCTTGTCACACTAGGTAAATTTAGATGAACACACTTCAGATTACCAGAGTTAACTTTGCTAAAACCAATACTACACAGAAGGGTACCAGCCTCAAAGTTTCTGTGCCTGTTTTAAACTTATCTTTATGGTTTGGGAGACAAACTTTTGTTATGTTTCATGTGTTGTCTCCTAATATTTGCAAGAAAATGTGGCTGAGGGGTGTGATTGTGCTTGTTGTACCCTGCCCTTAATGTACGGTCAGTGTAGGTAATGGAAGGGTGTTAGGAAGCCTGCACTTAAACACTTTCTTTGATATACCTTTTACAATACTATGGCAGTCTAAACTGTAAAAAAAAAAAAAACCAAACATTTCAAATGAATCTCAACTGCTGTGCTTCATTTTGGGCTAAAAAAGAGAATTATTTAAGGAGATGATTCTGTGATCCGACATTCCTCAAATTAAAAAGAGAGAGAGACAGAGATAGAGAATGAGAGAGAAAGCAGGAAATCAATAAAGCAAGGAAGAAAAAAAGCACGCAAGCAAGCAAGAACTGCCTGTTAGCCCAGAAATAAAGACTTTCTGCAAGATAGAATCATAAATGAAGAGCCTGTTAAGGAAAAATATTTCTAGCTGAAGAAAATGTTCAATAATTTTTAAATATGAGTGAGCATGAACTAAACAAGGATTAAAATATTAAGAGTTCTGATATAGAAAGAGAGCTAAAAGTAATTAAATTTTTGTTGAAAAAAAAATAGAGTAGATAAAAGATAAGGAAAACTATGGTTTTTTCTGCCTTGCTAGGGCTAGTCTGAAGTTCACTATTTTAAAAGAATTCAATAAAGAACATTAAACTGTAACAACAGCTGTAAATAAAGAGATTTTGAAAAGGGAGGAAGTTTCAAGCTGTAGGTGGATCCCCAACACCGATATTCTCTCTTATCTTATGGGAATGAACTGCTTCATTCAATAACATATACAGGAGAGTGTGTTTTCAGTTTTTAAAAATGTAGATCATACCTTAGGAGACCCCTTCCACCTCACTTTTTGTTTTGACATGGAATGCTGAATTTCCATCATCCCTGTGAACTATGTACTCCTCCCACTGGCTAACTTTCCACCTCACCATTTCACTATCATTTTTCCCTACCCTTCATTTAGACCTGATTCAAACTGCACTTTGATACATGTAGGTAAATACTCATATTCGCAGAGGTCGTGGGGCATGTTCAGTTGAATAGTGCTGGGGATTAAACATTTAAGTGAAGCATTTTGAAATGGGAAGGACTCTGCCTAAAAGCCAGCCCTTATTGCTCTGTAAAGAGCAGCAATTTCCACACACCAGGGAGAATTCCAAGTGCAAAAGCTCCTGAACTTGGAGTCCAGGCTCAGTTTTGTGATGGTGCCCCTTTGTCTCTTGGGTTCAAGAGGATCCAGGCTGTTGGACCCCACGTCTTCCTCAGCTGTTCAGAGGGGAAGGCTCTGATCACGATTCAGTTATTTTGTGCTTTTGACCCAGCTTCTCCATATACATTTTAATTTCATTAGGTTACAGTCTGTTTGAAGGAGGAGAAATCTGGGTTGCATTTCAGATTTTGTTGGCTGACACTTCATTGCTATAATGGAACATGACTCACGGCAGGTTTCAGCCAACAGCTTTAACCATATACATGAAAGCTGTCTTTAACACACATTGTGCCCACTCTGTCTTTCAGGGTCTTGTCTTTTCTGATCTGACTATTATTTTTCTTTATACTTAACAAACCGAGGATGTAAAAGAAGATAACTACATTGCAAACACATTATGCAAGATGCCATATAGGCTTCTGCTTGTTCCCACCCGATGCCCACATTTCCCTGTGCACAGCCTGCTTTGTAACTTAAATCGTGATGAAACACACGATGCAAATACAAGGGAAAAGTCTGGAGAAGTAATGGGCTTCTATTATTAGAGCTTGACTTCATACTGCAAACAAGTATGGAGTGAACCATTACCTATTTCACTGAGACAACTTTAAATTAATAGACACTACTCAAACTGTTTAGAAGCTGCAAAATCTGAACCGTTTCCAGCAGAGTTTATTATTGAACATAACTACCCATAAATCAGCAAAATGTGTAAATAATGAAGCTAAATAATTTGACATTTCACAGAAATGCAGATATCTTTTCAAGAAAAACAGAAAAATTTGGCTCTCTGGTATTAGGATTTCTCCATTTATTCACATTCTGTATCATATAAGTTGTTGCTCGTGGTTTATCTATTTGGGGTTGGGGTTTTTTTTGGGGAGGTTGTTTTTGCTTGGGGTTTTCTGTTTTGTTTTGGGGGTTTTTCGTGGTTTTTTTCTCTGTCTTGTTTGTGGTTTTCTCTGTCTTGTTTATTTTCCACCAATAATTTCATTGCTTTTGTAGGTCAGGGAGAAGACTTATTTTGAGGAACTCTTTGTTCATGGTCTGATTATGAGTAGCTTACACAATTTGCTAAGCCATTTTGATTTTAAATGAGCCACATGAGATGAATCTCCATATTGATTCGATACAAATAATTCATAAAAATTTATTTTAATAGGATCATAGAACACTTTGGTTTGAAAGAAACCTCTGTAGGTCACTTAGTCCCAACCCTCACTCAAAGATTTTTATGCACAAGCACTCCTGATCACTAATTCAAAATGCAGCTTCCATGACTATGCATCTTGAACTCTCCTATAAACATATCTGCAATACATTCCTGGTGATGACACATGTGCTGATGTACATATTGGCAGTATCAAAGTTCAAAAAATATAATTTAAACAACCAGATAAATGCAAGTGTTTGTGTAAAATACCTCTTTCTATCTAGTTCTAATTACAGCCTTCTTTTTTTCCCTAAGATGTGTAACCTTTTGTTTAAAAAAAAATATTTCAGGAGGATGAGATTTGTGTCAGAAGAGCAAAATTATTTTTGCTTGAAAAGTGAGATTAAAAATGTATCAAAATATGGAAAGGTTATGCTGACCTGAGCAATAATAAGTACAAAACAACTGATTAGTTCCTTTCTGGTCATGCTCCATTTAACTGTTTTCTGCTTGAACCAGCTTTGAAGAACTGCACGAACATGAAAATTCCTCAGACGAGATGGTCATTCACTTAACTTGCTGTGCCTTCTCCATTTTGAGTGTGCCCTTGTGCCCCTCTGCCCTCATTTTACTTCACTGCTCCCCGACTTCTGCTTTTCATGCTATTTTGCATGGACTTCTAGGAGCACAGGAGGGAATGAAACATAGGAATTATTATCTTCAGAGCAGAATCTTTAGAACAGAATTCCCTGTTCAGTGTTCCTTTTTGACTTCAGTTTTTTTCAGTGAATTTATTTACAGTGGAAGAAGTTGAGTGGCAGGTTGACTGAAGAAACTCAAATTTGCAATGCACTGTAGGTAATCAAACACCATTTTCAACCCACCAAGAATTTCAGGAAAGCACATTTGTGGAAAGCTAGTATTACCTATTGGCATAAAAAAGCCAAGCAATTTCTATAAAAAAGAAATAAAAATACCTGTCTTACTGTAGCAAGGTTCAAAATCCATCTTTATTCTTTTTTTATTTTCATATTTGTAATATTTTAGATATTTATTTCAGCATTTCATCTCAGTCTAATGTTGATTGATACATGTCTTTATGCACCCAGTAATTATTTCAGGTCTAAAAATTTAAAGCTCTTATTTAAACTAATGTAAGTGATTTTTTAAGAATGAGACGCTTGATGTTGCAAGCAACATGGGAAAACCCTCTTTCCTTAGGAGAAGAAAATAATTTAGAAAATTATTTCAAGTTCCAATTGTTTAGACTCAGCATCAGCATCAGTTTTTTTAGGCTTTGGTTCTAGAAGTTACCTAGGCTTGAAGCTTTTCAAAATAAACAAGCTATCTGAGCTAAAAGCTATTCTCACACCTAATAAAATACATTTGCTTGTTTTAGTTTTGGTAATTTCATCTGAGTTCACTGAGTCCTTGTGAAAGATGATTGTCTGTCAAAATGGTTTTTCCCAGCAACAAACATTCATAGAACTCATGAAACTCCTGGTAGTTTCATGAAAAAAATTCCCAAGTCATTAATTAAAATTTTACCACCTTTCTTTCTGTCAGCTCTAGTGCATCTGATACAACTCCCCGAGCATGTGATACATCAGCCTGATCTCTGATTACTTTTCTTCATTTTTTTTGTACAATAGGGCCCTAAGGACCTGAGTTCAGAATCACTTAGTCGTGAGAGCTCTGTGTCCCCACACAAGACACAGCTTCCACCAAAAAAGCTTTCATTGCCAGTGATAAAGGCAGCTCATTTTTATCCCCCATTTTACTCACGCAGGATGCCGTACAGGGAGATTAAGTGCTTTGGCCAAGGCTCCCCAGGAAATCAGAGTCCAGAAGTCCTCAGCTTTAGTCCACAAGACTATCTTTCCTCTGCTAGGAAACAGATGTTAAATTGGAAGTTAATTTTGCCATGAAACTTTTTTTAAGAACTGTGAAAGGCAAATAGTCTCCAAGAATGATTACTTAGAAGGCTACCAGCCTTGCAGTCTTGCATCTTAGAAGTAATTCATTCCATCTTTCCTGGCAGGCTTTAAAAGGCCTTTTGTTTTCACTCACTGATTAGTATAACAATCTATTTTGAAAGATACGTGGGCTGATAGGGGGTATCATTTATTTGCTTCAATGGTAGATTTTTGCAACAAAATATATGAAGCTTTTAAGTGTTGCAGATTGAAGCCCCCGATGTCAAAGACAAACGTTGGGATTATAAATACAGATCTTCTAAAGTACTGTAAGTACTGTAATCAGTAACAGAGACTTGCATCATTCACTTGCTTCTTTTAAAGTGCTGAAGGCTTTTCCTTTTAAAAACCACAGGCACATATATTACCAGTCAATACCAACAACTGAGGCAAACATGTAACCTGAGTTAACTCTATAATTTCTGTTGCTTTATATAAAATTCCCATTTAATGCTAGACTGCAGCATATTGTGGGTTAACTTAGAATTCCACTTGGCCTTCCTCTCCTCCTCTTTTCTGCTATTCAAATCAGTCTTCTGGAAAATTGGCCTCAGTACCACTGACGTGCTGCTGAACTTACAAGATCTCAAGAATATCCTACCAGATTTCATTCTTTTGTTGTAGAATTGTTTCCATCTGGGGCCTAGATATAAACTTGGAAACTCCAAAGACTTTTCCCTCTCACTCTGCCTGCCTTCAAAACATTGGCAAATAACCTTCCTTGTCAATGCTGTTCACATTGGATTAAAATATTGGAGTAAATTATATTTCTGTGAGTGTAGCAATTAGTGGCATTTATTGAAAGTTTAATGTACTGCCTAACAATCCAAGAAGCAACTATATACTTTAAAATCAAGTGAAAATTAACATTGAACATAACAGAATACAAGAGAATAGTAGTTTCTGGGAAGAAATATTGGTCACACGAGACCAGATCTGCTAAAGAGCACAGCTACACACATTTGCAAGTGCTTCATTTGTGTAGAGTCTCAGTGTGTGAGCATAACTCCCTGGCTTAAGTCCACATAGCTGTTTTACTAAGCTGGAGTGGCTAAGCTGGGAACAGAACCACTATCAGCTCCTCTACACTCAGCAAAGGCAATGGTGACTATATATCTAAAGCTGTGCCTCACGCAAAATTAAATTCATGGTTTTTATTTGCTCTGTGCTACCACGTCAAGTGAAAATGTTTTTGAGATTAATGTCATCTATGAAAATATTGGTACTAAGCTTATACTGGGGAACTAAGCAAAAAAAATGTAGTTTGCTGGAGGGGANTAAAAATATATATATAATCTGTCTATATAGTGTCCCCCAGTATCCACACCATTTTTAAACAAAAATGTAATCTCTGCATTCCTGACTGGCAGATATTTGTTATCCTCCTTTTGTCAGTAGCACTGATAGGTTCACGACCAAAGAAAAGTCTGCTAAGAATGAACACAAAGACTCTTTCTGTACTCAAACTCGCTGACATCTAGTTTCATTAGTGTCCACGACTTACAAGAAAGCACTCTGTGGGTGAAGAGCAGCTGTGCTGGGACCCTTCTCAGGCACACCAGGGGCGTTGTCTGCGTTACTGAGCAGTGCAGAGCAGCAAGGGTGCGTCTGCTTGTCAGTGCTGAGGACACGACATCCCCACACAATCGCTGTCCCTGTGTGGGAAATGGCCTCCCAGGGCAGTCAGAACCCACAGACTGAAGGCCACTCGCAGCTGCAGTGCACTGGGTTCATACCTAGTTCACCACTTCCAAGAGTCTGGGTTCCTGGGTGTAGGCATATTGTTGCTGGCCTAAGCCATGCTGTAAGGTTAACATTTTCCAAGGTGTAGGCCCAGGCCACCTATGGCCCTCAAAAAGCTGTTTGTGGCCTCTGATATTAGTTGTTACAGACGTAACAGCTCCTCCATCTTTTATCTTCCCAAATATTATTTACTTTGCCTTTGTATACCTTGAATGTGAAGTGAGACATATGTCTTTGTTTTTCCACAGCATGCCTTCCAGGACCATCACAATTTGTTAAAAAGTAAGAGGTATCAGTCTTCTTCTTAAATAATGTTTTTTCTGATTTATTTACTGATGCAGTAAATCTCATATTCCCTCAGTATGGATAATCTTATAGCTCTGAGTTTTATTCATGTACTTGTTCCTTTCATGTTAATTTTGTTGGTTTTGGAACTGATGCAGCCAGTCCTACTTACAAGTGGTCTCATTTACTTTCACAATTATAAAATAGATTCTTATTCATCTTCTGCCAGGGGGTTCTCCACTCTCCAGAGTGCCTCTGGCTTGTGATGCTGCTGTTTTTGTCTGTGCCAGGGGTGTGATCGCAGCTGGGCCTGGCAATAACCACCAGGTAGCACAGCTCATTCCATGTGTCCGCACTGACTTTCAGCCTCTGGCAAGGCAGAGACTGCCCAGAGTGGGAATCGTGAGAACTGAGTGAATCAGGGCTTAATTTTAGTTGGAAGGGGCTTCTGGAGCTCACCTGTCCAGCTTTCCACTAGGACTAAAGTTTGGTTTTTTGTGGAGCAGGTGGCTTCTTTTGCTCAACAATTTATTTTCCATTCTTTGGGGTTCACTTCCAGAGGTTTGAGATTCCAGAAGTTAAACTACTCCTAGGAATTTGGGGGGTATAGGCATCTAAAATTTAAGACTGATTCTTCATTTTTAAATCAATTAGAAATTTCTTGTGCCTCTGTCTTTTTCTNTTACACACATTTGCAAGTGCTTCATTTGTGTAGAGTCTCAGTGTGTGAGCATAACTCCCTGGCTTAAGTCCACATAGCTGTTTTACTAAGCTGGAGTGGCTAAGCTGGGAACAGAACCACTATCAGCTCCTCTACACTCAGCAAAGGCAATGGTGACTATATATCTAAAGCTGTGCCTCACGCAAAATTAAATTCATGGTTTTTATTTGCTCTGTGCTACCACGTCAAGTGAAAATGTTTTTGAGATTAATGTCATCTATGAAAATATTGGTACTAAGCTTATACTGGGGAACTAAGCAAAAAAAATGTAGTTTGCTGGAGGGGAGCAAGTTACTTCAGACTTTTCAAAGTGTCTGCTTGGCGTGTGTTTCCTGGTGTACACAGCAAGCTTTAAGTGTTCATCATTTGACAACACTGTCACTGCCTCCAGCCTTTGTGCTAGACATTTGTACATAAACTTTTGTGTGGGTGTGTGTTTCTGTGCCTTCGCTACTGTTAGTGCAGCAAGAAACATTCTTACAGCTTCTACAACAAAAATTCATTTAACACTGAGATGACTTTTACAATGATAACTGGAATTTGAAACATGCTGTCCTAGGCACTCTAAAATAATAGTCTTTCTTTTTTTGTCCACATCTCCACAGAGCAGCAGTAACTCTGCAAGTTATGACTGGGTTTTCTGCTTTAATTTATATCTCTTTAAATATATATATATATATATATTTATATATATATAAAAATATATATATAATCTGTCTATATAGTGTCCCCCAGTATNAGAAATTAACTAATCGATGGAAAGTTTATGGTGACAATCAAAGAGAAAAGATGAGACAAAGGAAGATGGCCTGTGGTGCTATCCTAAACCTGGTGAGGGAGGTTGAACTTAGGAACTTCCAAGGTCTTCTTAAGACCTAATAATTTTAATTCTGTAACACATTTGTTCCTATTCATTACTTTGCAGCTGCTTTTTTCTGTGCATATTATATTCAACTTATTTTCTGTCCTATGACATATTTCGTGCAATCATTTCTACTTCCAGTTCTAAATTTTTGCCTACCTCTGCTATCCCAGTCTTCGAGATGGTGCAGAGTTTATGGAACTGGAACGGCTGTTCAAATGTTTGTTAGCATAGGGAACAGGGACAAGGCTTATTGGGTATTCTAGTATTTGCAAAAGAAAACAGGGGAGAAGTCTGTTGCATAAGTTCATAGCAGCTTCACAGCTTGGGTACTTGGGCCTCTCTGTGTGCTTCAGGGATCACCCCAACCAACACTCAGCTTCAGTCTGAAGCTGGTCTCTGCTGAGGTATATGAAGGCTTTCTAAAAGAGAAGTGCTGAGTTTTGTACATCTTCCTTCAGTTTAATCAGTGCTGGCCTTTGCTGAAGATGTGATCCTGAAATGAATGAAATGCTGGGTTAGTGTTTTGTGATGGCTCCTCAGTTATTATTTTTTAAAAAGAGAGGGGAAGAAAGGAGAAAGGAGAAAGGAAAAGTGAGGAGAAATAACAGGCCAGAATAGGCAGTCATGTTGGACAGGCTCTTTAAAGGTTGTGAAGGAAAAGTACTGACTGCTTTAAAGTTTGCAATGATGTGTAAAATAGTTCTCTGTGTGAAAATCTATATTGATTTTCTTTTGCTTTGTTTGTATAGAAATTGTTCTCAGAATAGAAAGTCTTTGACATTTTGCCTTCTCTTGTACTTAATAAGTCATTTGTGTCGTCCCCTCCTACATACACATGTGCTCTGTCTTCTCTCTGGCTTTTGGCAAAGGATGGCTACTTGCTACTTCATCCAGATAATTTGTAGAGCTGCAGGTAATGGATAAGGGTTTTGGAGACCCTGCTGCAATTCTAGTGGTCGTGGGATCTGTGGTGGAAGGGAGGACATGCTTTGGGTGGAGACAAGAGTGGATAACACAAATGGCTGTGGTGGTCCCTGATACAGTTAATTGCCAGATGTGCCAAACCTCAGAAGTGTATTGGCTTTGAAAAACCAAAGGCTCCTCTGTCATCAGGAGCTGGAGGTTGCCATTAGAGTCCTTGCAGTTGTTTCCACTTGGCTTCACACACAGAAAGGTAGCTTTGCTTTTAAAAAAAAAATTTTTTTTTTTTTTTTTTTTTGGGTAGCTTTAGTACCAAATTCTGTAATAATTTCATAGTTAACTGTGCAAATTTGGGGGGGAGGAATGAAATTATTATTAAATTATTCTTCAAATAAAACATTGATATTACAGACTGAAACTAAGCTAACTTATTTCTGTCTTCCTTTTCTGAACTTTCTGGTTTAAAAATGCAGATCATTAAGATAATTAAACTTTTTCTGGCAATTTTATGCATTTTGATAACAACGTTGATGAGACTGTTAACTGCTCAGTTCTTTCCCTGAGGGAATAACTTTAATTCATCTTGCTTGCTTATTCAAAGTTCAATCCTGGACAAAACTTCTGACAGAGATGAGCGTCATTCCGTGTATAAATACAGTGAATCCATACAAGGTAATATAAGGCCTTTTAATAATACCTTATCTTCTGTGAGTACATTGAGGCTTTTTGAAGGCACAATTACTCTCAAGCCTTCTTCTTGCTTGTTAAAATACTTGAGCTGATGGATAGTACTGCAGAAGGGAAACTGAAGAAACCCACCCACCTGACACCTGAACAACCATATGGAATCATAAAATCATAGAATGGGCTAGGTTGGAAAGGACCTTAAAGATCATCTCGTTCCTACCCCTGTGCCATGGGCTGGGGCACCTTCCACTGGACCAGGCTGCTCAGAGCTGCATCCAACCTGGCCTTGAACACTTCCAGGGATGGGGCAGCCACAGCTTCTCTGGGCAATCTGTGCCAGTGCCTCACCACCCCCAAAGTAAAGAATTTCTTCCTAATCTCTAATCAAAACCTACTCTGTGTCAGTTTTAACCCATTCCTGCTTGTCCTGTGACCACATGCCCTTGCAAAAAATGCCTCTCCAGCTCTATTGCAGGCTGCCTGCAGGTGCTGGAAGACCACAATTAGGTCTCCCCAAAGCCTGCTCTTTTCCAGCCTAAACAATCCCAATTCTCTCAGCCTTTCCTCACAGCAGAGCTGCTCCACCCCTCTGATCACCTTGGTGGCCTCCTCTGGGCTGGCTCCAGCAGGTCCCTGTCCTTGCTGTGCTGGGAGCCCAGAGCTGGATGCAGCACTGCAGGTGGGGTCTCAGCAGAGCGGGGCAGAGGGGCAGAATCCCCTCCCTGCCCTGCTGCCCACGGGGCTTTGGATGCAGCCCAGCACACGGGGGCTCATCTACACTGTGCTTTGCTTTGGGAAGTGAGGGAAATCCTGTAAAGATGACAGTGACACCTGCCTGCTCACTGTTGGCAGTGAGCTGAGTATCTGGAGCAGAATAGGAGGCCACATTTGTTTGTAAGTGAACTTTTGTCTGTAGGTATCTACTTAGCAGGAAATACCAGGTGGTTTGGAAAGATTAGTTGTCTATGTCTAACATTAATTAGAAATGAGAAATCATTCTGTTATTTTGGACAGGTCTAGACAGTAAAAGTGGAACCAGTGAAGAATTCTGCGGTGGCATCTGAGGTAGCACAAAGTTGCTTGTGGTAGCTCAAGAATGACAGAATCGCAGAAAATTCGTATTGGAGTCCCTCCATGCCCAAAGCAGAGCCAGCATCCAAGTAAGCTCCACTCTTTGTCCTTATGGTTTCTGTGACGGAATCTCTGAGGATGGAGCCATCACTCTGGGAACTCCACAGAATTTTCCATCCTTATAGTAATATTTTTTGCTTATTTCCATCTGCAGCTTTCTTCACTGCAATCTTGGAGGATTACCTCATCTGTACTGTTCACCTCTGAGAAAGATTTTACTCTGTTTTCAGTCATCTGAAGAAAAAGCAGGCTGTGATTTTTCCACTGTGCAGAGCTCCTGCTGATATGGAGACCTAGGCAAATTCCACAAAACAAATGGCAAAAACTGGAACAATTCCTGTTTCCCTGCTCAAACTGAACTTGGAAGAGGGGTATGGTGTTGTCACCACAACTACATAAACCCATGCTGCAGTTTTGGTGTCCAACAGCAGGAATCTTTCAGGAAGGAGGTGAGGGGAGGTGTAGAAAGAATGTCCCATTCTCACTGTCTTCAGTGAAGCTGGAATTTCACCCACAGAAGTGGTTACCAGGCTTGCATCATTCAGGATCCGATGAAAGACTGTGTTGTAAACAGTGGTTGACAATTCCTGTACAATGGTCCACAAGTAATTGTAGGTGACGCTAGGCCATACTGGAGAAAGTTATAAAGCAAAGCAGTTTTCCACGCTGCTGACAAGACAGCTTCTCCAGAGCTGAAATAGACAGCTGGGGTTTACTCTCTTAGCAGCAGCAACACAATTACTAATAGGGAATTTTTTCTTATGAACATTTTTTTTCCTCCTGTGTCTCTCAAGGGTGCATCAAAAGGTTACAAAGTCTCCTTATTTGAAGAAGAGCTCTTCCCTGTCTAGATGAAAGTTTGAAGCTTCAGTGGAATGCAGAAAATTACCCTGTAGCAGGTACATTATGTTGCATATTGTCAAAACTGGACAAGCTTGAGAAGTCCATGAGGAATGTCATGTGGTTTAACAAGATAAAGTGCTGATGCTGCACTTGGGATGAGCAACCCCCAGTACCAATCCAGGCTGGGGGTGAACAGACCCAGAGCAGCCCTGGGAGAAGGACTTGGGGGTGCTGGTGGATGAGAGGCTGGACATGCCCCAGCCGTGTGCTCTGGGAGCCCAGAAACCCCCGTGTGCTGGGCTGCATCCAAAGCCCCGTGGGCAGCAGGGCAGGGAGGGGATTCTGCCCCTCTGCCCCGCTCTGCTGAGACCCCACCTGCAGTGCTGCATCCAGCCCTGGGCTCCCAGCACAGCAAGGACAGGGACCTGCTGGAGCCAGCCCAGAGGAGGCCACCAAGGTGATTAGAGGGATGGAGCAGCTCTGCTGTGAGGAAAGGCTGAGAGAATTGGGATTGTTCAGGCTGGAAAAGAGCAGGCTTTGGGGAGACCTAATTGTGGTCTTCCAGTACCTGCAGGCAGCCTGCAAGATGGGGAGAGACGTTTCACAAGGGCCTAGAGTGACAGAACGAGGGGGAATGGCTTCAAACTGACAGAGAATAGGTTCAGTTTAGACACTAGGAAAAAATTCTTGACTGTCAGGGTGGTGAGGCACTGGCACAGGTTGCCCAAAGAAGAGACAGATGTCCCATTCCTGGAAGTGTTCAAGCCTGGGTTGGATGGCGCTGTGAACAACCTGGTCTAGTGGAAAGTGTCCCTGAACAAGATGATTAAGATCCTTTCTAACCCGGGCAAATCTATGCGTCTTTGAAAACCAGAATGGAAGAAAAATAGATATTCAACCTAAAACTTATGCCAAAATAGAGTTAATGTAATTTTTCAGAGGTGGTGTCTCTAGAAATGTTTTTACTTTTAAATCCCAATCTAATCACATCTCAAAAACAACCAACAATTTAGAGATCTTCTTATAATAATATCAAAGGCTATTTTGATCATTCATTATTATTAACTTTTAAAGAAACATCTCTCGCCAAGAACAAACTCAATAAATATATATACGCTTTGCCATTATGTGAATGTCAAAATCTTTGTTTCTGTTGCAAAAGAGGAGAGAAAGAATTCCAGGTATTACTGATCAAACCTGCCTCCATTTTTCTCAACCACAGCAGTGGAACAAACACAGGGTGAAGGAGCCTGTAAGGAAGCCAACACGCGTTTGTTGTGACATTCCTGTTTAACTTTTTCTTTTATTATGGGATTTTAGATGCATGTTATTTTAGCTGCTTGGAATGTTGAAACTTTACAGTCTCAGTTGTGCTGTGGATTTAACACATATTAAAAACAGAATCACAAGTAGTTCTTTTATCCCCTTATGTAACACTTTAAAAGGTTTACAATATTACCTACATAAGCACCTGCAGAGTTACTTGGGATTCTTCACACTTTAGAGCATTATCTGGAAAACGCATTTTTTTCAATGTGAAACACAAGCTAACAGAAATTATATTCGGTTTTCAGGTGCCTGTCAAATTTGCATAACTTTTTTCACTATTTTTCCAGGTTTAAGCTATTAATGAAATATCAAGTCCTGGAGTGAAGGACATACAAATGCAAAACCAGATGAATGGCAGCATTTTTCAAAATAATTTTCGGATGGGATGCAGGACTTGTTGATTTAGAGCCTATAACATTTCCACAAATTAAAACCATCCACTGAGTTAATCTCAAAACTTTTGAAAAAGCTCTTTTCAGTAATAAAATGTAAGAATCAAATAAGTATTTCCCTAACTATTGAGTCAGCAATTAATTCTACAAAATCCATACCCTGGAATCAGTATAATGCAAAAGTCAATACATCAAAGCTGCTGCCCATGCTTACAGACAAATGGGTATTTTATCTGATTAATCATTGAGTTGTTGGAAATATTTTTTTCGGGTGAAAAGAAGACACTCTTTTTCCACTCAGAATTGAGAGCATTTTGAAAATGTTAGTTAAAATACATTTTGCATTGGGTTGTTTCGGACGTTTTTTTGGAAACACAATTGCTGATATTTTTAAAATTAGATTTTAAAATAAGAAATAATTGATAACTCTGTAAATCTTAGTCAAATTAAACCTGGAGAGAAATAGTCCAGAAATTCACACTATTTCAAATAATCTGTTGGAAATTTCCCAAGTCTAGTTCAAACGAAAAGTGAATCAACACAAACATTAATCTGATCTGAAATGAATGCACTAAAAATTTTCAGGATCTATTCTCGGAAAACTACCAGATCAGTTTCTGAGACCAAATAGCTTCTGAAGAGAAAAAGAGACATTCATTAGTGTGAACACTTCCCTGAAGCGAAGCCCTGAATACATCAAAAGTTGTTTACTCTGCGTTTCTGTTTATGGGACGCTCGCACCATTAAGCATTTCAAACCTCAAGCAGGAGGTTCTCTCAGCAGAAGGTGAAGAGATTTCCCATTACTCACGCTACAGGCCTTGCATAATTTGCTGATGTTTTGTGTAATTATTAGGAGTAAATGTCTAGGAAGAACCATGTGGATTACTTAATGCAGTTCCTTTAGTCAAGTACAGTGACCCTCCATAAACTCCTCCAGAAGGTACTTGTTAGAAGCAGTTAGCTCATTGCTCATCACTATTCTGTTTGAAAGGCCGTCTGAAATCCTTCTTCTTTTGTAGGTCAAGAATCTACTAATTTCCAGACGAACTTAATTTAGGAAGACTTTTTCATCCTGATGTTCTGCTTTGGCTTGAATAGCTCCATCTCTTTCTGATCACTCTGACACACTTCAAACATCCTGAGACTTGCCCACAGAATAATCAGCACTCGTTAACATTCCCAGCCTTGCCAGAGAGGCAGCTAAGCATGGACAGGGTTTGCTGTAAAGGTTCTGACACGGAGCTGCACTCCTGTGGCTTTTGGATAGGATTTGGTGTTCATCCAGTCAGCTTGGTGAGGGCAGAGGTGGCTTGGGGCTGTCTATGAAAGACAGGTGAAAGTGTGGCACACACACGTGTATGTTCAGATATATTTCTAGCTCGGAAACACACCTCTCCTAAGGAAAATTCTCCATTCCCCAGTTTTTCTAGTATCCCTTTCACTCTGCATTATTCTTTGCATTATTCCACTTTGCATTATTCTCTTGCAAATGCATGTCATACATAATGTTAATGGTCTTGATAATCGCATTTCAGCATTACAGGGTTGTTACTTTTAGCCACGGTGTCTCATTGCAATGTCACTGCATCGTAAAAAATTCATATCACTAGTTTGAGAAGAGGGGTGTGATTGGATCAGCAGAGCTCCACATATTACTGCTAAATGTGAAATAAAAAACCACTAGTGGATTAAGGAACAAGTAAAGATTCTAAAAGTAATTTCCTGTCTAAGGTCTAGGATAAATGGTAAACACACCCCTTGGGCAGCTATTAGATAAAACCTATGGAAGTTCTACACTTTTGTTCAGAATATCATTGGTAATCTTAACTCCAGACTGGACAGCTATAAATATTATGAAATAGTGTATTAAGGAGTATTACAATACTAAAAGAAAGTGAGTGACCAGTCTGCAGGTTCTACAGCATCTCTCATGTCAGTGTATTAATGCTAATGCTTAGAAATGGCCCCTTTGATTTAGTACAGACTTTTACCTGGCTCCATGTGTTGGAAATGGGAAGGACAGAGAATCTTTTTATTAGTGAGAAATAGTCCTTAAAGATAAAATACCACCAGTTCCTAGATACTCATAACTCCTTTCTATTGGATACTATTTCACTTTCTTTTAAGTTGATGGGAATTTTGTTCAGTAGAAACAGAACTGAACCTGTGGTCAAGCATTCACATGTGCATAGAAAATATAAGTATTCTCTGGGGAAACTCAAGTGCTATGATTCTTTGGTAAATCCTCGTGTGACTTTGGTAAATCCTCATGTGACAAAAGGAACTTAGGAAAAAAACCCAATATACTTCATCCATTAAGTCTGATTTATCTGTGACTAATGACTCTTCAAGTTTCCCTTTATTATGTTATGCTTTGAAACTTAATTTACTGTATATTTTATACTTTGTTTCTCTGGTTTATATCGTAAGCCTTTAAAAAATGTAGAAAAAAATCATAGAATAGTTGATCATGCTGAAGTTACATTGCAGTTCATGACATGGAGAGCTGTAAATAGTGAAGTTCTGATTAATATTTAAATGCTAATTAAGCACAGTGATTTGAAAACTGCCCTTTGGTATCGAAATACGGAAGAAAGTCTTCATATTTCAGAACACATGCAAAGACTACTAAAAACAATGAAAATCAGACAATTTTTCTTGTTCCCTGAGGAAGTGGCAAATGTATAATAAACTACAAAACTGTTTATTCAAAATGTTTTAGAACTGACTGGGAAAAATATTTTTGCAAGTGATTCACATTCCAGTCCTATTGGCAAGGTTTCTTTAAAAGTGGAAATCAACACGAGTCACTAGAAATAGACTGGATCTTTATTTTGATTTATGAAGATGGAAAGCAAGTTTTGTTTGGGCAAGCACGCCCTGTTTAATTTAATTAAGATAGAAGTTCTTAAATCTTCATTGCGATCACTATCCTGGGTAACGGGCCATAGAAACTCACACATTTCCAATTAAAGCAGTCATAGGTCAAAGCCAAACCATAGCCTGTACTTAGCTAGATCAGGACATGCAGGAGTGGCAGACAGGTATTTAAGCAGCAGGCCACGATTTTATTAATTAAATACCGTGGGGAACCATCCATTCATCCTTTCTTACACACCAGAGGTTTATCAGGGACCACTGTGTGTTTGCTTGGTTCCCATTCTTGATCTCCTAGCTTGGGGTAGACTTTCTCCGTGCCCATCTCCAGGAATCAGGTGACAGAGACCCGTGAAGCTGTAACTGAAGGGAGGAGGAACACCGAGCCAAGGGGAATATCTGCTCTGGAAAGGCTACAGATTTCCCTCTCCTCCTCAAGCAGAAGATCTCACTTGGCATTTGGGCTGCCCCTTTCAGTCTTTGTCTCCTCTGAACACAGTCAAAAACTGTAAAAAGGCATTTCTATTTTTCTTCAGTTTTTTCTTTGAGCTCTTACTTTTCTCTGACTTGCACCACAACAACAACCAAAAAGACCCAACCAACCAACCAAATAAACAAACAAAAAGTGAAAGAACTGCCACTTTGACTGACCTGGACTCAGATCTTACCTTATTTATAGGAGGAAACTGATCAAAAAAATAATATGAAGTGTGAAGCAAAAGGTTTCCTGAAAGCCAGATCAGATATTAGAGTCTGAGTGATACAAAGCTTTCTAACCCCTGTGAATAGAGAAAACAATTTTCTACATTTATATGGATGCTTCTCCAAACACTCCATTAGAAAATAAGCCTATTTCAGCTTGCCAGCTGCCCACCACTTCAAGATTTGTTCCACATTGCTCCAGTTCACCCTAGGAAGACACAAGAGACAGGTTAAATCGTTCTTAGTTTTCCATCAGGGATGATACTTTAACTTCTTTTACTTCTGTGGTCACAGGACAAGATGATGGGGCAACCAAGTATTATAACCTGCTGTATCTTTCATGTGTCTCTCAGCTACACCTAAAGCTCATTCCAAATTAGATTTTGAGTAATACAGTTTATGTGGGAATTCAAAAGCAGTTGTACTTCACGAACTGAATCTCTGTAGTTGAAAACTTAGCAGGAGCTCTGGATACTTTACATAATTTTACATATCTTTACATTTTCTCTGGACTACTGCAATACATTTGAATCTGGCAAGTTTGCAATTGGACACGTCAAGTGAAGTTGTAACAGGTGTATATTTACAGTCCATCACAATAAATTTAGCACTTGATTTGGTATCTATTTACTATTTCATGTTACTCTTACCCTTTGTCTGTTTCAGACCATAAATTAGTCACACTACAGCACATCAGCTTTGACAGTTCAAAACAGATTTTCTCCTGAACCTGAAAGGTGCATATGAGTACTCCCTGTTTCTGCACCCCAAAATGTAAGCAGGGTCAGTTGTTTAATGCTGTGCCTGTCAGATTATTTCCTCGTAATCTTCTATTCCCTACAGCAGGAAATATGATTCCTGTGGGTGATATAGCTACACATGAAATCACTGAGCATGTCTTACACTTCAAACTACAGCATTTAACTTTTCTTAGCAAGGATCACTGCAAGTGGGGACACCCTGCCACCTACATCAAATTTTACCTTTTGATTTTTGCAAAGGTCTGGAGATGGGAATTGGGGCCATCTGGAAAGAAGATCAGCTCAGAAATATTTTCCTCCTGTAAACTTTTTGGCATGATTCATAGACCATTTAGTGTAAAAAAAAAATTAAGAGCCTGGAACACATCGTACTGGAATACCCTGCAAACCACACTTTCTTGCTATTTTCTGAACCTGCAAGGAAGAAAAAGCTGGATGGAATGGTAACTTTACATGGCCTTATCTTTGTGATGGGATGCTATTTCAGAACTTGAGAAAAAATTCTTGTTTCAGGGCTCCCCACAGAGCAAAACTATTGTTTGGCAGTGTTTTTTTATTTCTGAATACATCTAGGTTGTCAGGTATGTGGGCATAGAAATGTCATACTTTTATCTCTGTTTGTGAATTTCAAAAAAGTAAAAAATAAAAGTAATAAGAACACAACTCATAACAAGAGTATCATGGAAGATTCTGCATCTGATTACACATTATGAAGATGTAATTATGAAAAATATCTGTGGCATATGTTGTTGCTCCATCAAGGCACGTGCTCAGCAGAGGCCCCGTCATGCCCTTGATGAGGTCTTGCTGTGCCCTTTACCCACTGCTTTTACCACACTGCTGACCCTGACATTTTCAGGCCCCAGGAATGTGTGGTCTGTGTAATAATAATGTACAACCACATTGCCAGCTGCTGGATTATCCATATTGGGTATTGATTAGCGTTACCAACAGGGATAATGTGAGGTGAATTCCTGTGCTTTTCTTTCCTGGGTTGGGTGAAGAAATGTTTGTAATGCCTTTTTAGTCATCTTGCCCATTGATTGTGCCCATAGAGGGTGCTACTCAGAAAAGCAGTGCCACTGAGCACGTGCATGGCACATTTATAACAGGGCTGGTTCCCTGGTATTTAGTGACAATAGGTTTTAATTAACCTCTTCGATTTGCTTAAGTTTATTCACTGTAAATTTCAAGAATGACCATTTCCCCTTGCTGTCAAACTAATACAGATCTCTTTGGGTGTGTGTGAAGGATAAAAGGCTGGAGAAAATTTTAATAGGAACAAAAAGTTGCTGGTAGAAGGGTATGCTTCCTTTCTAAATGTACTACTTTTTCAGATTAGCAGATCTCATTTCATCTGTGACGAATCCCCCAAATCTGTAAAGATTTCTAGGTGTTTATTATAGATGTTTTCAGTCAAGCCTGTTCTAGTTGTTACTATTATTCATGCAAAAATTATGAAGTAGGTTACTTCTCCACCCAAAAAATGCTAGTAATCTAAATTACATTTTGCAGCAACTTGCTAGTTTTTGAGGTTAAACATATACTGACTGTAATAGGAGGTCAGACCTATGTTAAGCACATTTGGAAGTGGCTATAAGAAGTTAAAATATTAAAATGTGGCATTCTAATCTCAAATAGCTCTTTTGAAACAAAGCATATTTTTCACATCCAGACCATGTATAAAGTTAAAGCAGATCTGTATGAAAAGAGACTTATTTCTCATTGTTTACCCAGAAAGTCTGGGGAGAAAAGATAATACAGTGTTAATCAAATGTGTTCTAATAATGTCTATATATACATGTGTGTGTATATATATAGTATGTATGGTATATATAAACCCATATTGGCATTCATGCAAAAGTTAATCAGGAGCTTTAGGAGCAGGAACAATCTTTCCATCATATCTCATTCTAATACTTAGGAATTTAATGAAGACTCAATACTCCAGATCAACAAAACCAAGGGTGTATTAGAGTTTTTAATTAGCAGGATGATAACAGCTATGAGAACTCACTATGGGATTATGGACAGGATTTTCTCCTAGGGCATTCTCTCGTCCTTGCTTATAAAACAGAAGAAATTACTACTAAAGAGGCTTTTGTCATCTTAGTGAGTAACTTGTGCCAGCTGAAACCATTGAACTTTCTCCATCTAATAAGACTAAGTTACTATAGTCGGGTAGCAAAAAGTACCCAAAGTGTATCGCAGTTTCATCCCTCCATACCTACTGTAATATTAGGAAAAGTCTCTGGCTTATTGTATTTAACACTTTGTCATTGTTTATGACTAAACATAATCATAAACTGTGATTTAGTTTATTATTAAAATAATTTTACTGACAGAATTTACTCTTGGTGTTTAGGTCAAGCAGGTTGAATTTTTAGTCAGATTCCTTAAGAGTGATTCTTATTTTCAGGTGACCAGATAAAGGAAATGTGGCAAGAAAAAACTACTCAGGCTTTCAGCAACCTGGGTAACAATTTGTTAAAAAAATTACATTAATGCATTTAGGAAGTGTTATGCCAAAGCATCTTTTCCTTTCCTTTCCTTTCCTTTCCTTTCCTTTCCTTTCCTTTCCTTTCCTTTCCTTTCCTTTCCCTCTTCTCTTCTCTTCTCTTCTCTTCTCTTCTCTTCTCTTCTCTTCTCTTCTCTTCTCTTCTCTTCTCTTCTCTTCTCTTCTCCTCTCTCTGGTACACAATAGCAGTTTGTCAGTCTGGTGCACTCTCTACTCAAACTGTTCCAGACCTCTTGCTTCCACAGGGGTTATATAGATACATGTAAACAAAGGAGGGCACATCAGGAGAGAATTTCTTGGGTTTAGAGTGACTCAGAAGTGAATGGTGTCCCAGTGTCACACCTGACAGGGCAGCCCACGGCTCAGAGCAGCATCTTGCTTCTCAGCTGAGATGATTTTGAACTGTTCTGCCAGCCAAAGCCTGCAGGACCCCAGCTCACATCACACCTACAGCAAAGCTCTCACTGGAGGTCGGACAGACAGAAAAGAGAACTTGGCCTCCCTTGATGCTGACTCTGGCTGCTGCAAGCCCTCTGGCTGACAGGCAGGGATTGCCACTGCAGAACAGACGCTTGGGTGGCTTCAAGATCTGCTGCTGCTGCTGAAGTTTGTCAAAGCTGGCACCACGGAAGGCAACATTTGTTTGGTTTTCAGATTTGCTTGCTGGTTCCTTAAGTTTGTGTGAGCATGAGAACTAGTCAGAAAGGAGGAATCAACAATTATCTCTGATGGAAGTGCACTTCAGTGTTCTTGTGCTGTATCTTCATGCAGAAATTGGGAGGGCACTAACCTGTCAGGGAGCCAAGCAGGCAGCCTAGGTGCGGCATGGGGAAGGGGCGTCACCAAGTTGTACTTGGCTAAAGCTCAGGCTTCAGTTCTGTGTCTGTAAAAGCTAATGGGCAGAAATCTGCAAAAAGATGACACCCGGCCTTCAGCATGGTTTGCAAAAGAAGGTTTCCCAATATTTTTATGTCAGAAGGGTACTCAGTGAGATTAGGATCTCAGAAATCTCTGTGCTAAATGTAGTGGTAATGAGATGTTATCACCTCCTCAAGCAGTTAGCTGCTAAATAGAGGAGTATTTTAGCAAAGACTGCAAAGGCAGTCTTTTATCCTGGTTTAATAGATTTGGAAATTACGTGATCAAATAATTTTCACCATAGTGTTTAAGAGCTTTCAGGGAAGGGAAAGAACTGAACCCAACTCATCTCAAACATCTAAATTCAGTTCCTTGACTCTAAGGTCATCCTTCCTTTCCTCTTCCCTCCTAGATTTTTATTACAAAGACTGCAATTACAAAATGTATCAGCCTTCAACTTTTGGTGTAAATACTCCTACAACTGAAAGCAGAGCAATTGCTTGATAAGTGCAGTCCATTTTTGCAAGGAGGCTCCAAACCTGGTCTCCCCTGCAGGCAGTTTTGTTGTGCTGCATGAAGCTGCAGCATTCACAAGATCATACAGGCAGGAAGGAGAGCCTCCCTGCTGCAGCTGGGACTGAAATCATTTACTCATGGTAATGCTTTTAGAGCTGATAAAACCCATAGTCATGCACGCACTGGAAAAGAGAGGGTTTCAAAATCAGGAAATACTCAGAAAGATTGATTGTTAAAAGCTGTATAACCCCAAGCTTTTTGGGCAGATTCTCAACTTTGGGGCTTGGTAATAGACAGAGACACAGTGTCTTTCACTCATTTGAATCGCAAAATTCTATCGCTTTTTCTTCCTTTTTTTCTTTTCTTTTTTTTTTTAATAGTTACAGTTGGCTGATGTATTAACTTTGTAACAGCTTGCATAGTGTCCCTTTTTTAGTGAAGTATTTTAAAGTCCCTTAATTACTGAACTGCTTGTATTTACATTTGCAGATCCAATGATTACAGGACTGAGAGATTAGTTTTTAAATTAGATGGCCCCAAGTTTACTGCAAATACACGTACAATTAACTTTGCCTAATGAGATACAGCCACAAATTTTGAACAAATCCAAACAAGATACTTTTTTATCTGATGCAGTAAAGGTGCTCTTTACAAAGCTGTAATAGTACTTATTTGTATGAAATCTATTTTGTTCTACGCATAGTATAAATCAGTTTTATTTTATTAAAGTGCAGAAAAATAAGTTTTTTAGATTCCAGCGATAACAAAAGTGTGCCAAGGTTTGAGTGAGCATTACCTCTTCATACTGAAACGGCTTCCTTTGCCCATATGTAACAAATAATATCCATTCTGCGTATGTGTTACAAATGCATCAAATTTTTGATGCAGTAGTAGTTTTATGTGTGTGAGTGAGCCAGAGAATGTGTGATCAGCAAGCCCTTGTGAGGTGCTGGGAGAATACACTTTGTGAAACGGATACCTCAACATAGTTGCCAAAAGCCCCAGATAATAATTTTAAAAGTGCTTTCAAATATTTATGAGTCTTTGGGGGACCTATAAAGGCCATTTACTTTCCAGAAAAAAAGACCGGTGTAATCTGAAGAAAAAATTCTTTTTCTGGCCACCCAGCTGCACCAACTAGGTGAGATATATTGATATCACTTGCACGTAGATATGTCAAAGAATGGTTTTCTTAGTACGTGAAGTTTGTAAATTTGTAGTGGAGTGTATCAAAATCCGAATTCAACTGGAAAGTTGCATTTGTTTAGAAGTCCTGCAGTCACTGAGGAGATACAAACTATTTCACAGCCTTCCTTGAAGCAGGAATAAACAACTTCAGTCTTTAAGTCTCTCGATCCTCCTTTGCTTTCTCCAAATGAAGAAGTCAAACACCTATATCTCAAATATGAGCAAAACCTGCTATGAATCAACAGTGTCTGTTTCATAGAGAATACTTGTGTTTGAGCATAGTAAATTACAAGCTACACATAATGATCTCCAGAACTTTTAGTGTGGGAATACACTTTGGAACTAGTTATGAAAATAACTAGAACAACCCATTTTCTTTGGTTTCCACAGCTGCAAGTAAACACCACATGTCTGAGGCAGCCTGAAAGGAGAATAACAGGTATTTAATGCCTGAAACTAAATTTAAAGATGTTTTAATGTGCTCAGAACTGCAAATCTGGTAAACAGCTTTCTTGTCCATCACATAAGAAAAAGTTTATTCACTTGTAGATACAGATGGAGAAACCTCACCATCAAAGCACTTTATTGGCCGTCTACCATTTTTTGCCTGCTACTGTGATAGTGAATGATGTCACTGCAGTTTACTGTCCCAATCTGATTTTCTCCATAGATTACCAAAGGTATTAAATTTCTACTTCCAAGATTTTTTTTCTCCTTCACTCCAGTAAGTTGTTGGAATAATTTATACACAGATTTAACTCTTCAGTGACTTAGTATCAATTGAATTGTCTTTAGTTCTGCAAACAAAGCATAAAATAATTTCTTCCTGTCTTCTAGGATCTTTTCTGCTACCTGGTTCCAGTGGCCTTATCTTTTCCTTCCTTTTCTATTGGGCTTTAAAATCCCCCTTTCTTAGCATTTTTTATTTCTATACTGAGATAAACACATTCTATCTGAATCACAGAAAATGTGTGTCATCAGATTTGCTCTCTGATCTCATTTCTGTTGACCTCTATCCATCAAAGGTCTACTTATGCTCATTTCTCTGAAAGCTCTTTTGGCTGTTTTAGCAAATTTATTGCTTTTTCCTTTTAGAAAAATTGGAGCACCATGAATACATGTATGGAAAGTATTCCTTTTCTGAACTAAAAGAATAAGCATACAGGATATATTTCTTCTTTTTTATTCAATCAGCCGCTTGTCTATTTCCAGCAAGATAAAATGGCTGTATGACAAAACCACACATGCAGAAATATAGCTGCTTTCTGTGAAAGAAAACTTTTCTAATCAGTATAGCAGCAGAAATTATCAAATTATGAATTTCTGCATAATATATAGGGGGTTTTTTGAGGAGAGGGGAAAGAACATTTGGACAAAACTTATAACAGTCATCGGAAAATGTGAGATAACTGGTTAAAGTAAACATAATAAAGGTGCGGTCTGAACGTTTTTAAACAAAACACTATTAAATTTTGCAATATTTTTACTCAGGCACTGCTAAAGTATCCATTTTTCTTATAGGAAAAAAAGTAACAGGGGAAAAAAAAAACAAGGGAAAAATGGTTTTTACATCTAAGTTTGAAAAAAAGAGGAATCCATCATTGTCTACTTGCTGCCAATTTATGTGGATCATTTCTATCATTTTCATGTTGATGTTATTTTAGCCAACTATATTTAGGTTATATTCTAGATAATTTGACCTGGAATTAATGCGGTAAAGAAAGGACTTAAAAAAAAAAAAAAAAGACATGAATATATTAAAAGAATGTAATAATTATATCCTTCAGGTTTTTTTCAGCCTAAAAGTTTCACATAATGTTGCCAGTCTGCATGGGATGGTCTGAGTTGGAAGGGACATTAAAGATCACCCAGTTTCAACCCCCTACCATGGGCAGAGACACCTTCCACTAGACCAGGTTTCTCAGAGCCCCATCTAACCCGGCTCTGGACACTTCCAGGGATGGGGCATCCACAATTTCCATGGCAGCCTGTGCCAGTGCCTCACCACCCTCACAGGAAATAATTTCTTCCTAATATCTCATCTAAACCTACTGTCAGTTGGAAGCCATTCCCCCACAAGGGAAGGAGGAGTTAAAGTCCATCAGCTCCTAGGAACTGCCTCAGTGTCAGCCTTTCAAAAGAAAGCAAAAACATGGGGACAGTTTCTTTCATTACCCCACCAGTGTTAGATCTGAATCAAGTTTGCAGGTCTTTGCAGGGACACAAAGAGGAATACCACGAAACCTCCTCTGCACTTTTCTGGATTAATCCACACAGAGCTATTCCTCTTGTTGCCCTTCAAAATCGCTTCCACAGACATGATGCTTTCCTCCAGGGAGAACAGTAAGACAGTCTCTGGGCAAGCCATGCCCTGAAGCAGAGGGCATCTCACACGTGTGGTGCAGCTCACAAGAGGGGACACCTTGCAGCTCTCAGTCCTCTCAGCCTCAGAGCAACATCCCTTTGGATTTGTGATCCAGACACCTGAAGAAGGTGCTAAGACCAAATAATTTCCCCCACAGAAGTCCCAGGCTCTGATAATGTGTGAAAAGCCAGTGTGTGCACAGAGCTGGGTGATGTTTAGTTAAATTCACTGAGCTTTTCACAGAAGTCAGAGCAAGGAGAGGACAAGAAATTTGTATTGGGGAAGGTGGATGCCAAGGGGACCGTGTGATATGGTTGTCAGCTAAGGCAGGGAGCAGAATTCAATGAACAAGGTCTCTTTCAACCTTCTACTCTCACATAAGTGTCAAATAGATTTAAGCAAGTGTTAGAAACTGCTATATTTGATCTTACCCTGGCTGTCATGTCAGGATTACCAAGAGGTAAGTTGGTCCTATTCTATGTATTGCATGGTGCTTCATAGGTCACATATCACAACAGATTACTCGTCCTACAGGTTTATAGAAACACTCCAAAACCCAGAAATTAGAATTTACCCTGCTTCCCATTAGAATCTCAACAAAGACTTGCTCACAGTGAACACCTGGAAACTGTGCAGCAACGAAGAGAAATAACTCACTAACAGCAAACAGAAACACATATCTAACTGTACTTATAATTCCAGGAAGACATTGTAACTGCATTCAAGACTGATTAAAAAGGGAAGCAACTATGAAATTCTGCCAGATATTTTCCAGCATGAATGACTCCCTTTCTGTCTCGCACACAGAACACACCAAAAACTGTGTTCTGTGTTGCACACTGCAGCAACCTCCTATTTCAGCACGAACAAACTGTCAGAGATAAGGCAAGAGATATGCAATATTATAACCATTATTTATTCTAGATTCATGAAAGGGGAAAATAGCCCTTTTAGTTGCAGCTTGCATGCAGAAAAACATTAATCTTACAGAGCCCAGACTGTCTATTGTATTCACAATATATTAGCAGTTAGCTGATCTATCAGCTGAGATGAATTATTACATTGGCTTACAGTGATATCAGTTTTCATTATAGGGCAGTCATCCAACTCCTCTCCTATTCTGTTTGCACGTGATTATTTCTCTGCTTTTCCTTTACCCTTTGGATCCTCTCTGGCCAGGAGGTTGGTAGGCTGAATACGTGGGGGATTTTTTAATGTCTGAAATGCATAAAGTATTAGAAAACACAACCAATCAAGTAAATGGTATTTCAGAAAATCTGTCAAGTTTGTACCACACCTTTTTTTCATTGACCAAACCTCTTTCTTCTCAGACTAAAACATGTTACAGCTTGGGTAGACAGAAAGGAGGGTTGGAGGTGTTGGTTTGGTCGGCTGTTCTTCATTTGTTGTTATTGTTGGTGTTTGGAGTTAGCTTTTTTTATTTTGCTTTAATTGTTTGATTTTTTTTTTCACTCCATATTGCACAATATTGGCTCTACCAGCTAAATAAAGGAAGACATTCCAGAGAGAAATTTGCAGCCCTGGGTTTATATAGTGCAGGATTTCAGGACAAAAAGAGAAAAAAGGTGGAGGAATGATGGAATGGCAGGCTACTGTCTAGTGGAGGTGGCTCAGAAAATGCCCTCAAGGACAGGCTTCTAGCCTTTGACATGGCAAGTAAGTCTGCAAGTATGGCTTTGGACACACTCTGAGCAAACCCACGGATCCTACAGGACCCTCATGACAAAGTTCACTCCAGCATCTTAGCAACTGTCCTCCATTATGTCCCTGGGGCTTCTCTTTCTGCCTCCAAAGCTTCAGATTTTGGGACAGGAAGGCATGGGATGTGTGGGGGAGGTGTTCATATATCTACTTAACAAAATTTTCACATTAAATTGGCAATAGCACTTGACTGGCAGCAATAGCAGTCCCTCCCTGATGTAGCTCAGTCTCAGCCCATGGGCAGCATCTGTACTCATGTTAGATAATGCTGCCTTTTTAGTAAGGCTCTTGTAGGTACAGAGCCCTGAGACTGCAATTGTCACTGCATGGCACCTCCCTGCAGGTTTCCTCAGCTGCCCAGGGGCTTCTGCGTGGTCACCAAGTACAACTGGGGGGGATCACTGTGTGGTCAGGGTGCTTTTCCAAATGACAGAGAGGATGAGCCTTTAAAACATAAGTCTATGTATATTTATACATAGACATACACGTGCATGCACGTGTATTTTGAAAAGGAACTTTGGCAGGTTTTTTCCTTATTTAAAGCATTTATTTACCTACTCCACCCTCCCCTTGCTCCCCTTAGAAATCACTGTCTCTCTCTGATGGCTTGCCTGCTTCAAGCTGTATCATATGATTTTTGGGGCAGAGTTTCTTGTACCTTGCCTGTGTTTGAAGAGGAAGCAGCAAGCACCACTTCAAGTCTAAATAATGACAGTAATCATTTCCAGCAGACAGACAACCTCTTCCTGGCTGGCTATAGTCTTCAGCCAGACTCTTCAGCCAAGTAACTGGCAGCCCTGATATTTCCTCTGAGCCTGGCACGGAGTTAGGATGCTTAGTAGTGTTCTAGATGCCAATTTATCAATTTATTCCCTAAAGCAGTTTGATTTTGTTGCATGTGAAAATATATATTTATCTATTAAAGGAAATACAAGTGGAATAAACCAGGAAATATTAAAACACAGCAGGATGCACTGAGATATGGTGTTTCTTAAACAGTAGCAGTAATCCTAATAAAATGCAGATGCAATCATGTCGAGGGAGCAGTGTGGTAATAAAAAATGAAGAAAAGAGCAAGGTGCATAAAAAGAAGGGGCAGCCCTGGGGTGGAAGAATGGTTCTGAATTTAGCAAAGACATAATGTGGTGCCTGTTTCAATTGAACAGATTTGCTTTCAAAATGTAAAATCAGTGGGTGGACTGCTTTCATGCACTGTGTAACTCCACCGAATTCAATGGAATTATACTCATTCTGAATGTAGCTCTACACAAGAAATATAATAAACTGTAGATGTGAATACAGTCAGATGGACAGAACTGGAAAAAAAAAAGATTCATGTGCATTTCCTTAAATGTATTTAAAATTCATGGCCCTTTTTGTTCATTTTCCAAGAATATTCACAGCGATCATATTTTGGTCATGGAAAGCAAATATCTAAGAAATGCTTATTCTTTCAAGTTTTGTAGCTCTCCAGGAAATTTATTTGGTTTCTGTCTTATGTCAGTTTTCCTACTGGGGAATTGAAACACCACCACGTGACACAAGAAACCAGTTCCCAAACACCTCCAGCCTTTTATTCTCTCTTTGTACAGTATCTAACACAATGAGAATTCTGCTACATGACACAGGGTTGTGTCTGTTACAGATAATAATAATAATTATAGCCAAATAAGAATATAAATTATTTAAATGCAAAGCATTTAAAGAATAATGCAATCATCAGGCACAACCAACAGGGGTTCTCAAAGGGAAAGGCCTATTTTAACTAATTTGATACCCTTCTGTGATAAGGTCGCTTGCCTAGCGGATGAAGGGAAGGTGGTCAATGGAGTTTTTCTGGATTATATTTAGGGTTTTGATACTGTCCCTCAGAGCACCCTTTTGGAAAAGTTGTCCAGCTGTGGGATGAGGGGCCTGGGTGAGGAACTGTCTGAACAGCAGGGCTGTGAACAGGGTGGCATGAATCGGGATACAGCTGGCTGGAGACTGGTCCAGTGCTGCTCCTCAGGGCTCAATTTTAGGACCAGTTCTGCTCAATGTCTTTATCAATGATCTTGGTGCAGGTGTTGAATGCACCATTATCAGGTTTGCTGTTGATACCGAGTTGGGAGATGCAGTTGGCTCTCCTGAGGGACGAGATGCATTGCAGAAGGATCTGGATAGACTGGATCATTGGGCTGGGATTAATGGGATGAAATCTAACAAGTCAAAATACTGGATTCTGCATCTAGGATCCAGTAATGACAGACACAGTATAAACTGGGAGAGGAATGTCTGGAGGGCAGCCCTGCAGAAAGGGATCTGGGGGTGCTGGTCAGCAGCAGGCTCAGTCTGAGTCAGCAGAGCAGGCCTGGGTAAACCCCATTCTGGGGGCACCAAACCAGCTGGTCAAAAGAAAGGACTGTCCCACTGTGTTCAGTGCTGGGGCAGCCTCACCTCAAGTGTTGTGTTCAGTTCTGGGGCCCATAAATCAAGAAGAATGTTAAAGTCCTTTCCTACCATATGAGGGAAGGTTGAAATAACTGGGTTTGTTCAGCCTTGAGAAAAGAAGGCTTAGGGGAGACCTTATCATCATGTTCCTGTATTTAAAGGGTGGCTACAACAAAGAGAGAGACTCCCTCTTTACGAGGAGTCACATGGAAATAATGATGGGTAATGGTAGAAGTTATTCTTGATGAGATTTTGATTGTAAAAAAGAGGAAATTTTTTCACAGTGAGAACAATTAGCCATTGAACAAATCTTCCCAGGATGAATTCCCCAGTGTAAGAGAATTTTAGCATTTTACTGGACAGGGGAATGCACCATCTTGGCTTTTGCCAAGAAAGGTTGGACCAGGTGATCCTTGAGGTCCTTTCCAACGTGGGATGTCATGATTCTGCAAATGCATCCAGAGGACAACAGCAAAGCTGGTGCAGAGGCTGTAAGGAATGTCCCATGAAATGTTCCCTTTGGAAAAAAGGGAAGTGAGGAGGGAAGTGCTCAGCTCCTCCCAAGGATCCACAGATAGGATGTGTAGGAATAGTTCAAAGATGCACCTGAGGAGTTTTAGACTGGACATTAGGAAACTGTTGTTTACTGAGAGAGTGGTCAAATCCTGGAATGGGTTTCTAGAGACATCAATGCCCCAAGTCTGTGGGTGTTTAAGAGGCATTTGGACAATGCCCCTGATAAGATGCTTGAACTTCTGATAAACCCCGAATTAGTCAGGAAGTTGGACTAGATGATTGTTGTAGGTCCACTCCAACTTAAATAGCCTAGAGATGGGTCTAAACATTTCCTACTTTTGCTCAGAAACAGTGCTTATCAATAACCTAAACAAGTATGCAAAGTAGAATAACCTGGAAAAAAATAATAAGAATCTTTTGATAATGGTGAAAAATTGCAGGAAAATATTTTGCATAGCATTTTACATATGAAAGCACGTCAATATTGCAAGAAAAAAGGAAGACATGCATTTCTTTATGTATTGCACATGGGAATCTCATAATCAGTACATTGTCCAAACATATATGTGATTTTCCCTTCCTGGTCTAATGGAGTTTTAGTAGCTCCCTGTCCAAGCTTAATGCATATTGTTGGTCTTCAGGGTTGTCTGAAGCTAGACCTTGATCTGCTCAGGTCCTTGGCAACTTGTTTTGATTTCCAAACATTTCCAAAGGTCAGTATTGCTGGAAAACTCTTACTTGGCTGTGCATCTTCTTCACCTGCCAGCGGAGATAATGATCCAGGGTTTGTGAGGTAGCTTTGCTATTACAGGAACACCTGACATACAAGTGGAGGATGACAGAACCACATTCCTTCAGGGTGGCAAAAAAGGAGGCTTGGCAGTGGTTAATAGCAGTCACTGGCTTCTTTAAAAGCAGTTACAAAAATGAAACAATCAAACTGTTTTTGGTAGTGGCAGAATATGGAATAAGAAGCAAAAAAATACAAATTACAGCTTGGAAGGTTTAAAACGGGCATTATGAAAATCCTCCTCACTGAAAGGGTGGTGCTGCCATGGAGCAGATTACACTGGGACCCTGTGAAGTCTCCATCCTCAGAGCCAGACAAAGCCATGGTTGACCTGATCTAGTGCTGGCAATAATCTTGCTTGGAGCAGGGGTTGGAACTAAACGACCTCTGGAGGTCCCTTCCAACCAACACTATGATTGTATCATTCTAATATAGTTTGGGTTTGGTTTGGGGTTTTCTGTTTGTTTATCATTTCTCTGGGCCCCTTTGGCTGACTTTGGGCCCCAAGGAGTCCTCTTCGACACTCTGCTCTTAAATTGCTATGGCTTCACATTTCTGCACATTTTAACTCTCTGGAAATCTGACCGCGAAATGAAACAAAAAATTTCCCTGCTCATTAACTCATCCTGTGTCTGTAAGAACTTCTCACAAATATCAGCTGGACACAAATACAAACCAGAAGGCCTAAATGGCAAGCCTGAGGAGGCACTGTCTTCAGTTGTGTAGTGGTTTACATGTTATGTATAAACAACCAAAAATCTCAAGTAATGTTTTGGTTTTTCTTCCTGGAAGATGGATAAAAAAGAAGAGACAGGGTAATAATGCAAACCATGCTTTCAAATGTCTTCCAAAGCTATTAAAATTAACACTGGGGTATAATAAAGAAATAATCATATGATTTACATATATCAGGATGCTCATTTATAAGACATTTGAATCAGATTCTGGATGAGGCATGTGGATTTGACTTTCTAAGGGTACAAGAAATAGGTATTTTTGTGTAATATTGTAGTTATCCCTTTTTTACATATACAGGTCATGATATATTACAGTTTTTAAAGAAACGATAGCACTTGTATTTATCTTTATTTTGCTTCTGTCAAAAATACAAAGTCAAGACTTCCTCAAACACATCCGTATGTGCAATTGATGTTTTACAGCATGTGTATTACTGTTATTCTCTTGAAATATTCCTAGGAGGAAATTTAGCACTCGGAAAAACACTGCTGTTCCCATTTAGCATGAAGAAAATGTTTTTCTTGAAAAGAAACTTCCTTTTAAAAAGAGATCCCTAATTGTCTGAGGTGGTTCCAATAGAACTCACTTTTAATTACCCTTCATCCTCCTCCTCTTTGGAGACAGCACTACTATTACCTAGCTCAAATCTCTGAAAAGGTGAATGACCCAAGAGATTCTCATCAGGAAACCAAAAGGCTCTGTGGTCTTGGCTGATGTTCTTCCTTAGCCAACTGTATCTTGTTTTACTGAGGCTCTGTTGAATCGTCTTTGTCCTCTTCTGATGTTAGATGTCTTTCCTTTGATTTTGCATCCTTTTAAAATGAATAATGTGTCCAGGCATCTTTATCATACAGTTACCGTTCTTTTTTCTCTAGGAATGGTTCAGCTTTTGCATCTTTGTCCAGTGAGCAAGCTTTAGGAACTGCTTCTTCCAGTGTAGGTCAGCCAGGCTTCAGCTTCTCTCATGTTGTTCAGGCTGGATATTACTGACAAATTCCTACAGACTAAAAGATTTAAAAATAGGCTCCCTCTGCCTCCAGGCTTCAGTTCCATGAAGGTGATGTCTTTTCCTGTGCTCCTACAAAACCCAAGGTGTTGTAATGGAATTCAGCATCATCCAGGATCAGACACCTACATAAATAGTCAAATCCCTTAAAAATACCATTAACACTCAGATTTAAGATGAGGTTTTCTATAATTAGAGGAAAGGATGCATATATTCAATACATTCATTTCAATTTCCCATCCCAAAGTCTCCCTGTCATTCAGCACAGGGTGCAACACAAAACAGACTTGAATCAGAGGGATATTTTAACGCTCTGGTTTTCTCCATGGCCTCAGATGAGCAGTTGTATTCACCTAAGCCATTCTTCTGATTTATAACTTCTCACCACTCAGACGCTTGCTCACATAAAAGCTAAGAAAATCTACAGTGACTTTAGCATTAGGGATAGACACGATTCCTTTCTTGTTCTATGCATGAGCTCATCACTGATGGATATTAAGAACTTTCTTTTTTCTATATCTGTTTTTACTTGGTTGTCTCATAACAATGACATTTCCAATTATCCTCACATATAAGTTTTGATACTGTAGCAAATTCTTTTAAAATAAAGACAGTAGACCCAGGAAAATCTGGTCTGTGACTACTTAGCCTGCTGAGATTATTAGTGATGTGAAGGACTGATCTCAGATTCCCTTGGCTTTTCATATGCTACTGAGCATAACTGTAGGAATGCACACTGGTCTGCAAAATAAGAACTTGAATAATGCAAAAGAATAAAAATTTGGGTGATGTAAAAAATCTTCTCTGATTGGAATCTGGCCTGGCAACAGAAAACCAGATTTGCATGTTAACATGAAGAACTTCTCCTGTATCTCCAGAAATCAATTCTCCAGCTGATTTTCGTTGTTGTTGGAGCTGGGAGGAGTTTAAATACCAGGGAGGTGGTGTGGAAGGTGAAGAGAAATGTGTAATTCACTGGCAAAAGTAACCCTTTTTCTATAATTCCTCGGAAAACAGGAAAATATGTTTCAGGGCTTTTGTTCTTATGCACTCACACCCAGAAATGGATAGAAGAGCACAATTTTCTTAAGATCAAACAAAAAAAGGGACATCTGATAATAGTCAACAGTGACTGAGATGCAATAAAATGCATTCATTATACAGCAAATATTATTTGAGTTATCTATCACTCACAAAAATATAATAAAAAAACCACACACACCAAAATCTAACATTGACCTTATGGTTACACATGGATCTGTATCAAAATCATCAGTCTGAATGCTCCATCTTTGGGAAAGTTCACTGTGGATTTAAAGTTTGTGGTTTCCTGCTGTCTCCATAGAGAGATTCAGCCAAAGTTTTGGTTCCAGGCACTCTTGAACACTGTCTTTAAAAAGTATTTTAGGCATTTATTATATGGCATAAAGAAACAAACAATAAAAAAGCCATATTTTAGATTTCATTTAATTTTTAACTCTACTGTCTGTTCTGAAAGACTTCAAGCACATATAAGTAGACTCACTGGAGTCTCTTTTACAAGTGCAGAAGTGGTATTTTGGTGATCATATTTGTTTGATAATGGAGAATCCTTTTAGGGCCAATCTCCGCAAAGAGGACAGAAACTTGTGTCAAATATTTGGTTACTCAAGGTGTCTGAATTTTAGACACTGGCTGAATGGTGAATGGCCAGAATTCAGATACCCCCTCTCATAATGTCAGCAGCTTCTACCCCCTTTTAAAAATAATTCTATTTCTACCCTGCTTCCACCTACCTCATTGCTCCGAAAAAATTCAGTAAGATTCTCCGACTGGTTTTGTAAAGGATGAACATGACTTCCTCAGAGTATGGTAAATGCTGATAGGGATTTTGCTGCCCCAGCTATGAGGAGCTCAGGGCAGGGTAGGGTTGCTTTATTGAAGGAAAAGGAATGAAGAAAAAGTGAGTGATGCAGCAGCATGCTGAGGAGAGCCCCGGAGAGCTAGATTTTCTGACCAT
This sequence comes from Platysteira castanea, assembly GCA_013397175.1. NCBI lineage: Eukaryota > Metazoa > Chordata > Aves > Passeriformes > Platysteira > Platysteira castanea. Next base: position 454,914 of record VYXC01005332.1, on the reverse strand, counting down.
TTATCACTGTTTGAGGTGAGAGGGTTTATGAAATCACTACTGCTCGTAGGACAGACTATTGTCATCCCACATCATGACTGCTGCTGCCTTGGCTTAGCAGCATGTCTGTGGCAATAAAGGCTGGTCATTCTGCCACTCCTGGAATATATTACCCAGAAATTCCTCTACTTCACTGTGTCAAAAGCCTGGCCTTGCTGGTAGGCCAGGAGCTTGCTAGTACTGGATTTGCAGAGAGATCGGTCTAAAGGCACCAGGAAATGTGTGCTCACACACCCAGTGCGTTCCTAACACAGCATTTCTTCACTTGTTTGGGTGGAGCTGGACAACTAGATGGTTTCCATCCTCAGTAGCTTTGCCTTTTTGGTAGCAAAACCCCCTTGAACAAACCACTGTGCTCCTACATTGAAAGCAAGTGGCCCAACTTCCTGGCTTTTTGGAGCTGTAGCTGGCAAATGCTGTGCAGGATGTCTTGCAAGACCACAGTTGTGCTGAAACGCTGCATCTATTGCTCATAAAAATCTATGAAAATTATGAACCCAGCAGTGACTATTTTCCCTCTAAAATTACTTCACGAGCCCATAATTTCTCTTCTTTAGGCTTTTCTCATATTTACTGTAACATTATAATTTTATCTAATAACTGTGTAACCCTTTGGCAAAACCTCACTCTTTTGCTCATCCTTTGGTTTGAGATGCCCCTGTTTGACTCACTGTCCATCCCTCAAATGCATCCTTGACAGTTTTGATTGGGTTTTATTTGAAGACAGGGCTGTTTAAAACACAGATCCAAGATCCAAGTCCTCTTGTGTCTCTTAGGCTGCAATAGGAGATCTGTCATTTCCAAAGCCTCTTGAAGAGCACCCAGAGTGTACCACTTCATTTTCCAACTTTGAGACTATAAAACTGGAGGTTCTTGCTGAACAGATCTCAGTTAAAGCACCAGCAGACCTCAGTTTAAAAAAAAATATTGACAAGCTCTGTTGTCGAGTCATCAAAATGCAATGCAAATGCTCAAGTGTCTGAATCTGCTTGTTTTGGCATCTCAACCTACAAATCAAAATTGTCATATTAAAGTGATCTTTTTGGACCTCCTGCCTTCCAGATGGTGTCTTTCCCTTGTGCTCCTGACATGCACTAGCTCCGTCATACCTGAACAGCCCTCTAAATGTAGTTCCCTAAACTGGCAAAATTAACTGGAGGCTCATTTCCTGCTAGAGTGATGTCCGGACTGTATCTAAGACTATATCCTAGGGGGTTGTTGATTTGCCATTTAGTGAGCAGGGGGTTTTTTTCAGTTGTCCCCAGACAGCTGCGCTGCTTAGAGATTTTTAGACTGCCAGGGTTGATAGGATCTGAGAAGCTTCTCAACACAAGCTCCAGAGTGCAGCATCCCACCACCATGGGCAATGACTGGTTAATTGAAAGGCTACTTGGACCATGCTGCCTTTTTCCTAAGCTGAGCACTTGTGCTACAATACAGTAGAGGAAGGGAAAAGCATAAATTTGCAGAACCTTTCTAGGCTTCTTGAGGGTTTCCAAGCCTGTTCTGCAGCCTCTGCTTGACTTAATGGATGGGAATGGTCCAGCTGTCATCCTTTGCATTTGATTTTTCTGTGTTTAGAGAAACATAGTCTGAAAGGGACTTGTTTCATAAAATGCAGGATGCCTACATGTGAGCAGGTCCTCTAGGCTTCCTTTGATAGTCAAGAAAGAGCAAGAGACTTCGTCTCATTCTAGGCAAATATGTATGGAGGGTTAGGGGGAGTGTGCTGGCTTCTTTCCATTCAGTACACAGGGAACTTCAGCTATCTACTCTGCAGGAACGTGACACTAGGAGAGGTGAATCCTTCCTGCATGTTATGCTTTGAGATGGTCCGGGGTTGTTCTTTGAGACATCCTTCATTTTAATAGTTACATTACTACAAGGTTCAATTACTTCCAGCTACATTAATAAGCCCTTTCTCTCCCCTTTTTTATATTTCATATTGAAGCCACTTTCAAAGATCTGACAGTCTCTCAGGGAAACACATATCTTGTTGATAACAGACTGATAAATGTATATTCCATATTTGCAACACTAGGAGCCCGTAAGCTTTGTGCTGAGAAGGAAAGCCACCACAGTATTCACCTCATGGCCATTTAAAGTGATTACCTGTAGGCTGAAAATTATTGTGTCATTATTCTCTTCAACTAGAATGAACTGTTCTTAAAATCATAGGTAATCTGGTTTAGAGCATCTGCAAATAACATGAAGCTGACAAAGTGAAATCCCCTCCCCTCTTCCCCAGACTCACCTTTGTTAAACCTTTGTATCTCTTCTACTTTCCTGATTATGTGGCTTATTTAAAAATGCCCTACTGTGTTATCTGTTTTTTTCAGACATCAATAGGTGTGCTTGGTGTTTAAATAGGCCTGAATAATGGAGAAATCAGTCTGATGTAAAAGCAGAAGGAGCTTACATTTATGGTGGTAGCAATAATGATGGTACAACATCACACAATGGCTCCTGGAAGCAGACAAATGTCAAAACAGCATGAAAAACTCCTCTTGCACACTGCTAAGACTGCCCAGAATCATCCCAGATTGACACACACAATCATTTTGATGAATTCAAAGCTAGTATCCATGTCGGTCTCTCACAAAGACAGCCAGTTTCAGAAAGGAATTAATTGCACTTTCTTGTTTAAAAATAGAGAAATCATCCTTTGTTTTAGTGTATTTTCTCCCTGGCGTTTTGCTGTTCTTGCCTGAAAACACGCTGTGTGGAAAATGGTGGCGTGAAAGGGTTAGCAATCCGAGACACAGTAGTGGACATGGCTGGGGATATAACAGCACTTTTAGTTGCCCAAGAGAAGGGTGTGGGTGGTGATCTTTGGAGAGCTAGCACACCTCAGTGGAAGCTGCACGTACTGCAATGAACAGTGTTTTTTAACAAAATAAATATGTGCGGCCTTAACACAGTCATGCATTTTACCTGGTTACTGAGGTTTTGATCTATTTGTTCTGCTTTGGTTTTGTTGTTGTTGTTTTTAAGCTTTCATGGTTTCCATAATGCTTCATTCTCATGATAAGTGGAATTTGTAAACAGATTTCTTTTTAACTCGCTGAGAAGAGTCCCTTTAGGAGGACAATATCTCAGGCAATAACACTGGGCTTTCTGCACAGCCTGCACTTTACTCAGTAATCTTTCAAGAGCAATCACTGACCTTGGAATGCTGACAGTAGTTACGGATTTAATTTTTCAGAGCTGTTCAGTCCCTAACACTCCAGGTGAATTCAGTGGGAACTGTGGATGGATACCCCTTCCGTGACTCAGGCCTTGAGTTATTGGAACTAGAAGTGAGCCCTCACAGTCTGCTTATGCTGCTACTACAGATCCCGTGCCTTGCAAGGCTTCTTCCTTCCCCACATTCTTCACTGCTGGTTCAAACAAAGATTTGTTTTAATGAAATGGAATGGAAATGCACACACTAAATACTCATGTGAATTAAGACAAAATCCCATTCCTGACTAAAACCACTGTTCCTAGAAAAGCACTTGGAGTAGAGTGTTGCGTTTGTGATTTATCACCTTACACTGCACATCTGCACTGTAGAAAGGATAGATGCTGCAAAAATAATGATTATGATATAATGAAGAGAATAATAACGGTCTCCAGTATCAATGGAGAGTCATTTCTTCCTTCCAGCTTTCACAATAAGTAGGGCAAGGAACCAACCATGTGAAAAGATTTTCTTTTCTTATAGGTTCATGCATGCAATAATTATAAGGGTAGGAGTTTTGCTAGCAAATATTTATCCTTTATTTTTTCATCTGACTACATTACTCTTCTGTCTGTCTGGTTTTCAGTTCAACTTCAGCCTTGATTAAGAATTCTGTGCTATTACCTTCTCACAGTAATATGTTCTGTGAAGTCCTAAATGACTTTGGAGTTTAGTTCATCTACCACTGAAATACCACAGAAGTCTCCAGAAGCCTTCCCTTTCCCAATAATCTTAACAAATGACTTATCCCAATGTATACAGAAAATCAGTTTGACTAGTAGATGACTTTTTCAAATGTCTCACCTTTGAAATTCTAATTGGCCAGTTAAGGTACAGGTGATGCCTTAGGTTTTAACTCTTATATTTTTCAAATCCTGTACTGCCTAGTATGTAACTCTGAAGTTTCACGCAGCATGTTAACTCCTGTTCTCTCATGCTGGTTAGACATAACAAACCCTCTCTAGGTTTGCTCTTCAAGGACACCGGGCCCCAAAATGTGTAAACTAAAGCCTAGAGGAGGGGGCGACAAACTCGGGGTAATGACATCATTAACTGAGGTTATAATTGGAGAATTTACTCTGATATGCAAATGAACCAAACTTATAAAAGTGTGAAGAACTCTTGACCCAGGGTCCATCTTGGGTGTAGCCTTTGGCCTGCCCAGGGTGTACCCTTGAAGGCCCCTCAAATAAATACCTACTTTTATTCTCTTATTTTTGTCTAGTCCCTGTCTTTTAGGTGGCTACCTCAAGGCATCACAGGAGTTGATTGTGAGGGCATTTGAGGGACTCTTGTACTGCTGCTCCTGGACCTGTTCTGCAGGGAAAGACGAGGCTGTGTGGCAGTGATGTTGGAGCACAAGGAGGTTCAGAAAAACATTTTTTCCTAAGATACCTAAGTACTTTTGAAAGTTCAAACTGTAATTAGTCAACAGGACACAATCACTGGTGTGTTTCCATTGCTGCTTTTTTAATTTGTTGTATAGAAACTGATTCATTACTCATAAGCTCTTTTCCTAACACATACACAAACACACCCCACAATGGATCCAGGAAGGGCAGGGAATCCAGAGAGATGATGAGACTTTTAACAATGAAGAAAGACATGGAAATACTGATCATCTGTAGCAGGATACACAGAAACATCAGGTTGAATGTCTTTGCTTCCTCTAAGGTGTAGAAGTCTATTACTGCAAAACAGAACCAGCATCTTTCTCCTTTGTTTTCCATAGTACAAATTCATTATATTCTTCCTTCCAATTTAATCACCTTTAGGCCAATTCCAGTTTTGAAATCATTAACACATTGAAGAAAATTAGGTACACTTGGTCCTAAAAATGGCCCCAAAAATGCCAAGGTCTGCAGTTACTTGTGCTTTTATAAATGAGGCCCCAAAATGCAGATATGTTTGTCAGATACCTCTTCCTTCTTATTTTTTGACACATCCATAAATGTCCTTTTAGAAAATACTGAAGAATGTGAAAGGTGTGATTTTGCTAAACGTGGTATGCAGATTTCATTACTGATTCCCAAAACTTGGAATAAAACATGGTCAATTTCTTCTTTACACCCAATTGCTCTCTCTGGCACAATGACTACTTGACTGTTTCTTGTAGTAATAATTATTGACAAAGGGACAAAGCATGGAGCAGTCAGATTTTGCCCCACTGTTAGTTCCCATAATTTGGAACTCTGATGTCTTTGAAATAGTAAAACATATCCATAATAGATGTGATTTCTAAGATCTTCTGTAGGAGTTCTTTTCAAAAGCTGCATTGTTTCCATGGATGCTGCCGTATAATCTAATTATTCCTGATGGGTTGCCTATTGTACCACAGGATTCTTCAAAGGAAAGGAAAACAGCAAGGTAGATCATTTGAGCAAAAAATCTTTTATTTGTTTAGGACAATGTTTCACAAAAGCTCTATCTGGGAAGGAAAAGAAATCTCTTCTGAGCCTCCTTTCTTTCAGAATTCAAGTTGCTATAATCATATAAAGCGGCTCTGTGTACTGTATGTTTTATCCTTTTCTTTCATTGGATGATAGAAGACATTTCAGCCCCATGTTGGGATGGGTTTTTTTCCCACTGAAAAATTAAATCATTTATATTGTAGGATCTACTGTAGACAACTAGGGGAAAGCAACCCCAAGCAGTCAGAGAATACAAGCCAGACCTAACACCTGCAGCTTGTCAAAGGAATTATTCCACTCAACTCAGCTGGAATCTTTTCGTGGCAAGATACACAGCGGTGCAAAGGAGTTGATATTTACATCCACCTCATTAAAGTGAATCAGTTTCCTATTATGACTGAGTCACAAGTTCCTAGACCACATGATGAATCTCACTTGGTCTGTGGTGTGTGCAACTGAACTGGTTTTGACCTTGGGCATTGTGCTAACGAGTCCCATTGCATGTGCTGTTTCTCAGGACACCTTTGCACCTGCATAACTGGGCTCCAGCCAGCTTTTCCCAGGGAAAGGCCTGAAAATGTACTTTATCATGTCAAATAACAATATCCTGAGCACATGAGTATCATCTTGTCTTGCTGTGAATGAGTAAACAAATGAGTGCTGCCCTTACAAGCACCGTCATCCAAGCTACCACACTGTAACAATATGGCTGTGAGGGGAACTAATGACAGCTAGAGTGGGAAAGGATGGAAGCTCAGAACTGTTTCTCCACATCGTCCACTCCTGTCTTAGAGCTATTACCATGGTACTACTATTTTGCATAGCTGGCTTCTGTGTTTTGGAGTTTTGCCATCCTTTTATATATATGTGAAAAGATTTACCATTATTTAAATGTTGTCTTCATTTTTACAGTCTACAAATAAGAAAAATCTATATGGATTTTCTTTTACATGACCTTTCAAGAGCAATTATATTTCCAAAAATTACCTGTGTCGCTCCTACATTACCATTATTCCTATTAAGACACAAAGGTTCTGCCAAAGCCCTACTCAAGGCTTATTTTTTCCTTATGTGACATCTGTCCTTAACATTTGGTAATAGTCCGCATTGATAAATGGTATTTAGCCAGTAAATTTCTTCCTTTAGGTAGAGGAAGCTCACCTTTGTTTCCTTCAATGTTTACCAATAGAGAATTCAGGGCCCTAGTTTTAAAATCTGTTCAGGATCCAGAAGGAGCAGCACAAATTTCCAGCCTATGGTGCTCCTTAGGGAAGGACTCTCTGAGCAGCATGGACCTGAACTTCTGGAATAGGGAGGGGGAAAAGTGAGGGGTGGAACCAAAGCTGTGGATATCTTGGGAAAATTATTGGAAAATTTTAAAGTCTGTAGTCAGTGGAGCTGAAGGGAAGGCCAACAATCCTGTTGTACACAGCCCCAGTAGAAGGTGATAGTCTGCACCTTTTCCCCTCCATCTTGTTTTTCTGCTATTTATTAATCTGCAATAAAAGGTAATGGTATTATACTATTTTAACATGTCTATTTCGAGTCTAGTTCCTCACAAACAATCAACATTCTTCAGTCTTCAATATTCTTATCTTCAGTTACAGATAAATCGTTTGCTTTAAATTACGTGTTTGGATTTCCTTTTGGCCAGGGCTTCAGTAACTGCAGGGATGAAGAAGTACTGATGCAGTGAAAAATGTGATGTGCCTTCAGCCCCGACAGTTGTACAATCTGCAGGGCTGAGTCCCAGAGCTCATCTCCTTTGAAGGTTCTCTCTCCCTTGTAGAAAGAAACTACATTCTTTCCTCTAGTTCAGCCAGCTTCCTCTCGTGTGAACCCACATGGAAAGGAAGCGACGACACCTCTCCAGACAGTAGCTGTTCCCATGGAGGGATTCCATTCAGACCACGCAAAACCAGGACAACAGAACACCACACCCAAGGTGAATTTTTTTCCAAGCAGGGGGGCTACCTTCTACACCTAAATCTTCTTCCAGCATGTGGGTCTCTTATGTACATATTTAACCAAAGGAGATTGAAAGTAGCAAACATCTGGAAAAACATTGCTGTAGATCTGAATCCACCACAGTGAAAAACTCCAGCTCTAAATCTATTGTATCTGGACTTTATTTATCTATGTTGGAGCACCAATTTGGGGTAGTAAAGCTGAGGAGATGACAAAGGAGTAGTAGTAGCAGTAATGGTAGTAGTATGAAAAATATTTCAATATTATATACTTTTTTCCAAGTACCAGGAAATTTTATACATCTTACAAGGAGGAACAAAATTATGGCTTGATGTCAAAGTCCAGAGAAGTTGAAATCTGAAAAACTTCATTTTGGAAAAGTACTTAAAAGGAAATGCAGACCTCCTATCAAGGCATGGTTTGCTTCTAATAATCCAAGGTAGCAGGAGATGCAAGGGGAAAAAAAATGTTCTCAGGCTGCTAACGCTGTTTGATAAGACTTGAGGTATACAGAAAGCATGGAATGCTTACATGGCTTATATATACATATTTTGGGATGATACTAGATTTCAAGCTTTCCAAAGGCCCAAAGGGCCAGCTTTCCTACAACAGTATTTCCTTTAGATTTTAAAACTACTTTTTCTTTTTTTTTTTTCAGACAAGCACATTCATACATGGCTTTATTGAAGGAGAACAACATGATTCAGAAAAGATGCTTGGAAATGCTTTGGGAAGGTTGCTTAAAATCTTGGAATGGATTCCCCACAGCATGAGCAGTAAACAGAGGATAATCCTACTAGTGTGTAGTATAACTATTATAAAAAGGCAGAAACGAAGAATCCTGTAGAAGATACTTGTGGCTACTTGGGCTCAGAAAAATTATGACATTGTAAAAGTTTTAATTTTATTAGGAACCTAAATATATTAAAATTTGGTGATTTTTTGTTGTTGATTTCCATGTAAACAGAAATATTTTCATTTGATACATATTCTCTTATTCACAATACCCTTGACTTCCCTCTACTACTAAATCTGAAAAGAGTAAGATACGGTCACAATCTCCCTACAGACCTTTCTACATTCTCTCCAGCCAACTCTCATGGAACATGGGATGCCTTGGATAAAGGTGCTTTTATCACACACTGTTAATGCGGCCTCTGACAATAAATGATATTTTAATCACATAGAATCATGAAATTGTTTCAGCTGCAAGGAACCTCAGTAGGACTTGAAGTCACTGGGGGTGTTCAAAGCAGGGTCGAAGTCAAGCCAGGCTGCTCTGAGCTTTCTTTGTCCAGCTGGGCTCTATATACCTCCATAGCTGGTGATTCCAGAGCCTTCCTGAGCACTTGTCCCAGTATCTGGCCCACTGTCATTGTGAATAATTTTTTTTTCATTATACCTAACCTCAATTTCCCATGTTCTAGCTGTGCTGTCATTTTTCTGGGCACCTTTGACAACACTCTAGCCCAGTCTTTACCCATTAGGTATCTGCAGAGAAGAGTTAGATCTTCTGCTTGGCCTTCTCTGAGTTGAACAAATACAGTTCTTTCAGCCTTCCCTCATACTGTATATACAACTAAACATTTTTATGGAAATAGAGGAAGAAAACAGTAACAATTTTAAAATCACAGGAGGAGAAAAGACATAGAGGGAGGAGGAGAAAAATTTAGAGGAAAAAAGTGACAGGAAGACTGACTTGATGTTGGCAGAGATGAGAAAAGGTGCCGATGGAATCCTGAAGCAGCAAAAAAAAAGGGAAAAAGGAGAACACGAAGCTAAAGATGTAATGTGCAGAATAGGCCTTAGAAGTTGAAGACTTGTAGAGGTGATAAATGGGTAGGAAACAGAGTAGTCACTCCTCTGCCATTGTAGGAGAGGGTAAGGGACGTGCCTTCTGAAAAAGATGCTTCTATAAGTGGACTTATAGCTTCATTTTGACCACAAAGCTCATTTCTGCCTTAGAAAGAGGAGGATGAAGAAAGGCTTTCTGAGTAGAGATGTTTCATGAAGTTAGATAACATGACTGGTGCAAGAAATGAATGAGTACTGGAGCCTGCAAAGCAGACGGCTCCTTCACCGTTCCTGTTCCACTTGCAAAGTCTACGGAAGACTTTCTCTTTTTTTCTTTTCACTTACAGTGTCTACAGAAGTCTTTCTTTGCCTCTTTCATATCTTTGTCCTACTCTAGAAACAACCATGACTGTAGGACAGCAACCTTAAGTGACAAGCTTGGCACCTTTGTTTCAGGGTAATATCAAGTTCTAAAGAACATCATCTTCCTGTCAGCCTAGGCTGAGGTTTATTAAATTTGTAGGTAATACCAAATCAAAAAGGGCTGCAAATGTACTGGAACAAGGTTAGAATTCAAAGTGCTCTTGACATAATGGATAGAGACAGAAAATAGCAGGCTCCTAACTTTTCTCACCTTAAAACTATTCTTCTATTTTCTATTTCTTCACAAATTTTATGATAGTTTAACTCTATTCTTTAATGAAATTCCTCTGGATAGATACTAAAGTGAAAGTATAAATAGCCCTACAGGTTCTGAATTTTACAGCTTCTATTTTTCATTCTTTATCCAGGTGAATATTCATGTTTCTTAGAAAAAATAATAGAACCTAAAGCTGAAGAATATAGAAGTTAAACTACAAAAGATATTCTTGCAATCAGGTAATATAATATAGATTCTTTTGTATCTTTTTAGAGGAACTATTATTCACATACATTTGAAAGGAATGGAAATATAGCTGTTCTCAATATTTGACCTTGAAGAGTAGATTCAAGCCCATTAATAGTTCTTAAGTAACCTTGTTCCATGCTGCTACTTTTATTCCTCAGCTATACATGAAGGAATATCAAATACACTCAGCCATTAGACAAATGCCATTGGAAAAGTTAGGCTATTTTTCAGTAGCAAATATGACTTAATTCTGGAAAAACTCCCAACCTTTCCCTTTGGTTGTTCTAGTAGCTATTTGGAACAATTTATGAAGTATATTATCTTGTTATTTTATTTTTATCTTTCATTATTAACTCTGGATGTTTTAATGAAGTGAAAGTGTTTATGGCCATGTGAAGAAATCAGTGTAGTTTTTCTAAATATTTTCCTGCAATATGTAAATGCTTGTCCCATTGGTGTGGAGGAACAACAGTACCAACTATGTGTATTTGGCCATGAAGGGGCCAAAATAATTCTTAGTTAATTCTTGATTGTTTCCATTAGTTTAGTATGTTCAACACTGTCTTAAGCAAGAGAGCAAAAAAATGGTTGAAGCGAAACACTGAAAAGAAAATTTTGTTAGTCCCCATGTAACTATTTGGTCAAAATATTGTAATCTCTGAAACTATTGCTGGATGAGTACTGAGAATGGAATTTCTGTGTTGGATACTGTGCAAACCTTGGCCAGGGTTGACACAGTTTGTAAATTCTTGATAATTCTACAGTTACTTTGATAATGTGCATCAAAGTGCAACACAATCCTCTGGGTTAAACCAAGTATATAAAAGTCATTAACAAATAATATAGTGTGCTGTGTCAAATCACTGATCACATGTTTGATGATGCAAATATATTTCCTTTGCTCATTCCTGGTCTTCCATTAGAAGAGCAACCATTTGAAGGAATAGAGCCCGATAGCAATTCTCGGACAGTCGCAGTTTTAGAAGGTGGAATCTTATTTTGAGCCATGGACGCCTGGCCGTGAAAGAGGGTTCTTTTCCACAGGAAGGAAAGCCTGGCAAGACAGTGTCTTGGGGGCAGTTGAGAGGCAGCCCCCAGGAGGCCAAGGCCAGCCACGGCCATCAGTCCTGGCAGCTTTCATCTGGGAGAAATCCTCTGACATTCACAGTTTTAGAAGGCATAAACCAAATTTAGGCAAGGGGAAGCTGGTGGAAAAGGAGGGCCATTTCCTCTAGGAAATAAAACCTTACAACTCAGTGTTTCATAGGCAATTGAAAGGCTACCGGGTGTCCAAGGCCAGCCAGAGCTGTCATTCCTGGCAGCTTTCATCTGGGAACAATCCAAGAATGTTCAAAATTTTAGGAGTCAGAATCCCACTTTCAGCCCTGGCTGCCTGGGCAGTAATGATGGCTCTTTTCCACAGGAAGGAAAGCCCAGCACCACAATGTCTCGTAAGCGTGTGAGAAGCTCCCCTCAAGAAACCAAGGCCAACACGAGCCATAGGTACAGGCAGCTTTCATGTGGGAGAAATCCTCGGACATTCCCAAGAGGAGGCAGAATCCCACTTTTGGCCATAGGCGCCTGGCTGTGAACGATGGCTCTTTTTCACAGGAAAGAAAGCCCAGCACCGCAGTGTCTCACAGGCAGCTGAGAGGCATCCTGGAATCTCAGGCCAGTCAGAGCCACTGGTCCCTTGTACAGATGGCTCGGATAAATAAAGTCAGTCCACCGACGTGCAGCACTCAGTCACCTGGATGGATGAGGAATACATGCTTCCTTTCTGTGATGGATTTGCTTGGGTTTTTTCCCATTCGGATTCCTTTGGATTCGGGGTTTTGTTATATTGTTATATAGAGTATTTAACACAGTGTGGTGGGCTGGTGCCAGCCAGCAGGCAAACTCCCACCCAGCCACTTGCTCACTCCCAAGTGGGACATGGGAGAAGAGAGGAAGAACAAGAGCAAGAAAGCTGATGGGTCAAGATGAAGACTGGATGACCACTCACCACTTTTGCCATGGGAGAGACAGATTGCTCTTGGGGAAATTCCCAGCTAAATGTCAATTAGCTGACAATTAAAGTCAGGTTGCCCAGAGAAGTTGTGGATGCCTTGCATGATGGCTGCAGGGAAGACGGGAAGAGCAGCGTGAACAATCACAGTGCACCCTTCACATGCTTTGGCATCAAGGCACCCTCTCACTCCTGCTCTCCTGTTTTCTGGGTGATTGCAAGGAAGACAAAGAAGCAACTGAGGCCAAGAAATCTTCAATATAGAAATTCAAGTTCCCATGATCAGGTGCAAGGTGCAGGCAGCCATCAGAGGCATCTCCTGAAGGCATTGGTTGCTGGGAACAGTGGAAGGGGAAAGAGGACCCAGGGACTGAGGTAGGTAGCAGTCTTTTACTGCCTTTTCTCTGCAGTTTCTCTTATATAAGTACATGGATTTTAGGATGAATTTCAACAAAATATAGGTGGGAAAAAAAATTACAGGTTTGAAGAAGGTAGGAGTAGGTGTCAGATGAATTAAACATATTTAAGTTGGCAGAACCTAATGAAATGTACGCAAGTACTTTGGAAAAGAACCCTAACCATTTCTGAATCATCTTTAGGGAATTCTTAGTGGACTGGGGAAGCATAACCACAGCACATTAATTGAAATATTGTAAATAGGTGGACCTGGGGAAAGATTGAACATGCATCCTTGTTAGGACAGTTGAGGGTAGAAATGCAGCTAGCTCTCAGATTGAAAGGATCTGTCAGAGAATGGCCTCTGTTCAATCTTGTATTAAATTGTGGATGGCAAAAGAGAAAAATGAACAAAACCAATAAGGAAGGAACTGAAATTTTAGAGAAAATGATCAGAATTCAAAACTTACCAACTCAGGGTGATACTCACTCAGAAGGACTAGGATGGAGACACCAAGTACACCTGTACAAATGGAAAATAAACAAGAAGAAGTGCGCAAAAGTTTGAAAAACACAGTTCAGAGCAAGCTGGTCACACGATTCATTCCCCAAATATTTCATCTTAAGATCCTACATCAATTAAAAAGGTGGTGATGATCAGCATCTGTTTGTTACGACTACATATGGAGCACTGTCCTCAGTATGGCACATTAGATTCCACGAGAGCAAACCAGAGAAGATAACCACAGAACAGCAGGCATGAATTATTTTATGATCACACCCCACAGGAAGGGATACAAAACTGCACTATGTATTCCGAGGAAAAGAACCTGGGCAGTGGCTGTGAAAGCAGCAGTGTGCAGGCGGGAGTACAGTGTGTGACCATAATTTTCTGTTACACAAAATGTTGATGGAAACAATGACAAGTCATCCCACTGGAGAAGAAACAGTTATCTGGCCTCCAATCATCAAGATTCTGTGTGAAAAAAATAAAATCCAAATTATCAAAACAGCTATGGACGTAAAAGTTCCAGAAACTTCCTTGTTTCTTTTTTTTTTAAATTAAAAAAACCCTAGAGTGTAAGAGATGCTCAGTGGCATTATAGTGGTAACTCAAGGTAGGAGAAAGATTCATATGGCCATGCTGCACAAAATCCTTGTGAACTATGTGCCACTACAAGGGATTCAGTTCAGCTCATGGAGCTCATTTGGAGTAGCTGTCTGTGTGTCAGGTGAGATGCAGGACTCCTGCCACCTCAGTTTGCATTACTGTGTCCGTGGTTTCCTGTCTTTCGGCTTTCAGAATTGCACAACCCAGAACTCAGATCGCAGCTCCAAAAATAATTATTCACACCTTCTCCTTCAATTAGTTTATTCAACTCTATATATTTAAAAGGTTGCTGATTAGACAGTCCAGTAGTTGGAATTACTCCAACAGAATAAGAGTAATTCCAGAGAGCAAAAATATTGCTATTATCTTCCTGGGAAAACAGGCGTGTTAATTTAATTACAATTAATACACAGTTAAACTGTGTGACATTGTCTACAAGAATTGCATGAAAATTACGAAAAATCCAGCACAGAAAAAAAAAAAAAAGGCAAGCAGAGGCAATTTTTACAATTATTAAATTAGTGTTTTGTGTTTTTTTTAATACGGTGCTTGAATTGTCATTTTATTTAGATAAATCAATGAATGTTGCTAGATCACCAAAAAATAATGCTGCTCAAAAAACCCATTATTGCTCTGCTCCAGAATAAAGAGCTGACCCACAGCCAGCCACACCAGCCAACTGGATCACCTTGCCCAGCTGGCCAGACAAAGCCGCTTGTCCCAGCCAGGCTCTGTTTCTCCAGCCACTCAGCCCCAGCCAGAGACTCAACCCAACCAGCCAGCCAGAGCCACATTCCCCAGCTGGTCTGTGAGATGCTCTTGCCATCCCGAGCCGCCCAGCCCTGTCTGGCTCAGCAGAGTCTCTTTTCCCTGGGCAGCTAAAGCCCTTTCCCCAGCCAGCCTGAGCCTGTTTCCTCAGCTGGTCAGCCAGAGCTGCTCAGCCCCAGCCGACCAGCAAAAGATACACCCCGCCTGGCCACTCAGCCACCCTGGCCCCAGCCAGCCAGATTATCCTGCCTGGCCAGCCAGGCACAGAGCTCACCGTGGCCAGCCAGCTGGAACACCCAGCCCGTCCTGCCAGCCAGAGCTCCCCTCTCCAGCCGGGCAGCCAGCCAGAGCAGTGCTTTTCACAGCACAGCCTTAGTGTGGCAAACCAGTCACAAGCCCTACCGAAGCCTGTACACATAACATTGTCTTACCTTCTGCAATGATTCATCTTTTTTAGCACTGAGGCCAATCAGATTGGTCAAGCATCATTTAACCTTAATGAATCCATATTGACTACTCTTGCTTATCTTGTTTTCACTCATTTTGCACAGAGAGAGCTTCAAAGAAGGCGTATTTCATCATTTTCCCAGCAACTGAAGTGAGGCTGACTTGTCTGTAGGTCCCCAAAATGTCCCTCTCCCATGTCTTTCTGCAGGTGTAACATGTATCATTCTCCTGGAATGTGTTCTTCCCCCATCTCTGGTACAGGGAAGTTTGCTCTCCTGAGTCCCCAGGTCTGTACTCCACTGCTGCCTCCTCCATGCCCCTCAGGATCTCAATCTCCCTCTATGTCGTGGTCTGTACAGCCATGGTTTCCATTAAGACCCCTCACCAGAACCTTGAGAAGTGTTATCACTCCATATCTCCCCATCACAAACCTCTGGTGTTTGTGCTGCACAGCTCCCTTAGCTCAGCAAGTGGCGTTGTTACAGCTCAGCTGCACTTTGCATTGTTACAGCTTTCTCTGATGCTGCTGAGCCAGTATTTCCCAAAGCCTCTGCAATATTTCCCCTTCAGCTTTCTTATGCCATTATTTTCATCCTGTTTTTCTCAGGGCTTTGTGCCTGTAAACCCCAACTGTACTGTTATGGGAAGTTTTCACTGGAATGAACAATTGCTTTTGGAGTGTGGGGACAACAAGAACAAAACCCTTCATTACCCTGTTTTGTACATCTCAGTTTATGCTGGCAAAATCAAATCATGCAGAAAAGATAAGCTATTTAATTATTATTTAATATTTTTTTCTAATTTTGCATATTTGTTTAGCACTATTTAACTTTTATCACTATTTAATTCCTTGTTTAATTCATTATGGATAATTACTTTTAAATTTTAATTTTTATTATGATTATTATAATTTTATCATTGTATTATTGTCTTCCAATAACATGCACAGTTGGAGCTCTACTGATGTACGGTATTTGCACCTGATCACCACGTTCCAGTCAGCAGTGAGAGCATAATGAACTGCCAGAAGGGAGATTAAATGAATACTTATGAATACAGCATAGCCATGTCATCCTGCCAGACCCCCATGGAGGGAGCCTGAAGCTCACTGAGGACAAAGCATCCCAGCGTCCCAGGAGTTCTATACAGAGGGAGTCATAGAATCATAAAATCATTAAAGTTGGGAAATACCTCCAAGATCATCGAGTCCAACCTTTGACTGAACACCATCACATCAACTAAACCATAGCACTAAGTGGCACATTGAGTCATTTCTTGAACAATTCCAGGGATGGTGATTCCACCTGAGTACCCCAATTCCCAATTCCCAATTCCAATGCTTAACAAAAGCAGAGTAGAGCTTTGAGGGCCCTTCACATTCCCTGCTTCCCCAGCGGCCTTCCCAGGCATGCCATGTGTCCCATCCCATCCTGTTCCCCTACCATGGCCATACTGATTCTGGGACACTGCAGAAGGCCCTTAAATAGGCAGGAAAGCATATTTATAAAAATAAAGCACCCACGCAGAAGATTCTGCCCAGAAGAACAAAATGGTCCTGTCAGGGTGAAGCTCCAGTCACAGGACTGGTGTTTGGGTGTGAGAGGAAGGGCAGGAGGAGCAGCAGCTATCCCCCTCCTGCAGGGTTTTCTTACTCTTCATTTCCCATTATGGTGAAAGAACTTTGGTGATTAAAAACTGCATGTAAAAGGTGTTCCCCCCAGCAAATGAAGACACTATTAAATGTCTACTTGACGAACAATACTGTAGCTGGTGAAGATATTCCTTGGCTGGGCTCAGCCCATGGCCATGGTTGTGTGGTGCTCCTAAATGGGCCAACTGTGTTCCTACCCCCAGCAGGACTAGCCAGCGAGAGTGCCACGCTACACTCACAGCTGCATCCTTGCTGAAGCTGGTTGGACTTGGTCAGCTCAGGGGTCTCGATTTCTGCTGTGCATTGTCTGCCTCTATCCAGCCATCCCTTCTGACAGATGGTCTCAACTCCAAACTGACATGACCACAGAATTTTCTTGCCTGATGGTTGAGTGGACCTTTCCTTACTCCCTGCTTGGTTTCCTCTTGTGACTGCTAACTGAGGATTTTCCCTTCTTACAGAAATGGAGATATGCTCGAAACAGGTGCACACGTGGCCTTCTTGACCTCTGCTTAGATAAGCTTGCTCCACATAGTGCTTTATCTTCCCTTATGTTCTTGGTTAGGGACAAGTCTCTTGGATAGTATAGGCTGGTGTTACTAAAGGAAATAGCTCAGGTGGTGGCAGTTCACACCAGCTGGCAATTCAAACAAGTTTTCTGACTGCCCTTCAGTAGCGAGACCCTGTTAACTGCAACTGCCTGTAATCCCTTGTTCACTGTTAAATTCACTCCTTAATCTTCTGTGTTTCACATCTTTCATGCATAATTACTTCTTCAGTTTAATTACTCATTTTTAATTCCCATGCAGATGAATTAATTTGTGGTCCCCCTGATTTCTGTATCACTCCTCTGCTCTTTGGACTATCATGTCATATGCATTAATGTGTATAGACTGAGAAACAGAATCTTTATTGTCAAATACAGATAAATCATTCTAGTAACTTATGTCTTTTGGGTTTTTTTTCAAAGGTAAATAACTATTCAGGGGGTCTTGGTTTTCCAGTATTCTCTAGACATTCCTATTTATATCTTCCCTTGGCAAATCCAGCTACTAACTTTATCTTACTGCCCACAAGAAATAGAAATGTCATTTTTGCAGCATCCTCACCCTGCAATAGGTTTGCAGCTGCCCAGTTGATGACCATCAGACCCTGAAAAGTGCAACCAGCAAAGGAACACTTCTGAGTTTTTGATGTGTTTCTCAGCTGGCTGAAGCAGCCCAGTGAGCTGATTTGCCCTGCTTGGAGTGACCCCTCTGTCTTGGGCTTCTCTGTTGACAGACTCCAATTTCCAACCTTTATCCTAGTCCTGTCTCCTCGTCACTCAGCCCCAGCCACCTGTTTGTCCCTCGGATTTTATCATCATCCTCAGGTTCTTCATCCCAGCTCCTGCCTCCTGCATTCCCTGCACAGCTCCTGCTCCCAGCCAGCCAGCCTCAGAGGGCCAAAAGTAGTATCTTGCCCTTCAGTTGCCTCATTTTTTCAGGATCCTTTATCCCAGATCTTTAGCTCTGTACAACTGGCCTTCTCTGATGTATGGTCCTGACTCACCTTTTCAGCATCTGACTCCTCCCTAGCCAGCCAGTTGTAACCTTTGGACTTGGCAGTAAGTGGGTCTGCCAGCCACAACTCACCTTGTAGGTCTGCTCCCAAATCCCTTTTCAATTTTTAACATCTAAGTCTGTCGCTCTTCCTTACTTAGAATTGCTGTGCACTAATTTAGCAATTCAGAGATGTCATTATTTTATCAACCCTGTCTATAACCTAGCTCACTAAGGCAAGGTCTGGTATGCTGGGTTATTATATTTCTCTCAATCAATATATTGAATTTTTTATTTAACAGAGGGCTGTGGCAAGATCAAACAGGAAAATAACACAAGCTTTCTATTTAGGATTTATGCTTAAATGACAAGACCCCTATCTCTCATTATCCAAGAGCTTTCCCTCTTAGCAATTATTCTAAATGATGTTCTTTCTTTCACAAAAGGCATCTGCGATGCTTAATACCTCCATACCTAGAGAAGCAAAACTGCAAGACCTTAACAAAGGATAAGGGTGTGACATATAACCAGGAGAAAGCAATCTAGGGTGCAGTCCCTTCATCAGATGGTAGAATGGGGCCGCAGCCTCTACATTAAATCACAGACAGGACATGCCACAACTCTTAAGGAATATTGGTAAAGATATGGCTACAGACCATAACTGCAGCCGTGTGAATGCATGAGCCAGGTCTTGTCCACGTGTAACACACTCAGCACTTCTACAGGGGCTCAATAATCCAGCTGCCATTGAAACAGGATGAAGAAAAATACCTTAGATGAGGGTGTTACAGGACTCAGAGCAATTGGTGGTTGAAGGGAAACTGCTATCGGTTTTACCTGGAGAAATGTTATTTGATCAATGGTACCATCTTGAAAGGAGAGATGTGATAAAGAGATCAGAAATGTATCTCGGAAAATATGCCTGCTTTCCTCCTATTTCAGATAAGCATTCCTTGTTCTGGGTTTTTGGGGTTTTTGGGTTTTTTTTAATATTAATCTAAGATCAGCAATACTGAAGGATCAAAAATTTCTTCATATACACTCTTTAAGCATTGAAATACATCTACCTTGAAAACTCTTTTTCCAGGCTTCAGACTGTGACCAGGGAAAAAATTTGGAGATAAAACCTAGCATGCAGAACACAGATCAGAGCCAGTTTATTCAAAGACAGATGGAAGTAATTCCTAAAAAAACCCCAGAGTTCAGGAAATGTTCCATTTGAAGACTGTATTTGCCCTGAAAAGCAGAAAGCATGCTGGATTAGACAGCAATAAAATGGTTACTCCTTGACATTTTTTTTAGTAGACAGAAGGTGGTAATTTTTTAGATATTTTTTGTGTCAGTTTTCTGAGATTTTCCAAAAGCTTTCCCGATATGCTTTTGGTAAAATTTTCACTTAAGAACATAAGGAGTTACCATATTGGATCAGATTTGTGATCCATCTGGTCTGGTAGTCTGTCTACAACAGCAAATAGTACCAGACATGTCAGAAGAAGGTGCAAAAACCACACAGTTGACAGAGGTTATTTCATGACTTCCCTAATAGTCTGGGCATAGTAAAAGGATTGTTAAACCCTTAAAATAATTTATCTGCATTAAATAATTCTGGATATCTTTATTATTGCTGAAAATGATCAGTCCTTTCACATCCTTCTAAATGGCTTCCAGAATGGCTTCCATTCTCGGTATATTTAGCAGCCAAACAATATTGGAAAAACTACTTTCTTTCTTAATTTTACATTTGTGGCCTTCTACTTTCATTAACTGATGGTTGTATCAGTCAGTGTCTCACTGCATCACTGAATGTCTTAAAACAGATGGACTGACTCTCTCTCACCCTTTCTACTCCAGGCATTGCTTTGTGTTTGTTTATCTCACTCATCCTCTTTTTACCTTTCCAGAGCAGAAAAGCCAAGTCCTTTCTGCCCCTTCTGGAGTGAGATTTTTCCCTGTGTCTGATAATTGTCTCCATGCTTTGAGGGAGCAGATTGCAGCAGGAGGTCCACTTAACACAAAGTGCAGCTCGAGGAAACGACAGGACAGGAGCAGAGGGGTCACATAAGAGCGCAAGGCTTTGTTTTGCAGGAGGCTGGGTAAGAGGAAGAGGACATGAACTCAATCCTGTTCTACAGAAAGTAGAAAAAAGAAGTCGAGGTGAGATGGTGAACAGTCTCCAAGAGGGGCTACCTGAGGTATCCTAACCTCTACTGCCGTGTCACCTGCCTTGGCTGAAAACTCATTGAAACCAACCCAAATAATTTCAGGAATGCAGAACTTTTCCAACAGTACTGACCAAGGACTGAAAGGAAAATATGAATATGATCACAATAATGAAAGAGTGTTGTCCTGTTTTTTGCTAAGCCTTCTGTTATAACCTTGGAGTCAAAGAATTTTCACACAGTTTCATGTAAATAATGGCCAACCTTTATTTAACCGTCTTTTCTGGTTTTCATTCCTTTTGTGATAAAAGAAAGTTTGATGAGCATCCTTTTTCTCCAGTGGGATTGAGGAGGAAGTGACGTCCTCCAATCCCTTGTGGAGCTGAGAATCGTATAAAGCATGATAAATGTAAATAAAGTCTCTCTTTTCCCTCCTTTCTGCTGAACCTAGCAGGTGTGAGAGTGTCCTTTATTGTGCTTTTACTAGCACAAAAAAAGCCTAAAAACCAAAAGCTTGGGTTAGAGGCTGTTCAGAATGAGCAAGTTCTGAATCTTATTCTTGACTGTGATTACTGCTGTGTGTTTCTTGAGCTACTTTCTGACCAGAGGAATAAATTCCTGGATTCAGAACTCTTAAATCCTGTCACTGACAGTAAAAAATCAAATCTCCAGATTTTACCAACTTTACTGTATTACCGCCAGCTCAGATAAATTCTTCCAAGCTGCTGAAGAATTCTTCCAATTCTTCCACTGCTCACCCATGTATTGAAAGTAACTTTAAACAATGTCACAAGG
This sequence comes from Platysteira castanea, assembly GCA_013397175.1. NCBI lineage: Eukaryota > Metazoa > Chordata > Aves > Passeriformes > Platysteira > Platysteira castanea. Next base: position 433,714 of record VYXC01005332.1, on the reverse strand, counting down.
CTGTGCACGGAAGAGATGCCATTGTAAAATAATTTCTGGAGGCAAATTTGAATCCCTCTCTCCATTTCTTCCTTAACTGAAGAATGAGACTAAATTTTTGAAAGAAGACTCAAATGTTCCCTATGGGATCAATTGTTTGTTTGGCAGGCAGATGCAGGAAATGTTGTCATTTTTGTTTTTATAGAGTTTTCACAAGTGTAATCAAAAGACTTTGATGACGTGAACTGAACAAATAAATTACAAAGCACAGAAGAGAAAGAATTCCATTCCCATGTGTATTTACTTGTTCAAAAGTAAAATGACACAAGCAAATGAAGGTCCACAAAATATTAATTCATTTGTTCAGAGGAAGGACTGTAGAATGAGTAATGGATACTGGATAGCAGAAAAGCTGAGAATATCTGTAAAATACCATCTTTTGACTGTACAATTCTGAATTTTCATTATTTTTAATTATTGGATTTAATGCATATGAGTTAATTCCAGAACAACATAGGGAAAGAGACAAAAGTCCTTCTTCAATTAGTGCATATTAACAGTACAGTTTATATGTACACATTCAGACTTTTTTATTAAACTATGTTTGATAATCCATCTTAAATGCCTTAGTAGTTAGGATGCTAGTGAGATGTAGAGTTTAGCAGGATCCTGGAATGTTATTAACACTGATGTAGATAAAATCCATCACAAGGGCTTATAGTGTGGCTAGACAGTTGGGTTCTAAAAAGAGTCAAGTCTAAGGATTTCAAAAGTTTTTGAAAAAGCCAGCTTTGCTTCTGAAACAAAATTGCAAGTTAAATAAAAATTTAGTTTGGTTTTATTCTGTTGTCCAAAGGTTTCAAATTAATAATACCAAAAATCAGCTTTATTGATCCTTTATTTTCCTTCTATTTACTTCTATACTACTGATTTTAGATGTGTGTTGGAACTTGTTTAAAATTGTAATAAATAGCGTGTTTGTAGATAGTAAGTTTGTGTGTTTGATCATTTACTGATATAGAATTATAAATCACGCTCAGTTTTATTATTGTTTTAATAACTGATAAGATTTGTTTTGCTGTTGCTCACTGATAGGTTTCATCAGTTACCTGAAATTTAGTCAGCACTTTAGTGCAAAGCTCTTTAAAACAAAGGTGTGGAGAGAAAACACAGAAATAATGTAAAATGTGGTGGAGGACTACCATCAACAGTAGATGTTTATGCCTATAGGTATTAGAGAGTAAGAAAAGAAGAGTGGTAACTTCTGTGTGTGTGAAGGAGAAAGATAATGAAACACTACACACACGAAATGCGTATTTACACATGACATAAAAGACTTCATTTGGAAAATTATCTACAAGATTTTGATACCAGGAAAGCTGCATGATGTCCATTTGTGCAATCACTGGGGCTTTACTTTCTTGTTTTACTACTTGACCTTCCTGACTCAGTTCACAGGCTACGTGGGGCTGGCCAAATTCAGTACTCTTTGAGGTTTTGTGTCTTCTTACTGAGTTCATGAAATGAGATCTTCATTATGCACTCTTTTCAAACTCTCTCCTAAAACACAAAGCAATGTTCATTTTTATTCATTTAATTAATTCATTAATTAACCTAGGGTCTTGTTTCAATGCACTAGCTCTTCCATCTGTTAGTGTTCTCAATAATTTTAAATCCACTTTTACAATACCTCTCTGAGCTAGCAGACAGAGGGGGCTGATGTCCATTTTACAGATGGTCAGCTGAGTCACTGAGAGTTGAAAGTTTCCACCCATTTTTGACACCCTTAAGGCTTTATTTTGTGGAGTATTTAACATTATGTTAAGCATTATACCTAGAGTTATAGTTAATACTATAGTTAAAGTTCAGCTTGCACCAACTTTATTTTACTGCCATGTGCTCTTTGTTTCTGCAGGTTAGATTTTGTGTCAGACGGACAAGAAACAGAAAAAACACAGCTAGTGTGAAAAATTGAAAATACTAGGCAAAAAATAAATTTCTTGTTTAAATTAACTTTCCACTCTCACTCTGAACTTTCCCAAATGAAAACCTTTCCACTCAAATGCCTGGGTGCAAACTCATATAACAGGACATGCTGGTCAACTTGAATAATACAGAGAGTTTCCTGCCCTTGCCATAACACACATTCATTAATATCAGCATTCATGACAGGTTTCTGCAGTCAGGGGATGTTGCTGCAGTGTCAGGGATTTTGTTAGGTGGAAGGTACTGAATACAAAAGGTTAATTCTAGTAATTAGTTGGTGATAGATTAGGACCATGAAAAGCTGCAGAGAACATCAATATGAACATCGAAGGATGTCCCCAGGGCCATTTAATCTAATTCAGGAGTCAGAGTAATACCTGAAGTAAAGGAAAGCCTGGCACTAAAAGTCCACAAAGTAGAGAGTAGAGCCAAGGTCTGGCGGGCTGTTTTGGTCCAGAGATTCAGAGTGACTGAACCAAACACAGCAGCAGATAATGGACTAGTGGATTGTAAAATATTAAACCAAAATATACTACAGGACAAATCTATGAGGAAATGCCACTAGATTTTGATGAAAAGCTCTTGCATAATTAGGTTATGTAGCACGCCGTATAGATTGCCTCTGGAGCACCATCCTGCCTGCCTTCCATCTGTGTTCCGTTCAATACTGATGGAGTCGAGTTGGATTTTGATTTCATCAATCTAATCTGTATTGTTCCTTAGCTTTGGCTTTCCTGCCATTGATCTTATTGCCTTTGCATCACACAGAACATCTTTTTTCAGTTTGAAGCCCAATGGTATAACAGTGAACGTGCCACTGCAGAGACTTTTATGACTGGTAGAACCTCAAATATGTCACTTCAGAAACAAAAATAGCTTCAGTTCAGCTATTATTTGGGGAGTGGGGGCCTCTACCTTGAATGAATTCCCATTAATGTAAATATTTTAAAATACTAATTCAAATAATCTAATGTTAGAAGAGGGAAATTAACCATTTTTGTTTACCAAATTATTTAATTGGTTTTTTATGTAAATGACATTGAAATTGTTATTTTCCTGCCTATTTCAAGAAATTAATATTTTTTTAGTATTGACTATGCTTTATAGGGTCCAGATGTAAGGCTATGATTTTTAACAAGCATTTTTTCTGTCCTTTTATGCCTCTGTTTTACTTTCATGACCTTTCCTCACGCCTATTGATGCCCCTCTTTCTGTATTTTCAATGTACTTGACACCTTCTGGGCACAGAAACTATGCATGAACATAGATAAATTTGGGGGCAATATTTTGTGTTCTTTAAGTGTGCTGGATTAGAACTTACGCCCTTAGAAACTGATAAAAAATGTCTAACATTGGTGAGGGCAATGTGTGAACTGGGGACAACAACCAAGAGCTGCCTACATGCCAGTCAGTAACTCCTCATCCTCCTTTTTGCTTGTAGCCAGGTGGGGGTCGGCCTCTGTTCCCAGGCAAATAATGACAGGACAAGAGGACGTGGCCTCCAGCTGCACCAGGGAAGGTTGAGGTTGGACATCAGGAGGAATTTCTTCACAGAAAGTTGTTAAACATGGGAATGGGCTGCCCAGGGGGGTGGTGGAGCCACCATCCCTGGAGGTGTTCAAGAAATGACTGGGCGTGGCACTCGGTGCCGCGGTCTGTTTGACAAGGGGTGATTGGTCACAGGTTGGATTCGATGATCCCAGAGGTGTTTTCCAACCTAAATGATTCTGTGAAATATCCTTTAAGGATGCCGAAGAGGGATGCTGAGGAGTACGATGCTCTGACCCCAAGGGATGAGCAGCCAGCTGACACACGGTGGCGAGGGGATGACCTGGCAGTGCTGTCTCGCTCTCCCCTGCCCTGGCCGAGCCCCGCCGCATTCCCGGGTGGTTCTTCGGGAGCTGCATCCAGCCCCGAGCAGCGCACAGAGCCCGCCAGCACTGCAGGTCATCCCGGCACTCCGCGGCGGCTCCTCCGCTTGTCCCCTGCGGGTCGCCCCCCAGCACCCGCCTCCATCCACACCACCCCCCGGCACACCATCCACACACTTCCCCCGGCACATCATCCCCATCCACACCGCCCCCCGGCACATCATCCCCATCCACACGGCTCCCCGGCACGCCATCCCCATCCACACCGCCTNATCCTCCGGCACGCCATCCCCATCCACACCGCCTCCCGGCACGCCATCTCCCGACACCTTGTCCCCGGCACGCCATCCCCCGGCACCCTGTCCCCGCCACGCCTCCGCACACCGGCACCACGCCGCCGCACAGCTCGGCGACCCCCGGCACACCCCTCCCGGCACGCCATCCTCCGGCACGCCATCCTCCGGCACGCCATCCCCGTGCCGGCCACTCCCCGCACGCCGGCCCCGCCGAGCGCGGAGGCTCCCATTGCGTCCCTCGGCCGCCGGGGAGCGCTGCGAGCTCGGCCGGGAGGCGGCGGCAGCAGCGCGGGGGCTCCGCTCCTCCCCGCTTCTCGCTGCTGCTGCTGCGGCCTCTGATGGCAGAATAGCTTTGCTGCCGGCCGGGGCTGCGCAGACACGCTCGCACACGTTCCGCGAGTGCACTTTAATTACACGGGAACTGCCGATCTCACGTGAATTTAGCTCTGAGGCTTTGGTGCTTTTTGTTCAAAGCTGGAAAGGCATTTGCCTACAGAAAGTTTTGGCTTTTCTTCAGGCCGCTAACTGCTCTAATCACACTTCTGCCTACAGACTTGCTTCTGCTTTTCCCAGAGAGACAGACTTTAGCCCAGCTGGTTCCTGGGGTAAGGAGCATACTGTAAGGGCAGGTATTGGTGATGAGATTGTAGCCGCCCTGCCTTCAAGAGGGAGCAGGTTGCCTGCCCTCCTCGGGAACAGCAGCCGTTGCATCCTTGGGCAGTTTCTCAGAGTTCATATCTCCATAGAGCTGCTTCAGTTTAAATTAAAAGTGACTCTATCTTCACTGGATAATTTCAGCTTGGGATCTGCAGCATTCAGACTACATCTTTGAGCCAGACAAATGCAAACTCCTCATGTAGCCAAGAGCACAAAAAATTATGTGCATGCAACTGACCTTGATAATCACAGCCAAATGATTTGTGTCTTTGGTGTAACTCAGCCCTTGCAGCTTTTGGCTTGATTTTCTAAGAAAATTAGGATTAAGTGATAGGGCTGTGTGCTTATGTGTGTGTAGATATCTATAAACACATGTCTGTATCTTCCACCCTCTGTCCAATTCTGATCAATTCAGGTGATCAGTCAGAGATGTCAATGTTAGTCATTTTAGGAATGTTTTGTGGAGATAGATAGTCTGATATAGAAAGAGGCTGAGCCAGTTCACAACTCAGGAAAAGCCTGCAGCTGCCATCCCTGTTACTGTCTTATCACACAACAGAGAACCCACACCTTGCAACGTTAATCCATAGAAAACTAGGCTGCGTTGGTCCTGCTGCTCATCATTATTAATTGGTTGTTTTTCCTGCTTCTCATCTATGAGAGAGCTTAGAAACTCAGAACTCAAATACTTGAGAGAAGAAACATCAGAAGCAAGAGCACTACGACTCTCCTGGTTACCTGCAGACCAGGAGGTGGTATCTGACCCCAGACACAACCTGAAGTCAGCATAGCAGGCGAGAGGTTAGCTCAGAAACACAGCAGGAACTAACAAGAGGAAAATAGATCATATCTTGCCAGTTGTCAGACTGCCGTGTCTGACTTTGGAAAAATGATAGAGAACTGGTCATTGAAAAAGTCTGTGACTCCCCTCACTGAGATGGATTCTGATTATGCATTCCTATGTGGAGGCACTATGTACAGCTGCAGCAATCTTCCTTCTAGTGTCCTAAGTGATAACACTTCGGAAGATTCATAAACATGTAATTTTAAAGATGTTAAAGATTAGATAATTTACTATTAAATAAAATTGATTACAGAGAATGTATTAAAATACAGGAGAAAAAGAAGAAAGAAGCTTTCAACACAACCAAGTTGTTTTTCAAGACTAGCTGTATTTAGGCAAGACAGAGCTAGGCATAAAGATAATTTTCTCAAGAGTTCTTAAATGATCTGGAATTTCTTTTTAAAATACAACTTTGGTCTTTCAGAGGCCACAGTTAAGTGTATGTCAGCAATGCTTATCCTGTGAGACTTCAGGCCCTTACATCATGTGGATTCTCAAGAGAAAGGAATCAGCTCTACCCTGCTGCAGGGCAGAGGGAAAATCTCTTCCTTCAGGTTTTGGGGAGAAGGTAGATCCCATTCTCCAGGCTGGGGAATGATATGTCCTGTGTGGGTTATCCATGCTGAGAAGGGGCGCACCAAGTTTCCTGAGGCTCTTTGGGCATTATGGACTAATTCCTGGAGACTTTTTTTTATTAAGATTCCCACTCTGTTATTAGTAGGGTTTGCAAGGTAGAACTTCCCAGCAGCCTTGTAATTTCAGGCTTTGCTGCAGTAGAATATCCGTGCCTAGGGAGCAGCAGCTGCCAGCAGCAATGACAGCTACAGAGCCTGCCTTACACCAGCTGTGATTTGATGCTCCCATTATCACTGCTGTCTGCTGCTGCAGAACAGCCTTTGGTTTCCAGTCAGATTCCACACAGAGACAAGTCTTGTGCAGCCTCACTGTCATCACAACCCTTTCAAATCCTTTAAGGCCTAACAGAGAAATGTCACAGATAGAGTTACATCTTAAAAATCTTGTGTCCCACAGGTTTTCTGGAAACTAGTGAGCAGATATTGCTTTATTGCTCAGCGACACAAAGCTGTTCCTCTTTCTGGTAGACATGCCGGGGCGCTGAGTGAGCAGCATGCCTAGACTTTGGATCAGACACAGTATATAAGGTATCTTGCCTCGCTTTCATGTAAAACACTCAGAATAGGAACATTACAAGAGAGATACAGAAGGCATGAAAGCTGAGGTGAGTGTAGCAGAAGGCCTCAGGCAACACAGGAGGGACCTACGTGTCTTAGTTGACTTAGGAGAGCACAGGAGATAATGGAGTATAGAGATGGTTAGCAGGGAGGAAAAAGAGAACCTGGGAACACTGCAGCACTGGCTTTATGGGATAAGAAGAGGAAACCAATACAGAAAATATAGAAGATCCACAAAACATGGTGGGGGAAATGGAAGAGCAGAGGCTTTCTATGTCTTGCTACTCTTAGAACTACCTCGTGCAGATCCCCCGTAACAGAGGATCAGTGGGGCACTTACAAAAAATATGGGAATACCTGATCAAGCACCGAAAAACAGACTGTTAACTCCTGTAAAGAAAAGCAATAGAGTACATCTCAGGAGAGTGACAGTGTCCATGGATGATAGGAATAGACAATGCTCACTTGTGTAAATGAAGTTTCAAGAGGTATTTGGTTGCTATGGATTTGATGCAGGTGATCTACTTCCTTTTCCATTTTTGCTCACGTTGCCAGCTTTACTGTGACAGTCACTGCAGAAAGAAATGCTATTCTGCTCGAGGAACATCAGAATGCAAGGACAGAGTACAATGATTCCAGTGTCCTACAGAAGCCTTCTGGTAGAAATCCTTTTTTTTTGACTTCCATGTCATGACGTGGCTCAGTTCCCCTTTGCTCTGACCACCAAATGCTGGCATTGGGGAACACAGGAGGAGAAGCAGTATCGCTTGGCTTGTTCTGTTGGCGATGTGCCAGTAAATCCCACATAGCTCACGAGTTCATGTGAGGGTAATAGGGCAAGCTGGTACCTGAGGGCTTCCCACTTTATGGTAGTCACATTCTTGGCAGGCTATGGCTTCTGCTATGTAAGTGGTAGCAGTGAAAGCTCAAGCACCTTTTTTTGCCCATCTTGAATAGGGATGCTGGTAAAGGGGCTCACCTGAGCAAGGCTGTTGGGAAGGGAGAAGAGGGCTTTGCACAGAGGTTTTATATGTTCATAAAGTGCTCTGAAAGCCTCAGGGATAAAGCACCACTCTCCTCAACATGAAACACCATAGTGCAGAAAATGAATACGTGAAATGAATAAGAAATACAAATTTCTTATGAAATACAAATATACTTTCTGCCTAATGAGCAAGGCATAAGATCATATAATTATAGAATATGCTGGAAGGGGCCCACAAGGATCATCAGTCCAGCTCCCGGCCCTGCACAGGACAGCCCCAAGAGTCACACCACAGACCAGAGAGCGCTGTCCAAACGCTTGTTTGACATGGTCATTACTTCTTTACTATTAATATCATGGGGTTTTTTATTATTAATGTAATGATTAAAGGCAAAGAAGCTGTTTATTAAAGGCAAAGATGTTTTGGGGTTTGGGCTTGTAATACTTTGTGATTAGTACTTTTTTCCCAAGGCTGCTTTGGTGAAAGCAAACCAAAGGCACTGCAGCAAACCTAAGACGGTCTAAGGATACGTCAATCACAGCTTTATTGAATCCTGGGATCTCCTGGCGTTTCAAGTCACGCTTCGGGAGACAACCAGGAATGCCAGCCCTGTTGAAATGGTTGACGCAACTGCAGGCGGGAGTGTGGCAATGTGGGCTGCAATTGGGAGAGGCACCGGTGGAGGTCAGTGTCTGCCAGGGCCAGCCCGCCCCGTCCCGCGGCACAGGCGCTGCCCGCCGCGGCCCTTCCCTGCTCCGCCTGGAGACGCGTCCGCGGCTCCCACCCGCCTGCCGCTCTCCGCTGGGCTTCTTCTCCTTTCTCCCCGGTGTTTCAGGGGTGTGAGCATGAGCTGTTCAGCCTTCGTATTCAGCCTCGTCACAACAGAAGTGCTGCTGGATCTGACCAAGAGCAAAACGTCGCGGACCCTTCGGGCTGGAATGCAGGTTTCAGGTGTCTCCAGAGTCGGGCAGCACATGGATGTGCCTGTTTCGGGTTAACTATATGCCTCTCATCCTGTGTGAATGCAAGGAAGATCAGCACCTTTGCATGGTATTCTTTAGGCAAAGACTGTGTGTTTTAAAATTCCACCAAAAGCCAGGGCAGTTTTGCAAAGGACTTAAGCAAGGCCCTGCTGTAACACTGAAACCAAGCCAGAAATCCAGATCTTTGGTTAGGAGGGAAAATCACGTGGTTAAAACCTAACTGTTGTTTTATTTTAGCGAACTGTTTAACCAGTTTGCTAAATGCCTGTCAATATTTGTTCTGTTTCTCCTGTGTTTGTGCCTGCAGTATCAGAAGTGCCCAGAGAGCTGGACTTCCAGTTTCGCATGGACTTTGAGTGAAAGTGAGAAAAGTTCCCTGCTTTTGTACACACTACAAGTGCAAGCTGTCCCTTCGAAGGTACACAGCAGGGTACTAAAATATGTAAAGGTAATTGCCAGCAGAGTCTGGCTGCCTGGGTGGGGACAGCTGTCTTGGAGACACACAAACTCTCACAAACACACGGAGAGCCCAGAGGAGAAGGAAATGTGTGACAGCAGCTGGATGAAATGTGGCCAAGAAGGGACAGGCTGGAAGATTCAGGCTGTTTAGCCCAGAGAGAAAACGTGTGAGGAGAGACACTGCTGGAAAGGAGAGAATGAGTCTTTTCTGCTGCATGGACTCAGTAACAGTCTTGAACTGCAAGTAAAAGTTGGGTACTAGAAAAAATTTTCCATGGAAAGCAAGGAGATGTGTTGGGATGTACTGAAGGGCTCTAAAAAAAAATCCAGTGCTCAACCTGGAAAAAGCAGGTTATACAAATGGTTGTGGCGTAATTCATCCTGCTTTGGCCAGCAGGAGGGTGACAGACCCTCTCAAAATCCATCCTGGCCTGTTTCTATCATCCATTGATAAGCTATAAATCCTATGAGTTTCATACATCAGGATCTATTGACAGCAAAAATAGTTTTAATCAATGAAGCTTTGTGTTTTGGGTTTTTTTCTTTCTTGCTTGGATGGAGTGTCTTTTAAGGTTTAAACTTTATAAAGTATTCTGGCAATTTATCTCCTAGACAAGTTAGTGAAATTCTTCATCCATCTGGGTTCTAGTGGAAATTCCTCATTTCCTGAGGTGTGTGTTTGCACATTTATTTCAAAAGATTGTCTAAAAGGTAAGAACAAAGCCAAAATCTTCCTTTCTGTCCCCACAACTTACACACGCATATATTCCAAAGAAGACAAGGAGATTGGGAAATAATATTATGAAATAAAGCCTATGTAATTCCTTTTTCTTCAATAAGGGATGCCCACTGCTGTAAATAATTTTCCTTGGCCACCTCTTGAGCAGGGTTGGATGATGGAAAGCTGTAGAACACAAATCTATTGCATGCAACTGAGTTGAAATCCAGCACAACTGCAGCACGAGAGGTTTGGGGTCACAGTTACTCATTTTTTGACCATTTTTCTTGTCCTGTTCTGTACAGAAGTTGGTTAGGCAGGGATTAGGTAGAATAATCCTTATTATCTACATGCTTCAAAATTTTTTCTGTCACAGACGCAAGATCCTGGCACTGCTGTAATGAAAAGAGAGGCTCTGCTACTTCTCCTTCTCTATTCCTGCACTTACCTGCAGATCAGAAATCAGGCAGCTTCCTCTAGGTGATCGAGATTTAATTTCACAATTTTCCATTGCAAAATACTTACACTCATTTTACTACTCCAGAAATACGAGATTCACAAAGGATGTTCTGCATATCCTCTTCGCAGGCAAGTGAGAACCCTTAAATGGAAAAAACTCCATTAATTTTGGAAAAAAACCCAGTGAGATTGTGTGTTTAGTTGAAATATACCAGGCCAACTGACACTCATCCCAGCACAGATACAGTAAACTGCCATGCACAGGTATGGGAAAGACATTAGAACACTAGATGGGAATGAGAGGCAGAATCATTTCCCTTGTGGGTAAAAGCCAGAGTTGTCTCTGACTCTCTTAAAACTGATGATATGAATATTCCTTCATCCATCGCTCTCTAATCAAGGAATGCGCAATGAGTAAATTTTTCATGAATTGGATTAATTGTTCTGGCCTCCTTGCAAAGTGCTGTGAGTGCCATTACTGCAAAATCCTAGATAAAAAAATATGAGGAAAAGATACATTTTATTAGGAAAAAAGTCTGTTCACTTAGTATCATGTAAAGCAGAAAGACAGGCAGAGGGGTTTCTGATTTGTGTCTGGGCTTTTGATTAGAGGTTACTAAGCAACACTAGGACTGATCTTAGCCCTGCATTCCGCCTTGGAATGCAGTGCCTGTTAACACTCAGGTCAAAACTGGGCTTATGTATACATTCTGCTGATATCAAAGGCATGCACTGGTGCAAATGAAACAGGGATTCCCTGATTTTCAGGGAGAGGTTAACCAAAACACACACTTTCTTGAGCATGGTTTGGTGGGTGCAGCTATCACCTTGCCCAGTACTGGCATGGATTTCCTTTCAACAGCTGTATTTCTCTCCTTTTGTTCTTCTTTCTTGCCTGCTTCCTCCCATCCCATGCCCTGCAGCCTCTGTGTTCCTGTTAGTGATGTTCATTCCTGTTCATTCCTCGGTGACAAGGCCTACTAGAATGTGTCTTCATAGAAATACGAATGCAAGAATTACTTGGATGAATTACTCTTAAATAACGTGGCACTTACTCAGGTGTTTTCCCTAAACACTTTTCCCAGGCAGTATTCCATCACCTGAATGGTGCTGCTCTCAGCCACAGCTCACTAACCTGCCCCAAGGCCTAGGCAAAAAAACCCCCAAATCAGCAGAGCAAGGTGCTCCTTTGGGATTTGGAAGAGCACAAAACAACTTCAGTGCAGACAGTCTTCTAGAGTTGTTCAGAAGGAAACATCTTCCCACAGTTCATTGGGATCCCAGGGTAATTCACCCTGATGGAGTGAAATAGCCATGGGATATATTCCCAGAAACCCCAGCAAGTGCTGACACGGTAACTCCTGTAGTGCTTTTGGAGCGGCTGCCCTCACCAGTTACATAAATTAACTCAGCAAAGACTGCTTATATATAGAGAAGATCCTTCCTGACAGGATTCTTATGGCCATGAAGATAATTTCTCAGGACCCACCTTTCCTAATATACCTCTGTAAAATTAACTGCTGCAAAGAGGAGAAGTTATACATTATCTGTTTGTGATAACTTACAAATGTCGGTGTCACCAATATGACAGCTGGCTGTTGGTGACTGCTCTTTCCTATGCCAAGTGTGTGCCGGTAGTGACTTATATAAAACACACTGAATTTAAAACAATGTATAACCATTCCATAAAGTTCTATGGCCATCGGTAGAACAGCTCTTTGCAGTTTAACAAAGAGAAAGCCCATGGGCTAGAAAAGTGCCCCCTCACTGCTAATAAACTTGGATTAAATGCATACGATTTAATTAACTCAATTTTATAAAGCTGCATTCTGGTTTTGCTTGTGCAGCTTGCATGCCAGAGAAGCACACTGGCAGGCTCCCAAATAATAAGCAAATACAGAATATTCCAAGGTTGGGCTTGTGCCACCGCCAGAGCAGGGACAGCCAAATCTGCAATAGAAATGTCTAAATGCAAACTGCTGGAGGAGAAAAGCAGTGCCAGGGCAAAACCCTTTAAATAAAATCCCAGGATCACAAGTCCCACTGCAGAACCGTGGGTTGAGAGGTGGGAGAGATGAAGACAGTATGCAGCTGTCTGGGCAAAGAAAAAAGCAGGACTTTTCAACAAACCTGTTATGTTCTTACATAAAGAGAATAAAACTTATTTTCTTCTGATGCTGTTCTCAGGACAACTATATTTGTCAACATGTTTGTCACTGTATCTTCAATTTGTTTTTATTCATTTGCTTTTAATTCAGCCTGAAGTATACATCCAACATGGAAAAATTAGGAATGGAAAAATCAGAGCTTTGGTAACTTATATTTGGTAAAGTTAGACAAAACAATAATCAGGAATTTAGAGGGTAATTGTGAATAACCTTAACTAAACTTAACCATGATTGCTTCTGCCTATAACAGCATTCTTCTCTGTTAGTTTTTTAATAAACTAGTTTTAATGTAAAAATTTTAAACACTGGAATAATTACTGAGGAAAAGCTTTTAGTCTGACCGCACTCCAGGTGAAGGTACAATGAGGTAGTATTTAGCCTTTGCTCTGAAAATAGCTATTCTGGTATAAGCCTTTTTTGTACTAATTGTGAATTCAGATTGGAAATATGTGCTGGTTTAATTATGCTATAATTAAATGTGCTCAATATATATTATAGTAAATACACCATAACTGGGAAGATATCACTTTTTAAATTATATTGATATTTGCATTTTTCTAGAACAAAAAGAGGATCGTACACACATTCCATGGTGTCAGATGAGTGACCCTGGTCTGACTGCAGCAAATGCAAGGTACTGTTTTGTGTTTAAAGCTACACCAAGTCATACCACTTCAGCTTTACCATGGACTAAAAGCATTTATGTGGGTTGTTTTCATGGCTCACTTGGTCCATAGTAACTTGCTAAGCCATGATGATTCAGTTATGAATTTGAGCTTGAAGGGAAATATTTCAGAGTACTCTAGTAATGGTGCTGCAGCTGTGAGAGTGCAAGGGTACGTTTTACATTAACAAAAGCCCTAACAAATAGCACCATCATCCAGACCAGGCCTGCAAGAGAATTAAACAATGAGTTCTAAATACTGCTCAAATACATGAGGACTCTAAAGAGGACCAGTGCAGGTTAGGATACAGCTGGTGATCAGCCTGAAACACCGCACTGTTCCTTAGTGCTCAAGTGAATGCTTCACTTGAACCCCAAGAAAGATGAGTTTTGGTTGAGGAAAGTGGCCTCATTTGGGAATGCCCCTCGACATGTACTTGGGTTTCACTAAAGGCATCAGGATTCAAGTTTGAGCTTAAATCTAAGCATACGCTTATATGTTTTCCTGCATGGGGGACACTGATTTAGAGGCTGCAAACCATGCAAGTTAACCTCTTTTGAAAGCCACCAAGGCACTGTTGAAGAAGGAAATAAAATTAAAACTTCAAAACCAAGGAAGTATTTGGGCCATTATGTTTCGAGTTGAAAATGGTGGTACTCAAAGTGCAGAATCACAGCGAGATTACACAAGAATGACAGAAGCTCACTAATGTCAACAAAGATGAATTACCTCTGGACCAGGAGGTGGGAAAGAAAGGAGCAGGATTGCCCGAAGGTAACCTAATATGATTAGCATGGCAGAAATCACAGCCCTGGGAGGGGACCATACGATGTCAGACTGCTTTTGTATGATGGACTAGTCAGTAATGAGAGCACATGCAGAAATACATTGCTTATATAATTGAAAGTTAACTAATAAACGAGTTATTGTGCAGCTACAAACTCTCCAAAGAGGGGTGCTAGCTTTGGGAACTATGGCCTAGCACGCCTCTCTGTGCAGAGCAGCAGTAAAGGCTGGAAGGTGGATCTCAGCTCCATCTGCTCGTTGGCTCCCGAGCTCCGAGAACAGACCTTACCCCTCTTTGAGAGTCAACAAAGTCACAGAGAGATTTAAAAATCACAGAGATCTGCTGCATCACAATGAAATTATATGAGTTGTATGAATTAATCTCAAGGTATTTTTTGATGATACAGTTTGTTTACTGCTTGTCATTTTTTTTTAACCTGAGAACTGGGTACATCTGATAAATTGTTTAATTTGGGATTGGAAGAGCTGATGAAAGTGGGGTCTTGCCAGTGCTCTGAGAAGCTTACTGTCCCCATTGAACCTCACATGTAAACTATCCTGGTTACTGTAGATGTGTAAATAAATAAACATGGGAAGGGCAGCATCGGCTCCAGGAGTCTGCTCAGTGTTCCTGTTCAAGCTGTAACGTAGTGGGATGCGTTCACATGTAGGGTGAACATTTACAGTCAATTGCACTCAATTTATTAGATTAGGTATGCAGAGGAATGGAATAATAGCAGAGTCATATGGCAGAGGAGCTTCGCCATCTGTTACCTGCCTTTAGCAATGGACCAGTTCTCCATGTGGACAACAAAAAATAAAGAGTAGTGAAAAAAATAAATGGAGTACATGCTTTTAAATTCCCAGCTGGGAATTTGACTTCAAATTCTCAAATTACAATCATGCTATTTTGTAAGTGAACTGAATTATTTTCCAGTATTTTACAGCTGAAAAGATTTGCTAGCAGGCTCTTATTAATTACATTTAATAGTCTTCTGTTAGAAGCCTGTGCAGAGTGTGCCAAAGGCTACAGGCTAAGGGAAAAGATCCAAATAATGCAATTGACAGCAGCAGAATTGTGCCGAGCTCATTTTGGCAACCATTCATGTGTATACACTGAGATTTTTGTATTTTAAAAAAAATGTATCTATGCATAAATACTAACCCCTGAAAGAGAGATGAGGAGAGACACGTGACAAACACTCTCAGGCAGCATAAGTCAGGCATCCAAACCTGAAACTGGGGGACTAAAACTTCTGTTCAGGAATTTTATTCAGCTATTAGTTAACAGTGCCACTCTGGGTGAGGTGAGGTTCCTCAAGAACCAAAATGCCATTTCTATGCAACCACAGCACCTCACTCTTCAAAAAAGGTACAATTTAGCCCGATGTCAAACCTACCACAAAGCCACATCTGCTTTTAGAAACCAGAAATATCTCCACATGCTTCCCTAATGGCCAGCTGCAGTTATGCTTTATATCCACACTGTGGCTTTTTTTTTTAACTTGTGTAAATAAACCTTGCCTTCTCAAATCTCAGGCCTTTCTGCCTCTGTGCTACCAGCAAAGTTTGATTTATTCATGGAAACAATCAGTTCTGAGTAATTTTGTGAGCGCTTGTGAGATCTGTGACATAACAAAAATAGCATTGGTACTGCTGCAGCTGCTTTGGGAGACTGAATTTCTAGGATCAGTTGATATCCCTTATTCCTGCTTTTCCTCCCTCACTTCGCTGGGTGTTGATTTTTTCTGTTTTGCTTTTGTTGTGTTCTTTTAATCAGAGCCCAGACAGAGATGCAGGAGACGCTGTTTCTTCTTTAGACTTGGATGTTTATTATTTCTTCTCTATGGTACAGCTACACAAGTTCTGCTCCTAAGCTAGCAAGGTGGAAAATGGCCACAGAGTTCTTCTTCCAAGGCCTTTTGAAGGCTAAACTATCCAATTATATTATGCCAACAAATTTATTTTTACTTACAACCCAATAATCTGTTAACTTGACCTCTGCACTGCAGATTTTTCTACCCAGTCACAAACTTGCTCAAACTTATGAAGAAGAAGGAAGAAAGAAGACAAAGTAACCACCACCCTAAATCCTCCATCTTGTCACCTGTATACATACATCACTATAGCCCCAAAACCCATAATTCTATATCTTCACCCAGTGATGTAACACACTTCTATTAATTACACACTGACAATCTCAGTGTTATTACAGAGATTTGGAAGCCTTTTCCAGAGCCTCAGGTCAAATGCAGTGTATTTTTAGGGATCTGTGCTTGTTAACTCTGAGAGGTTAAAACTCTCAGAATCCAGGGTTCCAACAGCTGGGGATTGGCATGGGGTGGGAAGAAATTGTTTTCAAAACAGACATTGATCTTGTCAGCAGCAAACAAATGCTGCTGAACAAGAAATCAAAGGCTATTTCTGGGAATTTTTTCAAGAATTTTGGACTGGTACTGCATTTGCCATCTCATTTACTACCATGACTATTCCAAGAGTTTATAAACTATGTTCTCAAGCTCAGTCTACCTAATGATAGTTCAAGTTGTCCAATTCCTATTTCTGACCTCCATTAAAACCCTCACATATTTAGAAGTATAGACTCTAAAATATTAACAGCTGAACTAACACCATCTTTACCCTTTAAAATTCTATTATAGTAAAAAGAAATAGAAAAATGAGACATGCTATCTTAATCAAGAGATGCCATCATCTAGAAGAATGGTCTCAAATGAAATATTTTGTAAATCTATTTGGTAAACTGAATGATACTAAAAGATTTTGCATTTCCCTTGCTTTTAACTTAATTATCTCAATCCCATCTGTAAGCAAAGATAAATTAATTTCTCCAAACTAATCACGAGAGAATGAAACTCTTAGTAATACATCCATCTGAAGGTGTGTGTGCATAAAATGTAAAGTTACATTATTTCACATGTATTTGTGTGGGGTTTTTTTCGGTTTTTGTGTCTGTTTTTGACCACGTCATTCTAGTGTCATAGCAGAATGGAGATTTATTTGTTGTCACATCTATGTCATGGGAAGTTCTCAAATTGCCAAAAACATCCTTCCCTCCATTTGACCTCAACGTGTACACTGGGACAACTTGGTGATTTTGGCATCCTTTTACCATAAAAAGGGACTTGGATTCAGGGATTTACTGACCTAACTTGTCCATCTGAGCTGTTTTTTCCGCAGAAAGAAGCCTTTTATTGTGTCCGGGGAGACACAATAAAGAGGTTCTTACACCTGCCAGGTTCAGCAGAAAGGAGGATATGACATTGATTTATTGACATTATTTTATTTTTATACACATCCCAACTCCACAAGGGATTGGAGAGCATGTCACTTCCTTCTCCATCTCACTGGAGAAGAAAGGTGCTTATTAAAGTTGTTATATCACAAAAGGAATGAAAACCAGAAAATACCGTTAAGTAAACATCGGCTACTATTTACATAAAACTGTGTGAAAAAAATCTGACTCCAAGGTTAAAACAGAAGGCTTACAGAAAACCAGGGCAACATTTTATTATTATACTTAAAATTTCATATATCTCTGCCTGTGAGTCCTCCCTGTTCCTCAGTAGATCATGACATGCCAGCCAGTTTAACTCCGCAGATACACAAAGAGGTCTCAAAAACAAAGCATGTAGTTTGAGTGTCATTACAACATATAGAGATCCTAATAATTAACTCCTGAGAGTGCTGTGTGAGATCATACATTAAAACACACTTGAGTGTACCTCTAAGTAAGTAAGCAATGGACGTGAACCAAACCACTACACTGGCAAAGAAGAGAGACAAAGGGCAGGAGTCTCAAGCAGCAGGAAAAGCACCCAAGCCAGTCATGCATATGACAAATATGCAGGAATACAAGTTCCCCTAGTTCTGGTGCTCCTTGAGTGGCCTGTAGGTGTACACAATGCTCTTTCTAGTCCCAGTACACTGCCCAGAAACCAGTGCCTATCAAGCAGGATTAAAGGCTGGTCTGATTTTGCTCAGCTGTTGTTTGGTAGCTATGGGTAGTGGTGAGGTGCCCGGGCCATAGCTCTGCCATGGCACTTTCTTTTTATGTTACTCTGCTCTGGACCTCTCCAAGTGACTCCTTGGTCTTGCACAAAGGTGAGTAGAACAAAGTTTACCAGTGGATATAGTATAAATTCACTGGAGTAACCTAGCTGGTAATACCTGGTTTTTATGTCCTTGAACTTGTTCTGATGGTGGGCTGAGAACAACAGAATGTATTATAGTGTGTGTGTTTATAGGCTGTTAAATCAATAAGCTGCTGGAGGGGAATCTTCTGCATCATTTATAAATAACGGTGAGAGATGTGCTTTCAGCAGCACAGCTGCACATGCAAAGTGCCTCCATTGACTTCTGCACTGTTATACATTTTGCTGCATGATTAATTTAACTTGTTCCCTCTCATGAACTGCCCACACCAACATTTACTGCTCTAACCAGAGACAGAGATGTTACAAAGAACTGCCTTCCCAAATCAACCTTTCTAATAACTGGTAAACAAAAGAAACCGTGAAAATCAGGAGAGATATTAACATCAGAGCTTCTGGTCCACAGGCACCTACACCAGACTGTCCAGGAATAGATGCTCTCCACTGACACAAAAAGTTCATTTGCACTCCTGCTCTTTCACAATATGTCAGGTTTCAGATCCACCACAGGTCTCCTCCCCTAGCTTTGTACTTTGATGTCGAGCACTCAAAATGTTGAGTCCTGTACTCCACACTCATCTAACTTTCTGACCTTATAATTATTATTATTATTATTATTATTATTATTACTATTACTATTACTATTATTATTATTACTACTACTACTACTATAGCAAACTACAGCTGAACTCTGCTGAAAAGTCATCATGGAGCTGATGCAAGAAATTAAACAAGTCAAAAGCATGGGTGTGGGCACATATACTGCAATATTACTTCAGTACAAAATAAGAGGAGGAAGTATGGGTGATCACAGATAACCAAGAAATCCTAGTTAGAATAATGAGCAAATTAATGACAAAATAATATCAGACTGACCAAACCCAAAAAGAAGTCTGAAACAATGACAATATAAGCATTTAATTACTCAGATGTTTTAATGAATGAAGTAAAACTATGTTTCAATAGATGAATGATAAAAGTATTTAACTGAAGTTATCAAAGTAGTTAAGTTTTATGGAGCAGTTTTTCCAAGAGGTTTTCTCTTCAGAGTCTCACGACCCTCACAGTAAAGAATTTCTTCCTACTCTCTGATCTAAACCTATTCTCTGTCAATTTGAAGCCATTGCCCCTTGTCCTGTCACTCCAGGCCCCTGTAAAAAGTCCTTCTCTGACTTTCCTGTGGGGTCCCCTCAGGTATTGGAAGGCCACAATTAGGTCACTCCAAAGCCTTCTCTTTTCCAGGCTGAACAATCACAATTCTCTCAGCCTTTCCTCATAGGAGAGGTGCTCCATCCCTCTCCTAGCCACTGATGAATATATTGAATAAGCAAAACAAGTTGTGCTGTCAAGTCAGTGAGACACATTCCTTTGCTTTTCACCTGAAGTTCAGTTTTACCTTATTCACACTTTTCTGACACCGTACAGAAGCTACACTGGGCAGGTCTAAATGTCAGTCAGTAAGTTTGTTTATTTTCCTAATATAACATGAATTCTTACCCTCCTGCTGAGTGGGAATTAGCCAGGTCCTGGAACTCATGAAGAACAGGAGGTGCTGAGCAAAGATGAGTTTAATTAGTCGTTTTAGCAATCTCTGTCCAAACATTAGCGCTCATTTCCTCATAGCAAGTCCTTTTGTAATTGAAGTTACTTTGACAATAGAAAGGTTCCTTGTTGATCCTTCTAGTGACCCAATAAACCACAGAAAATGAGGAGCTGCGAAACACCACCAGCAGCCATCTCTTCTCCAGCATTTTTCCCCAACATTAGAAGACTGTTTTCTGTGAAGCAAACAAACCTGTAAGATTCTGTGCTTAATAAGATTTATTTATGCAGAACTGCTTGAACACTCTCTCAATAGAAAACCCCACTACCCAGTAAAGGTCCACATTCCTCTTGATCTGCTTTGTGTTTTCTTTGTCCCAGTCAGAACCTTTGGCTGGCGGGGCCAGCACCAGTAGCTCAGCAGAACTGCACTTGGCTGTGTTTCATACCTGGTTCTGACTCACAAAGGTTGTCTGGGAAAGTTTCTAAACATGAGAAATAGCCATTAGACATAAGGATCACTTTACCAGTCTGACAAATCAAGGAAGTTCTTGCCGGGTTAGGATGAATAACAAAGGGCATAGACGTATATTTAGAAAGTAAATGCATATGTATGATGGGTTGCATACATTTCACAAGCAGCAAAACTGAAAAGTTGGTGAAAGAACCAGTTCTCACAGGACTCCACCCAAACAAAAACAGCAAATAAGCAACAAAGTATGATGAAGCAGGCAAATGAAATCAAGGCATACACACCCAGCCTGGGTACTTTCAGCATTTATATGATCATACCTAACCTAAATGGATTAAATCTGAGTATAACACTGTGAAATATGAATCTAACTATTAAGATTGTTTCGTAATTATTTTTTGAGACAGGAGTATGTTTCAGTGCAGCAGTTTACCACTGGGAGACAGGAGTGCATGTAGGCAATATATTAAATCTTTCTAGAGAAACACTCAATGCAGTAGGAGTGAAGTGCAAAATTTTTTATAATTGTAATTCTTTATGGCACCTCCTACTCTGCCTCTTTCTTCTTTTGTTTTCTTCCTGTGCACTTTGATCGCCAGCATCTCTTTACTTTTTTGTGTTTCGATTCTTTCTTCTCCTGATGTTCTGGGCTGTAGCGCCAGACAGAAGGAAAGAAAGAAAAAAAAAAAAAAAAGAAAGAAAAAAATAGAAAGGGAGGGGCGGGGAAGGACAAAAACAACCCAGCCCTGTCTCTGCTCCTGTTATCAGTGCTAATGATGCTGTAAAGAGCAAATGCCTGGAGTTCCTGTTATTGCGAGCAGCCCAGCTGCGTGGAAGCGGCTGATAGGAGCAGCCCCGCTTCTGATGATGCTTATTTTAGCTGGATCGCGGGAACGGCCACCTGAGTGGGAAAGCCAGCATAGCTGCCACCAATGACGGCGAGGGGCTCAAGGGTGTGTTACTAGCGACAAACCTTGAGTGGCAGTCTGAAAGCACGGTGATCCCCGTTAATACATGGAAAATAATGGGCGGCAGGTACTCGCGTGTTTCCCTTGACAGCAGACCAAGCCTGAATTTTTAGCCGCTGACCTCTTTTTCCTCGGTGTCGGGAGGAGGGACAGGGAGCTGACGGATGGAAATGAGGTGCTGGGTTACCCCTAATGTCCTTATTCTGGCCCGGTTCACTGAGACACGTGGTGGGGGAACCACTCGATGCGTTTCTAGCAGATTATTTTTAGCCATGCGGATTTGTAAAAGCACACACAGCAGAGACGGTCATTTTCTTTTAGGTCAGCTAGCTCGTTAATGAATCGCTGAGGTGGGAATATCATTGTTTACCCTGATCGGAAATCAGAATTCCCAGAAAGGCTCACATCTCATTATCAGCACCAGAGGCAAATAGCGGCATTGTTATTCCGTGGATTGCACCNCCTCCCCCCCGAAACCTGCACAATGACATGTGATTCAGAGTTCATTTTGCTAATCAGTCCTCCTTTGACCAAAAAGTGCTGTACGGAGGCTTCATCCAGCTTGGTGGTATCAGATTTCAGTGTGAAAGTGCTACATTCCTGATTGCCCTGCACTCTCTTTGTGTTTGATTTTGCCTGCTAAAATAAATGGAATACTTAGAAAGACTAACCTCATTCAGAAAAATAAGAGAAACAAAACAAAACCAAACAAAACCCACAAAAACCGATAAAACAAAACAAAAAAAACCAGGGAACAATATATGAAATAAGAATTTCAGCTATTTTTTTACATGTTTGATTCCACTTTTCCATCCATTATGTTAATTTTCTTTCACTGCTGCTGTCCTACATTCTTTTTTTTTT
>VYXC01005332.1:397604-411393 GCA_013397175.1 Platysteira castanea | reverse complement strand
GGGTGTGCAGGGGCGGGGGAAGGGGGGGTGGGGGAAAGGGTTTGCCTCAAGTCCTTTGGTTTCGGCTGTTCCATTTGTTTTCCTAGAGGATGAGAGTGCTTTGGCAGGCTGTTGAAGTTTTTTGTCTGGCCAGCTCTCTCTCTGTATTTTGAGCCCCGTGTAGCCACTGCACGTTGAGCTCTCAACGAGAGGGTTTTNTACTTAGAAAGACTAACCTCATTCAGAAAAATAAGAGAAACAAAACAAAACCAAACAAAACCCACAAAAACCGATAAAACAAAACAAAAAACAACAGGGAACAATATATGAAATAAGAATTTCAGCTATTTTTTTACATGTTTGATTCCACTTTTCCATCCATTATGTTAATTTTCTTTCACTGCTGCTGTCCTACATTCTTTTTTTTTTACCTTTGATTTACTTCAGGTTTGATTCTACTTGGTTTCTGGTTTTAGCTGAAAAAAGCCCTTCTTTACATCTCTCAGCAATCACAAAACCCTTTTTTTTTTTTTTTTGGTACATATATAAAAGCTACTCTGGAAGACAGCTGTAACTTTCACTTTTCACTTCTTGCAGTTCATGACAGAAGTAGCTCATGCTACAAACGCTGCTTAAATCATCTAAGACTCTTAAAAGCACTCTGGGTTTATTTATTTATTTATTTATTTATTTATTTATTTATCTTTTAGAGCATATAGCTAAAGCCTGCATTTTCACATATGTCTTTTATTTTAAATGCTGCTTTTTCCTTGCCTTTAGTCTTGTCTCTAATTGTCTTTTTCTGAAGGCACTTGAGGGGAAGGAAGACCATTTGCATCACTATAGCTTTTTGTCTGAATGCAGTTACACTGGAACAAAATGGTATAATTAGAGTGCCACTATAAAGTGAAAAAAATGTTGACTAATTCTTAGAAGAAAAAGGACTTTAAAACAGTATTTGCTGTGAACTCCTGACATACATTTGAAAATCTGAAGGAGTCTTTTTTACAGACAGTGAATTCTTAATGTAAATAAAATCAGAAACATTTTTAATTACAAAAAAATTCCCCCTGCCCACGTTAGTAGTGATAGTATAAACAAAAAACCCCAAAACATTAGAGCATCCCTCTATTTCAAAAGTAACATTTCTAAAATAAGTAGAACGACATTTTGATTCATACATCAGAGAATCTTTTTGTTTTGCATGCAATAGAACATTTGTGTTAGCTATTTTTTGGTTTGTTATGGTTTTTTTCTTGGAAAGATGGGCTTCTTTTACATTTTTAAAGGCTATATTTTTATTATCCTCTTTTTCTTTTGCTTTTGCCTCTTAATTTTTCCTTAAACAGCCTCACTTGCTTTAGACACAATTAAGAACCTGAAGACCTTCAGAAAAGGAGCTTTTAAAATGAGTTATTCTGAATAATATAATATTTTAAAAAATTTAAAAAAAGGTTTGCATTTTTAAGCATCCCTCCTGGTCTTTCAAAACTAAAGCTGGCATCTGTGTTGGCTTGAATTTAAATGGTCCCTGCAGGCTCTTTAACTCAAAGAGTTATTTTATTCATTTGGTTGTTTCTTATTTCTTCCCGGAGGGTAACTACAAACCTAGCTCTTGTGTTTGTTTACTTGCCTCACTTTGTTAAAAGATTATGTCTTCACCAGCGCTTACGAATTTATTAGTGCTTAAAATGCACTCAAATTGCCGAACAGTTTGCCTTTATCACTGTATTTTACCTGGAGCATTTTGTGTTGTGATTGTTCCCCGTGTATCCCTAACAATAAGCTCTCTGAACAGAGAAATGCACCGAGGAAGCTGAGCAGAGGATGCAGGGAAGTGTCAAACATTATTTGTCTGGCTTTATTTGCTCCTATTAATATAGCCTTCATTTGTATCGCCTGCGGTCAGCACTTCCAAATACAAGGGATTCTAGCTGGGTACCTGACCTCCACTTCTACTAAAATATGTTACCAACACTTTGTTTAATGGGGACAAACCCATCTCCTGGGCTGTGTTTCCTCCCGTGCTCTCCCTAGCTCTCCTCATGCCCAATCCAGTGCATTCCTCTGCCGTGCAATGGAAGGACACGCTACGTCCCCCAGCCAAGCCCAAACAACCTCCTCATTCCATCTGCCCCCTTCCCTCTGGCTGATTGCTACTCCCAGTGTCCAGCATTGTCCCCATGGTGGTGCCAGCAGGTTTTTGAGGCGTTGTGTTGGAACAGAATTCCCTGAGAAGACCTGAGCTAAAGAAGATGTGATGCAGAGTAAGACCGAGGGGCCCCGAGTGTTTGTTCGGCATCGCCGAACTGCACCTGCCCTTGTCACATCCAAAGAGAACAGCCTCTAGAGACCAACGTCTGCCTCTTCTAAGCTATCTTCCTGAATCCTGTGCCTGTAGTTACAGTGGCCAGAGAGGGAGAATGGGTGAGAAAACCATCACTGGGGATGTTGGAAATCCTGGGACGAGCTTTGGTCTAGTTCTTCAGTCTGCCCTCTCCCTGGGCTGTCCTCAGCTGATGGCACAGCAGCAACACGGGCAGCTTTCTCCATCCAGGAAGTTTCATGAATTTCTAATGCAAGTAAAACAAGTGTCACAATCTCCTAGTCAGTGTTTCCAGCCAGATAAGCCTTTGATGTTTATAACGTGACTGTGTTCTGCCCAGCATTAAAGTATTTGATAGTTTTATAACCATTAATAAATATAAGAGACAAGCAGTGGAAACATAAGAGTCAGCATCTGGCTCAACCTTTTTCCTCTCTGGCAAGAAAGAATAGCATTTGAGAGTTTTTCTTTGGTGTTTTTTTTTCTTTTTAGTATATGTGTATCTCACTTGTGATCTCCAAGAAATAATTGGGAAAAAAATAAAACAAGATTATATTTGTGTCAGTGCAGGCAGGTTTGAAGTATTTCTGGGATGAG
The DNA here is from genome assembly GCA_013397175.1 of Platysteira castanea. Lineage (NCBI taxonomy): Eukaryota > Metazoa > Chordata > Aves > Passeriformes > Platysteira > Platysteira castanea. Next base: position 408,491 of record VYXC01005332.1, on the reverse strand, counting down.
TCTTGAACTAGATCCTGAGAAAAAAAATCTTTCTTTTTCATAAAGGTAACAACACTCCCTGTGGCAGAAACAGATTGTTACCAGTGTCAGAGGAGGAACTGAAGGTTGGTGAGAGGAACTGCTGTGCTTGGGATGTACATAAATACTGTAATATTCAAAACAGGCCACCCAGTTCCCATCTGTATGAGAGCAAAGAGACAGCAGAACACAACAGGGGCAGAGATACCTGAATATGTATTGGTGAGGGGAAGATTTTGTGGTCTTCACTTTAAATCCATGATGCAAAACGTAAGTCCATCTAAACACCATGACTGTTTTGACTGTCTGAAGAGACACTAATCACTTCTAAACTGCTCTGAGAGATTTACACCTAGAGAGAAGGGCAACTGATTTTATTAGATTTATTTTATTATTATATTTATTTATTTTATTTTAAATAATTGTTGTGAAGCTTCATGGTAAGGTTTTAAATTGGGAAGTGTTTGCTTTTTACATTACAGCAAAATCTTGTAGATAAGCTGCTGCCATTTTTTTCCCCCAGTTCAGCAGATACAATCTTGTTCTCTAAATTTATATATTAACACATCTTACTTCCAGCTTCATCAGTCTGACCACAGCACAGTTCCTTTTCTGTCTTTCCATTACTTCCGTTTTCTCAGCATGTCATAAATACTACTTTTTTTGGTCATGCATTGGTCAGGACTATCTATTTTCTCATAGCCTTTCAATTTGTTCACCTTCTTGGTCGTTGCCTTTTCAGGTGGCATCATCTTTTATTGCACACAACACCTTTTTGCTTTCTCTTTTGATTATCAAAGGACATTATTTGATTATCAAAGTAGCATCAAAGGACACCTACCACTACCTCCCAAACAAAAAGGTAAGGCCGCTCAGTTAATTTATCCTACATCCTTGCTTAAAGGCTGTCTCTCCCAGGAAACATGTCAGTTTGCTAGTAAGTAGGCACTTACGTGTTATTACTTGTATCATAATCATCTCCTTCCATCTGTTTCGTACCTACCTTAGAGGCACTCAGTACTTCCCTTAATAGACAACGTTTAATTCTTTGCATGCATTGTCTAAATGACGACTCTGGCCCTATCTTTGGTTGTTTTGGTTGGTTGGTTTTTTTCCCCAAAAAAAGGTATTCTCTATTTGTAGGGAGAAGTGGGGTCTCCATATTTCTGGTCAAGACTTATAAATACTTGGGTTTAGTTCTGATTTGTCTGTGCTGCTGAAGGATAACATATATAAAATACTTAGCTTCAGGCCAGCTAAGGCAAATTTTAAACACTTGCTTACAAAAAAAAAGGGTTAGTTTATAGAACATCCTGCCCTGCTACCCTGCTAAGATACCCCTGCCCCAGCCTTCAGCCACCCAAAATTATAACACACAGAAAAAGCAGGAATAAAAAGAAGGGCTGTTCCTTCCCCTTTCTGGTCATTTCTGTTCACCCTGAAGCTGATGAGATGAGAGCATTTTGATTTTGCAGATTTCGAGATGTAAACTAGAGAAGCTGATCTGTGGCTACTCTTCCTGTGTTGCTATTTCTGCTACTGGAGTAGTAACCCCCAACAGAGAGAAAAGAAAGACATTCAGAATAGTACCATCTTAAATCACAGACAAAAAACATATCAGGAAGCTACGCCCTTAAGAAGGGCCTATTATGAAATAAAGTCACATTTCAAATGAATTGTGTTTGACCTGCTATGAGGTCGCAATGCCCGGTCAATTATCACTGGAGTAATGTTCCTTTGTGGTCAAATGAAAATGCCATATCTCCAGCAAGACAATTTATCTTGAATAGTTTAGCTCTAGCTAGTTGAGTTAATGATGACAGATTAATTGCACAGCTTTTAGAGCGCTAAAAGGAAACACTTGCTTCAGAGAACAGAGTAGATGTTACTCAGGACATAGATCAATATTTTGTTATGCATCTGTACTGGATGAAACAGAGCCATCACTTGTGGGGGCCTGCCCCCCCGCTCCCCCAGGGTGGGAGGGGAGCCTGGGGGATGCATGGCCGAAAACGGGGTTTCCGGAGCCCCTGCGCTCAGGTCACGTGTTCTCGAGCTGTGTGTGTGATTGGATGTTTTGTGTGGCCCGCCCGGGGAGCGATGGGGGTTTCCCCGGGGAGCGGGGTCAGTCTGGGCGAGTGGCCGACCATGCTGGTTGGGTCCCCGAAATAAAGACCTGATTAACACCTTATAAAACACCGTGTCCCTAATTCTTCCATGAGCCGAGGCTGCTTTCAGAGGCCATAACCGGACCGCGACAGATGGCGCACAACGAGGGGCATTGGAAGAGCCCATGAACCTCTGAAACAGCTTTGAGGAGCAGGGAAGAACTCAGGAGNAACAGAGTAGATGTTACTCAGGACATAGATCAATATTTTGTTATGCATCTGTACTGGATGAAACAGAGCCATCACTCATAACTGGAACCTTATAGACTGCACTGTAGCACAAATGGACAATAGTATTAATAATTTTTACAGTCTTTTAATAGCCAATTTAGCTAAAATCATAGAATTGTTAAGGTTGAAAAAGACCTCTAAGATGAAGTCCAGCTGTCAACCTAGTATCACCACCACTAAACTGTCAAGTGTCCTCAAGGGCCATAACCACATTTTTTTAATACTTTCAGGGGTGGTGACTCTACCACTTCCCTGTGCAGCCTGTTTCAGAGTTTGATTACCCTTTTTGTGAAGAAATTTTTCCTAATGTAAGATCTAAACCTCCCCTGACACAGCTTGAGGCCATTTCCTCTTGTCTTGTCTCTTGTTTTACCTGAGGCATGAGGCTGATCCCCACCCGGTGCACGCTCTGGTGAGAGGGTTGTAGAGAGTGATGGGGTCTCCCCTGGGCCTCCTTTTCTCCAGGCTAAACATCTCCAGCTCCCTCGGCTTCTCTTCATCAGACTTGTGCTCCAGACCCTTTCCCAGCTCTGTTCCCTTCTCTGGACACGCTCCAGCTCCTCAATGTCCTTCCTGTGGTGAGGGGCCCAGAACTGGACACAGGATTTGAGGTGTGGCCTCACCAGTGCCCGGCACAGGGGAACAATGACGTTCACTTTAGCTGATGTAACAATCACAACCACACTGCCTTCCTGACCTTTTTTGGGGCTGACAGCTTCCAGAGCCACCACAAGTTGCTGCCTGGGGGATGACAGGAAGCTGCACCTTGCAGGGGGAACCTCTGACCTCTCTGAGCCCTGTGGGAGCTGGGCCCTGCATTCCAGTGGTGCCAGAACTTCTCCTGCAGCCCGTGCTCAGGTGAAGCATCGCTTAGGTGAAATATCAAGAGCCATCATCAAAACTGATGATATAAAAGTTTGCTCATGCATCTGAAAGGGGAAGGTCCCAACTCTCATCTGTCCTGTGTTGATGATTCTTTTTCTCTTCCTAAATTGTGGGATTTGCCCAATCCATCTCTCCAGTGGCTGCAAGGCACTGAATACTGCCCAAGAACAAAGGAATAGCAGAGAGCAGTGAGAGCACAGGGGAAGGGAAGGGCCAGGACTGCTCCTTTTCATGTCCTTGCAGACACAGCATCAGCCTTTGCTACCCTGTACTGTAAACAGATCTCTGAGCTTCCAGGGAGAGGTCATAAAATGCCCTAAAGTGTCCTACAAAATGGACCTTACAGCTCCTATAATTTTCTTGCACTTCAGTGTTTCCCATATAAGGGGGGGTAAAACAAAGTGTTTTGGCAAATGTAAATTATTGATTTTAGTTTTTCATACTGTCCCTTTCAGACAAGCAAATATTTAATCATATAATTATTCAGATGAAGCAAATGGAGAACAGAGAGATGAAGCAAATTGTTCAGAGATTTCAACAAACAGCAAAACTAAGGCTCTGGATGTCCTGCCTCTCCACTCTTCTCTCTGTGTCAGGCCATTTAGCTCTGAACTCCTGAATGTATTTTGCTCATCCTTCTGGAGCATTTCACTAATAGATGAAACATTAAAATATAATTCAGGATGACATTCATCACTGAAATCTGACTTAACAAGAGGCAATAAGCTGAAAGAATGGAAAAAACGGGAAAAATGCTTTCAGAAAAAAACCCTGAAGTACATAATGTGAAAAGTAGTTTTATTTTTTGGTAGAGGACTCCTCTCAGTATGTCCCCAGATACACCAGAATTCTGCAATAGGTGCCACACACAATAAGCTGAGACATTGTTCTAGTTTGCCATTAGGTTAACAGTGCAAGACTTCCAGCTAGGTGCTACTTCCCCTGGGCAAACACTTTTCACAGGCTCTCTGGGGAGCCATTCAAAACAGGTTTCATTGTAAACAGTTACGCAAGACTTCACAAAGGTTGTTAGCAGTAAAAATATGTATTCCACGCACTGTCAGCATTTTTTCCTGGGCTAATGTAATTACAAAGCACTATTGAAACCAACCGAACCTGTTTATACACTAGGAAGGGAAATTACATAACCCTACCTAGAAAAACGAAACAAACCACAAATACCAACCAACCAATCAACCAAAAAAACCCCCAAAAACCAAGTGCGATTTTCATAATGATGTGATGCTAAAAGATTCAGCAACTAAAAGTGCATCCAAGTCAACCTGAAACACAAGCTGGAACTCACCCTTACAACAGGACACTGTTTAAATGCACTGGACAGGGAAAGAAAATCTCCGCAAAGGACACCCACACCTATGAGAGGAGAGGGTTTCCCTTGGGTCTGCGAGCAACACCCACTGCTGTCTCAAGCGGCCACATCACACACTCCCTTCCAGAAACTGGTGAAGTTCTGCACTGAAAGGTGTTCCACCTTTACTTTTACCTCCATGGGGGAAGGCTCCTTCAGAACATCCAAGTTGGACAACCAGAAACATTACTCTGAAAAAAACGTGTGGGTTCCCTGGTGCCAAGGTCCCTGCCGTACCCAGCGGGGTGTGGCTGCAATGAGGGAAGAAATGAAGGGCAAAGGGTGGTTTCTGTCACACTCGTCAGTGCAGCAGTAAAGGGGACCTGCTCTGAGGGCTCACGACCTGTACCCAGGGTACGGGAAATGGAGGAGAAGGTGGCATCCACCTCAGAATGGGCTAGGAAAACTATGTAGTGCAGCCAACCAAAAACTTATGAGTAATACCCTTCTCCACACACCCCCAAATACTTAGGCTGAATTAAAACAAAACAAAACAAAACAAAACCTTCTTGAAACAAATAAAGTTAAGAGTATTTTTACTTGGGTCATTTTTGTGATTTCTGCAGGTCGTCTTCCCTGTCTATCAGCTGCAAACAGGTTCTGATAGTCTTTTCATTTTTAATGAAAGATCTGTTTTTCATGACAGTAGAAGCTGATGCTTTAGAAGACTGAGCAGCACAAAGCTTCAATGAAATTGGAGAAAATTGTCACTCTTCAACGACCTCATGTATAGTGCCAACAGGTATTCAGTGGAAGCACTGCCAGAATCTCTGTAACTGTGGGCCCCAACATACAGATCTTCCGTGTTATTTATTTTGTTGGAAATAACAGCAGTTAACACTCAGCTACCTTTAAGGAGCTCGGCTCTAAGAACTGTTGCAGTTACCCTTAAACACCTAAGCTCCCGTGACAAGCAGATTTTACAGCCCTCAGCTATCCACCTAGGCTTTCCCAGGAAAGGGGAGTGCCAGACACTTATGCAAGAAACATATCAGAAAGCAGCCAGCTGAGCACAGAGTGTCTCACGCTGGTCAAGAGTGAGAGGTGAAGTGTGAGACAAGGAGTGAGGGCATCTCAGCTACTGACTCCACAGAAGAGCTGAGGGACCTGAAATGGCACCTTCCTTGCTGTTCTTGAGCTCTCTTCACACGCATGCTTCAGCCTTTGTAAGAAAGGGTAGTTTCCACATATTACAGAGAATCTTGCCTCAGGGGTTCTGGGATTTCATCTCAGGAAAGGGCTTTGAGTAGCTTGCTAGTGACCAGGCAATGTCAGCAGTGCCAACCAGGAGAAACTCGGCTGCCTGTCAGGACAGTGGCAGCTGAGTAGCAGCTCAGGAAATGTCACTGGAGTCTTTAGTGGTAGAACAGGTACCAAAGAGACTGGCAAATGCTAAAGCACCATTTACAAATGCCTTGCACAAATAAAATAAAATAACCTAGAAGTTCATAATGCAGTCCAAGCCACCATCAGCTACTAGTTTTGCACTTTTAAAACGGTAGTTTTAATAGTAGGATTGAGTAGGATTAAGTATGAACGTCCATTGCCTCTGGCATACCTGTGATTAACTTCCCATTTGATTGCACTCTCCAAAGAGCTCCTTCCAGTATCTGAAGGGGTATACAAGGAAGATGGAGAGGGACTTTTCATCAGTAAGTGTAATGATAGGACAAAGAGTAATGGGTTCAAGCTGAAAATGTGCAGCTCAGCTGCTAATGATACAATTCCTCATCACTTCTGCAAATCACATCTTCTTTTTTCCTTTTAAGGGAAGTGTTCTTCAATCATCACTGTGGTGAATACAAGCTCAGAAAAATATTTTGCAAGAGTACAGGCCTGTATTGTCTATTGCATTGATGTTCCAGCCAACAGACATCGCATTTCTACTGCCATCTGCATGGACAATGAAAATTCGAATATAAATAAATCTCCAATATATAATTAAGAAAAGACAGTACTCATATTTCTATAAAGATGACTCACATGATGGACTCCTCTTCTGGACTTCAAATAAAGCAAATCTATTTCATATTACATGGATTTTGCTTCCTTTTCACAGCAAAAATATAAAGCTTTAAGCCTGGGTTAACTCTAACCACCACTGGTAGAGGACTGCTCTTTCTCCTTTCACCTTTCTCTGTTTCAAAATGATGCAAACATCCAATTAACCGCGAAGGGAAAATTATTTGAGGCAAAATATTTTTCTAAGCTTTTATATTGCATAAAGACAAAGGTGTAAATTGCTGCCCTCTTAAAACGTCTTTGCTAAAAATTTTCTCTCCAAAAAGAGGAGCATGGCAAGGTGTGAATTTTACCCTGAGTACAACTGTCACTTGGCTGAAGTGCTAAATGGGAAAGCTGTTATTTTAACTCGAAACGAGACTGGCTCTCAAAAACATTAACTCGAATTAAAGACAATTAAACCTCAGCTATCGTTGGATAATTTTTCCTTTACTCCTTATTTTCCCCAGCAATGGACTGTGCTTAGTTACCATTATAAAAAGGCTGTAAGTGCATGAAAGCTTAGCTGGAAACAGCCCAAGGTTGTTAAAGAAAAGGCAAACCCCGGCCGCGGGGTGCACTCCCTGGGGAAGCTGAGGTGAGGACGGGAGTGGTGATCCCTCACTGGACCTGTCCCAGTGGGGGGATTGGAAAGCTGCTCTCAGGACACTGCTCCGGGCTCTGCCGGCTGGGACATAACACGAGAGCTGCGCTCTAAGCTTTATGATTAAACACTCAGCGCTCTGTAACTTTGCCTTCCCAAATCCTTTCCTGTAACCATCCTAAGCTGATGAGAACTTAATGTAGACTATCTCTTGACTCTGGCAGCTATTTTCAGCATATCAGGCTGACTTGCCCGGGGCTGGTTTAACTAATGCTGATAAGGACATTTAGTGCCAAAAAGCTTAGTAGGACAAGTGCCCGTTCCTCGCATCGGGCACGGATGCCAGTATAAGCAATGACAAAATTTATTTTGGAAAAAATGTTTGCACAAGTTAGACCTTCCCGTTCACACGGCTCTAGATGTGGTGCCAACTTCTGACTCTCAGTCCTTCCCTTCCTCTGCCTGCTACCCAGCTCCTCCCTTTTTTTTTTATGCTAGCTGGCACACAGGCGAGTCAGCAGGAAAACATTTCAGGGAGCTCAGCTGGCTGAAAACAAAAGGTCTTCATCTTTGGGCAGCTTGGCTTCCCAAAGCATCTCATCCTGAGCTCCAGCACCAGCACAAGTACACACATGGGAGTTTGGGGCTTGGGGAGAGAGCAGGACTGTGGCACCTCCAGTTTAAATGACCAACCTCCAGGTGGGTTCACACTGAACACCAACAGCCTGCAACAGAAATGGTCCTGTCCTCCTACCTCACTTCCCAATCCTGGCCAAACACTCCCTCATGCCAACTCTGCCTGGATTACAGAGTAAAGCAATGGAGTTTGCTGATCCATCCCTTTCCCAGAAGAAAATGTGTCCTGGAAATAAATGCAATGACTCCCTCCTATAAGTTGAAATCCAGACCCAAAATCCCAAGGGTACTGTTTTCTCCTTCTTACTTTTCTTGCCTACTTTTTTTTCCTCTTGCCCTTCTTGAGAGATGTTATCCATGTTAGGAACTATACAGTCCTTTGGGGAATTTTGTCTCAGGTATTGTAGTGGCTGATGACAGCAGCTCCTCCTGTACAGGACAGAAACTGAAACAGAAAATAAGCCTGTTTTCCTTGCATGGCATGAACATGTCCTGTGTGACCTGTGTTACAAGCATGGATGATTTCCATTTCACTGCTTCTGTACATCAAGCCTGTCACTAACTTCATTTGATACTCTTTCACCCATCGTCTCAAGAAACTAAACCCATAGTTATTTCATTTCATGGAAGTTCAGGCAGATATGGAATGATATAAAATTTAAAGAAGATTATATTGACTTTATATTTTAATTTGAGCTACCTATAAGTTCAGGCTGAGACTGATAGGGGTAGTACTGAAGTTTTTTTTTTTTACCTTAAACACATGAGATGGGTTTTTTATACTTAACATAAAACATAAGATTCTTGAGCATGGAACAGCATGCTTCATAAGAGAGATGGGAAATAATTTTCCATTTGCAAACCGTGTGTGGGTCTGGACTGCAGACTTCTGCTCTGGCGGATGTATTTTCCTTTTTGACTGGATTCTGCCTTCATCCTGAAGCCTTTTTTGAGCTTGATCCAAAATGCTGGCACTAGTAGAAATCTGTTCAAAAAGTTTTGAACCTGACCTTTTCTTTTGTGAGTGGTCATTTTCACAGTTATCTCTTTCTCCCATTGTGTTCAGTGTTCCAGGAAGTATAGGTCACTAAAAATCTACAGAATGTCACATCCTCTAATAAACCTGCTAGTTTTATGTCTTTTCAGCTGGACCAATGTTTGCAGTGGGGAAGCAGGAATTTTTTCTTTTTTTTTTTAAGACATAATTATTAAACCCTGTACTGTTAATTTGCTGGGGTGTGAACAATTTTCAGGAGTGTGAACATGACTGCATCAGTGTTGCTTTTGATTTAAATGAGACCAGGAATAGGTCTGTCTAGGCTAGTCAAAATGTGGAGCTCATGTTTTCTAGATGCAGTACAGTATTAATTTTAATTGCTAGCTAGGACTTATTTCACAGGAGGGTGAGCATCTCCATTCTAATGATGAACCATTTTCTCTTTCTGTAATGACTGTGATTGCCTCATTATACTTTCCATGGTATATAATTTCTGTGTTGACACAAGTGGATGTACAGCAAAAAACCTCACTCATCCAGTCAGCCTGGGATACTCAACTCAGATTATGCTTTAAAGCACAAGTCTGCAGCACATATAAAAAAACAGGAGAGAGCAAAATCTTAATATCCCTACTTTGAGGTTCTGGTTCCTTTAGCTTCAGATTACATGAATATTTTCTTTCCCTCACTGAAAGAAAAGACAGTTCTCTTTTGTCATTAAATAAAATGCTTGAAATCTCCCAAACTGAGATTCTATGCTTTACGTATAGTATCCAGCATCTTACTGGGTAGATTTGTTTTTAAAAGGAGATCTAACAGACACTGTGAGTTGTCATGTCCTTACAAGATGTAAGCACTACTTATCTGAACCTTCATGGAAAATGACAATGCATTTGCCCTACTTATCAAAAATATAATTCTGAGCTGGCAGGTAAAAGCTGCTGCTTTACTCAGAGTAACCAACCATTTTGAAAGACATCAGTGAATGTTCACATATTCATAATTCCAGCAGAAATGGAGATACTGCCAATTTCAGCTCTAGGAACCCTTTTATTGAATGAAAGGTGCAACACCTCCTTTTTAGCTAAGTGCATCTGAAACAAACCCTATATGTTACCCACTTAATCCAATGCTTTTGACAAGGGCAGAAAAATTTGGTTTTTAGATTCTCACCTCATACATACAGAACAGAATCATATAGAAATGTATTTGAGCTTTATTTATTATGGACATCACAGAAAAATAACGAAAGGTAACACTTTCAAAATTTGGAATGCAAACCTGGATTGCACAGCTTTTATGTAAATATTTGGTGATGGGGGCATTTTTCCAATAGAGACAGAGCTGTGGACATAACAAAGGACATGGTACCAATACTACTTAACCCTTTACACGTGTCAGAAGCACATTTATGTCAAACAGCTTTGCTATTGCAGTATGTTGTAATACACATATGCCAATAAATTCATGGAATGTGCTCAGTTATGGAGAATAAACCTCGTCAAGCGCACTTTGATAAATGTAGCTGATTGTTTTGCTGGAAGTGGAATATGAACTGGGTTTTTCCAGAACTGGCAGGGGCTGCCATTTCGGACACCATGCTACAGAACCGAAGTCTGATTTGTGCCCTTTCGCAAACGCTCTCGTCTTCCTTTTGTCTCCTGAGCTAGCTTTCTGCAATTCCAGATCTTTCACTGGCAAGACGTGTGCGCTGCACAAGGAGCGCACAAGGCACTACATTTGCGTTGCTATGGGGACCAAGACAAGTCTGCTCGGCGCTCGCAGTAATCGCAAGGGACAAGCGCTCCCGACGGGAGCGGACCGCTGCCCTCCGCACCGCGGGCATCCCTCCGGCTACCGCAGACAGCCTCCAGGCGCTCGCACGGCGTGTTTCGGCCGCTGCCGTCCCCGCGCCGCCCCGTCCACGCTGCCGGCCGGGCGGGCGGGCAGTCCGGGGAGCGGCGGCAGCGCCGGGCGG
>VYXC01005332.1:356627-397265 GCA_013397175.1 Platysteira castanea | reverse complement strand
AAGCAGCCCCCGGCGCGGCCGGGGCCGCGGTGCCCGCCCGCTGTCTCCCGGCCGGAGCGGCTCCCGCGGCGGGCGGGCGGCGGAGTCAGCGCCGCGCAGGAAAACCGACGTGGAAAGAGCAAAAGAAAAAATAAAAAAATTCAAACCCCAGCCCTGCGTGCGTAGCACCTCCAGCATCCAGGCTGGCTCTGCTTTTGAGGGGGTGGAAGGGGCCGGGTGCTCCCGGGGAGCCCTTAGAACCCGGTTGTCCAGACCCGATGACCAGGACTGAGCCCTGCGGAGGAGACGTGAGAGGATTTGGGGGTGGGAGGAAAGGAGTTGAATTGGATGGACCTAAACGCATTTGTTTTCTGTGATGAAAGAAAACAAAGGAGTAGATAGTCTCAAACAAAAAAAGCAATCAACCATACCCAAAACCCACACGTACCAAATCAAACGTGCCTGGGCTGCTAAAAAGTAGGCAGATGTTTTTCATCTTAAGTACTAGATATGATTAGGTTCCTGTAATGAATTTGGCTTCCATATCAATGTTTCCTAAACTTATCTCTAAAATAAAAGTAAGTTTTCACTAAAGCTGACCCAAACTTATGTGAAACTACAAAGGGTGACACAACACCTATGGAGGCTCAGGTTCACAGTAAACTGTGTATCAGTGGTGTCAGGAGGTCAGTTTTTATTTCCTATTGAAATGTTAATGCCTGTGTTGATGTCACTGCTGTTTTGGGAAATTACTCATGGGGTCATAATTCTGTGTCTGTAACGGAATGGTGAACTCTGATCTCCTGAATGAAAGGTAATAGGTAGTTCTGCATTAAATGTGTTTCCTGAAGCAGAGTTGTTAGAAACAAGGTAGATGCTGTGTAAGAACTATGAGTTACTAGTATTTAGTTGACAAGGTTAGTCATCAAGATTTATATCAAAACACTTCATGTAACGAAAACTGCAAAAAGAACTTGTGAGTAGAAATGCAGGTACTGCATTTGAACTGGATCACTGCTAGGTTTTCAAAGGCTATGATTCTAAAAAATTAGGAATAATTAATATACGAGGAAATGTCAAGCCAGAACAGAATTTCATACTTTAGTTCTGCTGAAGGATACAGGTGTCTTCAGACCTCAGTGTGAAATTGGATGACTTTGTAAATAAATAAATATTCCTCGTAAAAACACACATACCTCTTTTGTACAGTTATTTGAATGACTGTACCCTAAGACACATGTATTTCACAGTCCTCTGAAGGAAATAATTGAATAATCTATGTATCATAGGAGTTGATGTGTCCTCTGAGCTAGCTTGTGTTTTTTCCCATCAGATTAAGTTAATATTTCTGGATCTGTGCTGCAGATAGACATTACTTCCTTCACTGAAGGAACAGATGTCAGTAAGTTGCTCTTCTCCATATGGACCAAACTTAGAGGAAGCTATTTTTTGTGCAATTGAGTGAGTTGAGTGAAAGCTGTTGTCAGTGAAGCATTGCTTAGGTGCTGAAGTTACTTGAGTTTGTGGTGGTTGTGGTTTAACCCTAGCAAGAAACTAAGGACCACCCACGTGGTCACTTTTCCCCTTGTGTTGAGACGAGGGAGAGAATTGGAAGGGTAAAAGTGAGAAAACTTGTGGGTGGAGATGAAGACAGATTAATGGGGAAAGCAAAATCCACGCAGGCAAGCAAAGCAAAACAAGGACTTCATTCACCACTTCCCGTGGGCAGGGAGATGCTCAGCCATCCCTGGGAAAGCTGGGCTCTGTCACACGTAAGGGTGACTTGGGAAGAGAAACACTGTCATTCTGAGTGTCCCCTCTTCCTTTTTCACCCAGCTGTGTACGGCGATCATGACATCATGTCGTGTGGCACCATCTCCCTGTATACAGTGTTGGGGACATAATCTCATTCCGTTTGGTGCAAGTCCAAATTTGTGTAGTATTTTAGATGACTAAGAATAACTATGGGGGCTGAACTTGTGATCCCATTTAACAAATACAATAATAATTCACAGCTTTTAAACTTCTGAAAATATGTAACGTCAGAACACAATTTTTCAGTAATTGAAATGTTAATATAGCCAGATTATACCTATAATTTGTATTTGTATATATCTATACAAAGATAGATGCTAAAAAAATTTACTACATGCATAGTGACCAATTTAATCTTCAGAAGAAGGTTTTACAAAACAGGAATGCTGTGTATGTAAATGCCCCAACTGAGGATGAGTTTGAGTAGAGTTTTAAGGTAAATAATTGGGCAGGAATTTTCTTTAGTCTGTCGTGGAATCTTTTATCGCTGCTCTTGCAGTTGTTTTTATGTGCATTTTGTTTTTTTGTTTGCAATGGTAACGGTTGACAATTTCGTACTCTGTTGGAATTCTGCAATGTGTGATGCTTTATTAACAGAATTGTAAGCTTTTAAATAAAATCAAAGTTCTGCTGAACTTTAGGAAAATCTATGGTTATTGCCCTGTTGTTAAACTTGCAAAAGTAATTCCAGTATTGTGCATGAAGGAGTAGAACCTAATGCAGGCATGGTAAGTCAGCATTTGGTGGCTAATACACTTTGTCAAATACGTATAATAAGGAACTTAAGCCTGTTCATGTTTTAATGCATGCAATAGGATCTTACGGAAGGTTAAATTAGAAGTGTGGCTACCACAGGAGTTTAATGATGACTCCTATCCCAGTCTTTTAATTGCTAAACTCTGTACACTTCATCTCTTGGGCAGTAACTTTAACAAGATGCAGGATTCAAGTTCTTCTAAAGTGTCCATTGATGGGAAAAGTTACCTGAACTTCAGGACTTGTTTCCTGGATCTTAGAGTTTTAAGAAGTATGAAAATCTTTAACCAGAGATTACTTAATCAGCTGTTAGTCAGATGCTGTGACATTGACCATGACATTTGAATTAGTGAATTTGCCTTGGCTAATCTGTGTTTCCCAGAAGGTATTTTATGTGTTGAGAATGCTGCTGCAGAGATTATTATAGCTCGTCACTTTGGTCTCCTCTGACTGCCCCCCTGTGTTGCATCAAACTTCAGCTGCCTCTCTGTCTTCACTTCCAGTTCTTGCCTCTTCCACAGCCAAACCCACTTAACAGACAAATGAAACTACCCCTCCTGAATGTCTGGTTTAGCTTCAATTGCTGCTTTACAGAATATACACGTGCTCACATTTTTATATGAGCACATGTATGCTTTGCTACTCATACCATTCGCACTTCAAGACAGTAATCTTGAATATCTTTAAATCTGCCTCAGTATTGGAGCATATTAAAACTCCTTTGCCACAGCGCCTACAGAGATTTGTACGGACTAGGACGCTTCTTTTTGGGGCCAGTAACGTTTTGACATACTTCCACACTTATTTAATCAACTGTTGCTTGCGTGCTTTCATGAACTTGTAATGACAGGGATACTTTTTGCTCTTGTTGCAACTTCTAGTTGATTTCATGAAACTTTTAGATACTGTGTGAAACATTATAAATTTGGAGAAATTTTAGCTACTGTGTGGCTCACCAGCCTGGAAGAATGTACGTGTCACCACCCCTCTATTATATCAATTTAGTTACTTTCTCTTTTTTCCCGTTTCTTCTCCCCTCCCCTCCCCCCTCCTTTTAAGGGAATTCCTCTTTTTACTCCTTTGCACATTTCCAGGGATGGCTCAGAGTAAAGCCACTTCAGCCAGTTGCCATGGGAGTCAGTGGCAGGGAACTCACAGTTCTGTGTAAACCTGTTTCAGTAGCATCCACAGTATAAGCAGCCCCTGCATCCTTGCTGGTCCATTCCTTTGCTGTAGTTGTGAGTGGGTCTCAGTTGCTAAAAACTTTGATTTTTTTAACTGCTTTGATCATATGATTTGAAGCAAGAATGCAAGAAAGTGTTCTGCCACCAATTTGTCCTGGTACAGGGCAGGAATGAGTGACAGGAAGGATGGCAGAAGAGCATTAAGAGGAAAACCTGTTCTGTTTGATTGGTATTTTGCCAAGGCAGGGAAATAGCTGTAAAACCTTGGCCTGGAGAGAGCTTAGTCGAGGAGTAAGACTACATGGCTAAATCGGGCAATCAGTCAAATATCTAGATGTCACCTCAAAGATTATTTTTGTATCCCATTTGAAGTTGTACCTGGCATTCATCTGGCCCCATGGTGAGCCAGTTCAGGGAGTTTAAAAGTTATAAAAGTAGCAAATTTTTACAAGGTCAGTTTTCTACCTTTTCCTTTTCCTGATCTGACTCAATGGGATCAAGCCTGAATTATAACAAGGGAGTGTCAGCTGGAACCTTAAATGCACATGGTGGAGTATATTATTGCTATTGTTTATTTTTAAATTTATTTAAATGTCACCTACTTTCTAGATCATGTGTTCAAAACGTGATAAAGAGGCAAGATTTGGAGTTTTATTTACACTGGAGCCATTCACTGGTGCTGTGATCTCCTTTAGCTGCTGTCAAGAAGCATCTGAAGTACTTGATGGTTGCAAATTTTGCAGTTGCACTTGCTGCTACATTTTTTAAACAGATATGTTTTTTATGCCCTACAGCTAAAGCCTCTATTCTTAGTATGCTGAAAAATGATTAATCAGCAAGAACTATTTGGTGTGATGGAGGGAAGGATGAGAATTTGATGCATTCTCAACTGTTTGAACTTATGCAGAATTAGTTTGCATAAGGAATTGAAATTTATTGTATTCACTTATCCTGCATCTTCAGTTCTTTGTCTTAGATGTATTAACAGTATAAGCTACAAGGAGTATTTAGTCTCAGTTGGTTTAAGGCATGTAAAAATAACCTGTATGTGTGTGTATATATATAAATATGTTTTAAAGTCTCCCTAAATATTTAAATGATTTTTTAACTTCATGGCTAATTAGAGTGGATATTCTAATTCTTTGAGCTTGTTCCTTTCTCTCTGTTTCTTACACGGTGGGAGTGGGGCAGGGAGGGAAACAAGAGAGGGCAGACAAGGCATTTTTCTCCGGCACTGTGATGCTTCATCTTTGTATTTTAAAAAACTCCAAAAAACAGCAACAAGAAAAGAGCCCAAAATCAACTCTGTGCTGCTGAATCAAATAGTTGTCAATCTTAATGCTAAACTTGCATGTACTGGGAAAAAAGTATTGCTTGTTCAGTAGCTTGGAAGAGCCAAAGCCTCTTTACTCAAGTGAAAATAATATGGCTGCTCAGTTAAGTGTTGGATTGTCGTGAACTCCCTGATGCATTGACTGACAGATGTGCCCAACCCATTCACGCTGCCAGTGAGCTGCTTCATTCAGCTCCCTTTTAAATGCCATCAAATTGGCAGGAAAAAGATCGAATCATGTGGCTCGATTGCTTAGTGAGTGTGTAAGCCTCCAGTATCTGTCCATAATGGGAGAGTGACTTGCAGAGCTAAAGGCAAAACAACCTGTGCAGCTGGGATGCACTTGGTAGAGGAGGGGCAGAATTTTGTGTGAGTATGTTGTGTCAGGATTTCGGCTCTCATCTTTTTCTCTTTTGTGCTCACTGAAAAAAGGCTTTGTAATTCGTTTCATTTTACACTTCTCAGTACTGTTTCTAGATGGTTCCTTAAAGGCTCTGAAAGTACAGTTTCACATTACACCTGCCCCCGTTACAGATGTGGTGTGGTTACATCCAGTGTGTAGCATCCCGTCTGCTGTGGTTGTTGCCCCTTCGAGTGATGGCATTGGATTCCTTCTCCCCTCCCTTGTGTCAGAGCAGCCTCGTGCAGCTGCTGCCAAAGTCCATCCAGCTGATACCACAGAAAACTTGGAACTCATCGTGATCTTCTGTAGATACTGGGCTAAACACTACTCCTCTGCTTAAAACTAATCTTAATCCCAGTTTGTGTTACACTGTCCCCTCCCCCTTTCAGCTGCCTCCCGAAAGCTTATCCTTCCCTTCAGTAAGGAGATCTGAATGCCCCTTCTCTCCCCTTGATAAGCACGTCCCTCTCAGGAAGGTCATCAGCCAGCAGTTGCTAGGATACAGGCTGGTGGCTTTGGGTTTAGCAACCCAAAAGCTTCAAGAATGTGCTGAACAAGTAAGGAGCACAAGGACAGTTGTAAAAGGAAAGGGATGTTGGAGAGAATCTGAAGGCAAAGGATGTGTTGAAGAAAAAACGAAGTTGTGGGTGAATAAAAAAATAAAAGATAATTAAAATTTTAGCCCGTGATTTTTAAGTTTTGGTAGTTGCGTAACTGTTTCAGCTGATCCCAGTGAACTGTGGTTGGGAGTGAAATCAAGCTCATGCTGTGTATTTGCAGAGTTGGGGGTTACTGGTAATTTGGTTTATATGAGCCTTAAAATTAAGAATTTTTTTGTTATATTGGGAGGGCGTGTAACTTGTAGCTTAATTGTGCAGTACCTTTTAAACTGGGGCAGGGGTATGCAACACTACATGAATTGGAGCTATTTATTAATTTAATGCTGTCTGAAGACATCCAGACTGAAAGAAATTTTTTTTAGTGTCTTTGAAGAAGTGTGCGTAATCAGTTTCCTGTCTAGTTTTTTTTTTTTTTAACTCGTGTGATTTGACAGAGGATTTGTGGATTCAAGTAAACGTGCCTCAGAAAAGTGGTGCTTCTCCCCCAGCCTGCCCAGAGGAAGTAAAGTTTGGAAATACAAGTCCACTGTTTTGAGACCCAGGAGCAGAGTTGACTGTCCACATCAGGACACTTTCCCAGGCTTATTCTTATGTGTTAGGGGGTTTTTTTGGGTGTGCTTAGTTTGAGTTTTTGTTTGTTTGGATTTTTGTTTGTTTGGGGGGTTTTGTTTGTTTGGGTTTTTGGTTAGGTTTTTTTTGTTTGTTTTGTTTTGTTTTTTAAATAAGTGCCCTGCCGTTTCATCAGCCTTCTCGTTGTAGCTTCTGGCAAAACCTTATTTCATGCATGTGAGTCTTTTGTCTGCACCATCTGTGGAAGAAGTGTTCTGAAAACTTAACCACACCAGAGTTCTGGGAGTTCGGTCACTCAGCCTCTTTGAGCTATTGGTGAGGTAGCTGAGATGAAATGTGCAGGAGAAGGTTTTAAGGTCTTGTCTCTACTATCATTAAGTGTATGAAATGCTAACTCTTTTCTAAAAAAACTGCTGTGTGGATTTAGTTTTCTGAACTGTTTTTATATTTAGTCTGGGACTAAATGAACTAGGGAAGAGGAGACACTGTGTGAAGCCATGTCTCTCCTGGGTGAGTGCTTTTATTCCTGGGCTGTCTTTACTCTCTCTGGCTCCATAAACTCTTTTCTGCACAGTAGAATTTCACTAAGATCTGTGACTCCGGTTTAGAGAGCACTGACCTGGGAGAGCTGAAATGCAGGTGTGAACGTCTTTTGTTTTAATTTTGCTCTGTCTTTGAGGATTAACCAGTGTTCTGCCTTGAGGATTAACCAGTGTTCTGCTGAGCGGACTCAGGCTAGTGTAGAGAGGCAAGTTTTTATCTTTTCTCTAATATTTTTGCATCAGGCCTTTTTGAGGTTTAAGTGGAAGAATACTTGGTATGTTAATGTCACTAGCCTTGGAAATGTTAGGTTCAAGTAGGATTGTTACTTTTGCTAAAATGTTTGGTCGAGGTGTTTTTACCACTTACAGTGAACTGTGTTTATCTCTGAAATTTGTACCACTGCATTGTATGATAACACTTAGGGTGTGAAGCATGGGAAAAATGTGGTCTGTGGAGCATGTTAAACAGTAGCTGTTTAACACTTGATATTAGCAAGACAGTACTTTCTTTGTTAGGAAAAGCTTTGTGATTTGCCTTTATCAGCATGGGATTATCCTAAAAATCTGAATTCTTTGCGGGGTTCTAAAATTAGAATGTATTAAAATCGAACCTCTGTAGATACATGGATTCAGATGCAGTAATGCTGTGTGACTTTTTTTTTACGTTTTATTAACTGCTGTATTATTACCTAGCTTTTGTTAATTCCTTACCGACTGCTTGCTTGTTCCTGTTGTTCATCTTTTGCTTGTTTTACCTCTGTTGAGGTTACTGTGAAGCCTGAGTATTCTTTGGTACCTGGCTAAATTAACAGGATGTGTATTGAGCTAATATGTGTTATGGAATCTGTCGTGAAACATTTTTTAATTTCATTATCACATCAGAAATCCCCAAGTCTATTGAATTTGTTTTCTAAAGGGAAGACAATTTTTTGTCCTTCCATTAAACTTCCTTTTTATTGACATTGTTCCTTTAATGTTTATTAAGTCAAAGGAGACTGTTTTGGGGACTGTTCTTTGTGTTGCAGAGTTTATGACATGTGAAGGGTTAGATTCAGCAAAACTTCATAGTGTTTTGGGCCCAAGCTTCTGAAATCTGTGACTGTACTGGGTCCTCTTGCTCTTATAGGTAAGATGTGGAAACTGAGAACCCAAATCTGAAGCTGGACCCTTTTTTTTAAGGTGCTGCTTTTTTTAACTTTTGGGGAGGGGTCTCACTGATAAATTTAGGATGTGATTTGGTTTTTCACTTGTGATGAACTGTGGCAAAACAGCATAACTGCAGCTTTGTGGCCATCTCAGCTGTGCTGATGTAACTCAGCTCCTGGGTGCTGCAAAAACCACTAAAATAAGTAATGCCAAATATTTGCTTCCCTTTATTCTTTTGTGAAGGCAGCTTTTAATCCAGTTACTTGATCAGCAGGACCCTGCCTTGCAGATGCTCCCTTTGGCTGCTGAGGATGCTGATGTTTGGTATTGTGAGGAAGGAGATGATTGTGGCATGGTGGCTGCTTGTGGGGATTTCAGCTATGGAAACTTGTGTTTGTGTTAGATTGTGCTAGTAAACAGCAGGCAGTCTCCTCAGCCAGCCACTCCTCAGTGTGTACCTTCCTCGCTGCACACTCCCTGCTTGCTAAGGGTGTAAACTTGACTCACTCACTCCTACAGGGCCTTAGGTCAGAAGTGCAGGTTTGAAATCAGATGTTGTAGAGCTTCTGTCCGAGTGAAGGTGGGAAAGGGGAGAGTTGGACAGCTTTGCTCTGTAAAATCATTACAGCTAGCTGAAAAAAGTAAGAGATGAACTGTGGAGAAGAGGCCTATTCAGAAGTAAAATAGGCATGGTGGGGAGGTAGTTTTTGAGACTGAAATCAGCCCAGTGAAAGGATTTGATCACAGGTACATCTCTTATCTACATTTGAAAGAAAAGTCTAAGCTCAAGTGTCTCAGTGAATTAAGTGAAAATTAAGTGAATTTTATAGCTTGTGGCTCTCAAAGCACTAATGTGCATTCCTGGTTGTGATCATTACTTACTACTTGAGGCCTTATTCTGTGGAAAAAAACATTTATATATTTAGAGACTCTCCTTGTTCGCAGTCCAGTATTGGCAAACAAGACTGGTTTTGGAGAGCCTGGTGGTGAAGTACTCTGAAGATGCATTTGCAGCTGATCACACTAAGTACAGCAGCACCTCTGAACTCAACTCCTACTCTGTGTAGAAACTCCTGTTCCCCATCTAGGGAGGGACTGTGTCTGCTGGGTTACATAACCCTTCTGTGGCACAGCCCTATCTGATGCCAAAAACATTCACGCCAAATTTAGATGCACACTTATGTTTGTGTAAGCCATCAGCACAGAATTTCAGCGTGTCCTGATTAAATAAGAAAATACTGAATGCATAAGTAATTCATCTAATAATTTGCTTTCTGTTATTTATTAGTATATATCACAGCTCTGCTTATGTCTGTGTTGGAATGAAGAAAGCTTTGCTCCATTTTCTTTGTCTGCTTTCTATTTTGAAGATCCTTTTATACTAGAAAAATTTTATACTAGAATAGTTAAGATTATTCTTAATAATAACGTAGTTTGCTAAACTGTGTTCTACTTGAATGATACTTAAAAGTAAGTTCACATATTCAGAAGGAAAGAGTTTTTCTAAAGATTGTTTCCTGGTTTCCACCCCTTCAGAAATCATATGAAAAACTTGTTCAATCATACAGATATAGTTTGCAATGCTCTTTAGGGTCAGTTTCCCAGAAAAAGAGTATTTTATTCCACCTTAAGGAACTTATATCAGAATGTTCAGAATCCAAACTCTGTATTGACCTCTTACTTCCTCTAATACAAACTTTTTTAAGGAATAATACTTACTGTCCTTCATCAAGGGAAGGGTGCTTGTCTCTTCTCAACCAGTCACAAATACTCATTTTTTTGTTTGCCACAGCCGAATATGGCACATTTTCTCCTTGAAAAATACTTTGAAAACAATATGCAGTCATTTGGATCAAGTGTGTTTCAAAGTTGGCTTTCAGGGGTTTTCTTGAGAGCCTGTTGTGTGTTTCTGAGTATACACTTTGCAGTGACTTATTTGCTGTGGTTAGAAATTAGATATTTTAATGCTAAGCATATTTGAATAAGTGGGATAAATGACTTGAGTCACTCATCTGTGTCTAAACCAGAAAAGGTGTCTGAAAAGGGTTTGAAATTTTATCCATAAAACCATGCTAACCAAAACAAACACAAATCTTCCTTCATCTTGGGGTAAAATGTCTGCCTGTCATGTACTAGCAGTTAGATACCACTCATGTTTTGAGGAGCATACTAGGGGAATGAAATAAATAGAATCTCCCTGATTTGTGTGGAAGCTGAAGGGGTAAAGGTTGGGAAAAAATGGAGAAAATGTCCTCTTGTCACTGTGTATGTTTGCTTCATGTAGCTCTTTAATGCAGTTGCAGAATTGTTTGTGTTGGACGTGACCTCAGTCATGTCCAACCTTCTGCTCCAAACAGCATCTACACTGAGTACTTTGGTCTTCTCTGTATCAGCTATCACCTGTCCTATTTTTCTTTCTGATTCTTTACTGCTCGTGTAATAGTAGAAGGTTTTCATGTGGCACTGAAGTCCCATGCTGTTTTCAGCTTTGGTTGTGTTTTGACTTCCCTGGCAGGGGTGCTGCATGCCTGGGCAATATTTGTTTGTTCTTCCCTTGGTAGGCTGTTCTTGCTTCTTCCTCCTTAGGCCAAGCTGCTGGTTGATCTGTTTACTTTGCTGGGTGTTGGGATGTACTTCTTGTGTGGTTAGCAATTGTCCTTAAAATACTCCCCAGTATTCTTGAGCTCTTTTGCTTTTTAGAACTGGATCCCACAGAATTCCAGCTACTGGGTAAGTCAGTCTGCCCGTATGAAGTGCAGAGCCTGTGCTGGATTTGCCTTCCTTCTCTCAGGATTTTAAACTTCACTATTTCGTGGTCACTGCAGTCAAGGCTGCTGTTGATCCCATCCCCAGCAAGTTCTTAGGGTTCTTTTTTCCTTGAAAGCAGTTGCAAGAAAGTATCAAATGGGGATTGACTCATTTAGTGCTGTTTTTCCCTGAAATCTTTTGCAAATTAGCTTTTGTGTGCTTCTGTGTTGCCCTTCTAGATGTCACAGAGGTGAAAATGTCCCACAGTAACCACTCTCTGTCATTTTTAGAAACTTTCTGGAACTGCTGAAATAGTCTTCATCAGCTTTCTTACCCAGATCAGGTGATTTGTAACAAACTTTGACTGTGGTGTTGTCCATACAGTCCTTTCCTTTAATCCTGACCCACAAGCTCTTAGCCAGCCTGTTGTCTGTCCTGTAGAACAGCTTTTTGTGTTGCAGCTGCTCCTTCAGGTAGAGGGCAGGTCACCTGCCATTCTTCCCTTCCTGGCTTTCTTGTGTCCATCCACGACAAAGCACCGGTCGCACCAGCTATCGCACACATCTCGCTCTGGTGTCAGCTCTGTGTACAGGTGCTGTAGGTGGTTTCCGTTTTAACATGCTTTATCCTCACCAGAGTCTCTCTTACTCTCTTCCTCCCACCAGGTACTTCCCATGGCTCAGTCTCTATTCCTTCTCCTGACTGAAAAGTTCAGATATCATTACCTGGTGGATCTCTCATTTACAGTGCTCGTCACCAGCTCTGATGAGGTTGCTCATAACCCGCTTCCTCGAGTGGATCCCATCTCTAACTTGGCAGCCCTTGTTTCTCAAGGGTACTTGTGTCCATTAAAATTAAGGTGCTCCTTGCAGTGCCAATCTTGTAGTGAGTTCTTAACTTGAAGGATGTGTCTCTACAAGCCTTTTCCCCCTCACAGGAAAAGAGCAAGGAGAGTAAATGTCACCTGGGATCCCATGTCCTCCTTTGCCCCTGGAGTTTTCTAGTCATGCTTGATTTGCTTCAGGTCTCCTTTGGTAATGGCAAGTAATAATTAAGTGGGAAAAGAACAAAAAAGAAAAGAAGCAGGCAATAGTGGTGATGATAGTAAGGCTCGGAAGACCCTTGATAATCTCTGATATGTTGAATCTGGCCAAGCCTCCTTCTCCAGCATATCTGGCAGCAGATATGTGTCTTCTCTGCAGAAGGGAATCTCCAACTAGTATTTCCTGCCCCTCCCTTGTGTTGCTAATGCTCAGTCCAAGCCCAGCTAGCTCTGACACGTACCTTAATTGAGGTGCTTGCTGCTTCTGCATGCTGATGTTGACCTAAAAGAAAGAGAAAGTGGAAAAAAGCTTTATATTTGCAGCTTTAGTGTTAGAAAAAGACTGTGGAACACTGGTGTAATAAAAGAGAGGTGTTGGCAGATGTGCAGTAAGAAAGGAATTGAGATTTATACAAAAGCTCTGATAATTAGAAGGCTCAGACTAATGTTTGAGTGCCTCTTTTAGCAGCTAGTGTGTGCGGGAAGCTTCATGTGCAGGAATGATTGTTGAGTGTTATCCTGAGGATTGTGTGCTTTAGCTTTCATTGACGTGTTTGCATGCAGCCAGTGTGCATGCAAATACTACTTGAACTTCAAAAGTATCAAAAATGGAAACTTTAAAAAGATTTTTATGACAATCTTCTATTTTGGGCAAGGCTCTTCAGGATGTTGGATTCTGCTTTTATTTGGCACATAGTTACTATGTCGATTTGCATGTTTGGATCAGAGAAATGAGTGCTGTAGTAGAAACTGAAACATTTGCTATTTCTGGCTTTTAGAGCACTTGGACCAAGCTGACAGGCAGTGATAGGCAGGACTAGTGGAGTCTAGTTTCCTAGAAGTGTGTCTCTGAAATGTAGTACTTCCAGCTTTTAACGTAATTTTTCTTCCCAGTTGCCAGTGTCCCTTTCTCAGTGTTCTGCCATGAAACTGTAATGTCCACTTTGAAATGATACTCACGTGAGTTGTCAGGCAATGAAGAGGCAAGAGATAGTTGAAGAATCTAATGCTTCTTAGCTTTGTCAGTACGAATGAGTACTTGAGGGACTTCTGGTTATACTGCACTGTTATTTCTGCTTTTACATTTGTTTGAAATTGTCAAAGAGATGAACAAGTAACAGCTGAAGAGGGAGAGAAATAAAACATTGATCGTACAAGTCCCATTTGTTTAGAAAAGTAGTCAAAAAAATCAACATATGGATACTCATCTGTCCAGTTTGATTTGGCCATGTTGTGTTTCAGCAGGTATCAACTGAAACTCTGAGGGGTTTATACTTTTTAGTAGTAGGGATGTGTCATAACATCCCCAGAGTAAGAATTCTGTTACTCACTATCTGCTGTGAAAGGCAGAGTATTGCTTTTACATGAGTTATTGTCCAGTTTGTGAAATTTTCAGCTGGTCCTCTCAAGGGGAGGGGGAAGCAAATGTGTGTGCTGTGGTCCTTTGTTGTGGATCTTCAGCTGGCAGTGTGAGTGTGACTGGAGATACTGCCACGGAGCAGCAGCTCTGCTTCAGTGATTTACTTCAGAATGAAAGCTTTTAATTTCCCAGGTTACAGATACTAGGCTTTTAAGGAAGTAAGTAACATCATAATGTATTTCACTATCAGTCACTTAAACTCCGCTTGAGTTCACATCCCTTTTCTTTAATATGGTAACGCTGCAGATGCAGAAATGCAATTTGGAGATTAACTTGAGAATATTGTATTACAGTTCCCTAATGAGGCCATGGGGAAAAGGGAAACAAGATTGTGGAAGTTGCTTTAAAAACAGTTCAGGAATTTACATTAATAATGTAAATGCTACTAAAAGTCTATTATGGAAACATGCATGTACTCTAAATCTGCCCATAAACAGAGGTGATGGGTAATAGTACTGTTGTCTTTGTTTATGTAGAGCTGACCAAATTTATTCTATTCACTAGTGAAACAACATTTTAAAGAGGTTTAGAATGGCTAGTTTTACACTTGGAAATCTGAAAAGATCCTTTAGGAGGAGATAGGATTTGTGAAAGTCAACGTGGAGATGTCTATTATTTAGGGAACAGTATTAATTCAACCTGGTAGCAGAGAACTAACTGTTCAGACCTGTTTACTGTGGTCAAAAAAGAGGTGGTACAAACCTCTTGGAGTTGTCTTTGAAAAGGTGTCCATTGTTGGTAAGAGACATTGCACGTAAATCTCTTTCCTGCCTCAAGCTGATGTGGGTTTTTTTGGTTGGTGTTTGGTTTTTTTTCCCCCTTTCCCCAGACTCAAGGTAATCTCATAAAAAGTAATACTATGAATGGTAGGAAACAAAATAATCCTACCTAGTCCGTTAGTAATTAACTATTGTGAAGGCCTTTTCTTGCAGACTGTTGCCTGGAATTTAGTATGTAAAGTGATTTCTCTTTCTCAAGGATTTTTAAAAATACCTGTTAAAGATCCCATTGTTTTGTCATCAGGAAGAGAATGCAAAGACTTGATATAGAGCAAAATTTTAGTAAAGCAGGAGGATATCTGTTGGGTCCCTTCCAACTCACCGTGTTCTATCATCTACTGCAGGAAGCTCCTCTACTGCACTGGAGAAGCATATAGATCCTCTCTGCTATACGGAGAAGTGCAAGTTAGACCAGAAATGCACTGTGTAAAATGACTTTAAACTTTTTCACCTGAGGCTGTTACCTTACATCTGTAAAAGGTGCCAAAGCCATCTATGTTCCTCACACTGTCCACTCTCCTGGTGGCCTTGCAGCTCTCATGGCTGTGGTCACATCTTTGTGTCCATCTCACAACCTGCACACATAGAATGCCTGAAAATCTGAGCTTGGTTTCCAAGAAGGTGGACGAAGCAGTGACTGTACCAGTGCCAAACCTGTTTCCATCATGAGCAAAGGGTGTGCTTTCCACATCCTGGCTGTGATGTGCAAGCCTTTACACTTGATATAAGGAAAGCCTGTGTTTGTTGTGAAATAGGGGGAATCTTGCTCCAGGCCTTTTGAGTAGCTCTTTTTGTGTCACTATATGGATTCTTTTTCAGGGTTGAATTGAGGAAAATTTGTTGTTTGGAAGCATGTTTGCCTAGAGGCATGCGGAGAAGGATTGCAGAGCCTTTTTAGAGAAGGAAGACAAGCAGAAAAGACAAACAAATGCAAAAAACTCATTGAGATTTTTGGAAAATATTTATTTGTTCTCTATCTCCTTGTAGATAGAGGAGCCCTCATAACTCAATGCAAAGTAACTTACTTCCAATCCAGGACTTCTCAAGAATTCTTTCCAATCTGGCAGACTTCACTGCTGTTCCATACTTTCATTTTACAGTGAGGGAGTAATAGTAAGCTGATTAGATAGTGACTTGAAAACCTGCTGCTGGAAATGTTTAGTTTAGGTTTGTGTGGGACTTGAATTGTGCAAACAAAAAAAAACCCAAACAGCTGTGGCTTGAAAGATGTAGCTGCCTGTTGGATGTAATTCCAAATGAGCAGCACGGGACTTTGCAGGGTGTTGGGTAACGGGATCTGCACAGGCTCGCTTCAGCGGTGACAAGTCTGACTGGTGGTATGATTTCTATACAGGATGAGTATGTCATAGAGCACTTAGAGTGAACAACTGCATGTGACTTGTTTTCAAAACACAAAAATATGTTTTTATAGGTCTAACAAGAAGCCTAACTATAACTTCAACTGACCAGTCAATGTTTGAAAAAGCACAAGGAGAGAAAGTTACGTTGCCATGTACTTTTGAACTCTCGGAAGAAGATGAAGGTCCACTAGATATTGAGTGGGTATTGATACCAGCAGATAATCAAAAGAGGGAGAAAATAGTAAGTAGAGACTTCTTTTTGGACACTGTTAATTCAGTTGTTTGAGTAGCTCAATGTATGAGTTTTGTTACTGACTTTTTAAACTTCCACCTTTTCAGGTTGGGATGCTTGTGATCTTAAATTGCTTTGAAGCACCAGTCATATGAAATCTAGTGGAAGTTTTGAAATACCAGATTAAGGATGAAATGTCAAGATATTTTTCACTATAAACTTGCCTTCTAATGAAGATCTCCCAAATTAAATACACTTCAGTTCCAAAAAGCAAACTTTGCTTTTGTACCTGCATTATCTTCCTTATTAAAAACAGATTCATGAGGACTTAATTTTAAATATATTAACTCTTAGTTATTAATGCTTTTCTGTCTTTGGAAGCCTTATCAGTAAGATGATTCATATTAGTGGTCAGGTTTTGCAGAATTAAATTAGAGCAATTCTTAACAGTTTTCTTTCAGTCAGAAGTCAATGCTGACATATTGGTACTTGGTCAGGTGTTTGGTTGGAGTACTCACTATAATGCTGTGTATGGTGATATTTTGAAGATGGAGATATTTGACTATTTCATATTTTTGGGGTGAAAACTGTAGAAAGGACCTTGAGAATTCAAAGGGGCCAAATTATTTTAAATGTTTGCATGTTAAGTGGATTTCTGAATCATATTTCTTTTTTTTATAGATAATTATGTATGCTGTAGACAGGATTTATGATCATTATTATGCCGCTATGACTGGGCGAATGCAGTTCACTAATCTTGATCCCAGATCTGGTGATGGTTCGTTGGATATCCTGAATTTAAAGGCAGCAGACACTGGCACATACCAGTGCAAAGTGAAGAAGGCTCCTGGAGTTCAAAGCAAAAAAATACAGTTGACTGTACTTGGTAAGATAATTTCTTTTCTTAAATTTTCAGTGATGTTTTTTATGTTCTTATTCCGTCCTGTCTTCAGTGTCTGAAATGAAAACTTCAATTGGGCAGTGTTGTACTGAATCTGTGGTGGTTGTGGTAATTATCGAGGCCTTGGGAAGGATGGGCTTAAATCTGTTCTAGGAAATGAGGGGAATAATATTTAGAATAACAAGCATTTTTAGAAGTTCTGTGCCTGGCTTGTATTTCATAGAAAATCTTTCTGGCACAAATTTTATCCTTTGCAAAATGGACTGACTACTAGAACACAACTAATCAGCATTTTGATTGTGACTGTTATTAATTCAGTGATGTTTTGTTTATTAGTAAAGCCAGCAAGGACTAAGTGTTCCGTTGAAGGATCACAGGAGATCGGAAAAGACGTTACCTTGAAATGTGTGTCACAAGAAGGATCCCCACTTCTGACTTATGACTGGAGGAGAGTATCTGGCACACAGGAACTTCCTGCCACTTCCATGCTGAGTACTGTCAAACTTCATTTATTACTCTGAAATACTTAAGAATATTGCAATAGTATTTTTAGCTTATATCCCAGGGTTAGTGTTATTATAGAGTAGTCAAGATTAAATGTCTCTTCTGCCCTCCAACAAAACTGACTTTGAAACAAGCTGGAGTTGATTTTGGTTTTTAATTCATGCTGGGAAATGTTTTAAGCTTCAAGTTGAGATTCTCACCATTAGGCTGCAGTATCATGCTCACCTGTGCTCAAATGTTGTGAGCTCTCAAGCTTGCTGATGCTTTTGCTTTTGTGCTCAAGTGGACAGTAGGCAATTCAGATGTGGCTTCAGTTTGATTTAAAACAAGCAAAAAATCTCCAATTTTTTGTAAGCTTCTGCACTCTAATAGACTATGTAATATCCTAAAACACAGATCCCTAAGAATCAGCTACAGAGGAAGAACCTAATACTGTTCTTCATTTTGAACTTGACTCCTGGTAACGTGCTAATTGATGTCTCTTATTTCTTGTTTTGACAGTGAATGGTTGATCATTAATGTCCTCTGTACCACTCAGGGGCTACTGTTAATATGCCCCTTCTTTCTCCACATCCCAAATTTGGCTCATGGTAACAAAAAGAGCAATTGGCAATATCAGTGCTGGACAAGAATGAATTGTTCAAGACTGACTTGTAACTCACTAAAACAATGTCAGTTTTGGGCTTGTGAATGTACGTTTGGGGACACTGAGAGTGTTCTCAAGAATCTAGACACTACCTAACTTGTTCAGCAGGTAGAGCAAGCCAAATGCTGTGGAATACATATCTAACAGGATAAGACTTTTACAAGTAATAGCATTTTACAGCATGATAGAACTTTGTTTTAATCTGGAGGTCTTTAATATGGCGTTTTTAAGTTAAGATTTCATGTATGTGCTGGATTAATAATTCTGTGATGTTGAATATGGAATTATATTTAGGAAAATGGTAAACCTCTACCTTCTGTTGTTTGTAGATAAAAATACAGGGGAACTTCTTCTGAAAAATGCCTCTCGAGAGTATTCTGGTACATACAACTGTGTGGCCTCAAACAGAGTTGGCACGGATGAATGTTCTGTTGAGCTGAATGTCACCCCTCGTAAGTGTTTGCTGTGTAATAGTCACACCATGTTCTGTGTGTTAAAACTGAACAGTCTTTCTCTGAACTCCTAAAAGGTTAAAAACCTCAACACTGTTATGTAACTTGTGGGTGCCACTTCAAGTCTTACTGTTTTAAATGCATTGATTGAGCACTTCCCCTCTGATAGAGTGATGTATTATTGACCTGCATCATGTGAGACATACTGCGCTTAATGTTAAAAGAAAGTTGGTCTTATAACTTTGCCATTTAACAAACAGTATTGTTGTTTGTCTATTCTAGCCGTAAATACAGCTGGTATAATTATTGGAGCTATTATAGGAACTCTGCTGGGTCTCGCTGTACTGTGTTCTCTCATCTTCTGTTGCTGTAAGAAGCACAGAGAGAAGAAATACGAGAAAGAAGTACATCACGATATCAGGTAACAACATGTCTCTGGTTTCTGAGCAGTATTATTGGAAGATTAACTTTTAAATGTGTACTTCTGCAAATAAGTTACTTAACAGTTGAGATTTCTGTCTTAATCTGGAAAGCTTATTATAATACACTAATGGCTTGTCAGAGAACTTTTTGTGGTTTGTCTAATTTCAGTAAACATTTTAAAGGCAATGAATATTGAGGGTTTGGGGGCTTTTTGTTACTTTAAAGGAAGATGTAAGGATTTTTTTGACTACTGCATCAGAACAGAAAAAAACCAAACTGAATATTTGTTTTAAAGTAATGGTCACTGAACTCTTAATCTGCAACTGTTTTTTTTTGGTTTTTGTTTATTTTAGAGAAGATGTTCCACCTCCAAAAAGTCGCAGTTCCACAGCTCGCAGCTACATCGGCAGCAATCGTTCTTCCCTGGGCTCAATGTCTCCCTCCAACATGGAAGGATATACCAAAACTCCATATAGCCAAGTCCCAAGTGAAGACTTTGAACGTGCTCCTCCTCAAAACCCAACCTTTGCACCTTCAAAGGTAGCTGCACCTAATTTAAGTAGAATGGGAGCTGTTCCTGTGATGATTCCAGCACAAAGCAAAGATGGGTCGATAGTATAAAATATTATTAATTTAAAAGCTGTTTTTTAAAGTGTTCATTGTAAGTATTAGAGAAAACTGTGTTCCATCCCTCATTTAAACACTGGCATGAAATTTTCTTTGAAGAAAATGTATAAGTTAGTTTGAAAAGCCACCAATTCTCATCTTTAAAATTAAAACTTATTAGTATATGACAGTTGAACTATTTGCCAAAGGCATTGAAGTTCATAAATAAATATCGGACACTGAAGGTATTTGGACCTCTGGTAGGTTGCTGAGGAGGCTCTGACACTGTCAGCTAATGTGCAGTTCTGAATGTGTAACAGTGAGACACAAGTGGGAAGTAACAAAAGCATTTCATGTGTAGACCATGAAGTTTCTCAGAGTTCTTGAGACTTCATTCTCAGTTGTGGAATAACAGAAATGTTTCAACTTGGCCACTGTCTGGTATAGTTGCAGGGGCTGAAATACCAAGGATGACTTTGAATTCTGTTCAAATTGGGTATTTATGTGGTTCTTTAACCTGGTAATGTTTGTTTGGAGTACTTGAGCTCTTATTTTGGGGCAGACAGTTATTTGATTGGCTCAGTTAATTTAATTAATCTGTTCTGAATTTAAAATGGAAGTGAGTGGAAGTGTGACAGGAGACCTTGCAAGTTCTTTGAAACACAAATTTTTCTACAGTAACTAGTTCTGGTCATGTCAGATAACTTAATACTTATGTTATCTGATGCAAGAGGTCCTATCAGGTTGTTGGCAGTGCTATCTAAGCTCTAAAACCTACAGATCAACTGTTACTGTCACAGTAAGAATGAATTAATGTATCTTTATACAGGTCTTTAAGTTAATTGTACTTTGCATTTTCCGACATCTGGTTAGATACTAAGGCAGTGCTCTTAGTTTTTTTTCCAAAGCAATTTCCTAGAAGCTCCATGGGGATTTAATGAAACCTGTTAAGTAACTGGTATTTGATGTCTGTCCTCTCGCTCTCACCACTGTGGAAACAACTTTTCCCATATGCACCTAAGCAGCAGTCAGCCCTTGTTCAAGATGCTAATGTCTGGCTGTATGAATTTGCAAGGTGTTCAAAGCTCCTTTTTCCTTGCCTCT
Source organism: Platysteira castanea (assembly GCA_013397175.1). NCBI lineage: Eukaryota > Metazoa > Chordata > Aves > Passeriformes > Platysteira > Platysteira castanea. The sequence continues at coordinate 376,699 of VYXC01005332.1, read as the reverse complement.
TCAACAGCCCTAAATATTCTGAACCAGCGTTCAGGCTGTGGAGAGCAAGAGTTTCATGTAGCTGAGAGGAAATAATTATCCAGAATTGTTGATACAAATCTCATGTTGCAAGATTAAAAACACATTCTTCCCAATTTTGCAAACTTAAAGCAATACAGGAGAAACACAACAATTCCTTGTCTTATTTTCACATGTATTTAAAGACTTCTGGTAGCTTCTGATGACTGTTGTTATATACCTGCAAAAGCTCCATTTAAAACTCAGTACAGTTTGAATCGGTGAATTTTTTCTTTCTTCCTGTTTTCTACCTTCTTTATCTTGTGCTGGGGAGCAAGTGGGGAAGAGTTCTTTCAGCTTATTCGAGCTAGAGATGCTCAACTGCAAGGTATTTTGGAAAACTGTAAAAGCATTATAGTAAGTGCACTGATGTTGATGAAGGAAATCTCTGAATAGCCTGTTGAAAGATGTAAGAATTATTTGTGTGTAGCAACAGTAAGAGAAAACAACGTTCCCCCAGACTTCTAGGTTTAGTATCTGCTTTTTTGTAGCTGCTTATAGATCTGTGATGAATTCTTTGGGTTACTAGTAGATGTTTGTCCTATTTGTAAAGAGGTGCACAATTTTTGACTGGCACTATTAATATAAAGAAATCCCCCTGCCCATGGCAGTGGTTGGTACACGGTTGTCTTTAAGCTCCTTACAACCCAAACAATTTCATGGTTTTAACATGCCCTTCATACTGAATTTAGAAACTTGAATGGCTATTAAGTAATATAGAGTTAGTTTTACACATTTGGGACTTTTTTAGATTGTAAACTGATACTGTTAGAGATCAGATTTTTTATCTTTCATGTGTGCCTTGTCAATAAACTTTGCCTGATTGTAACTTCAGTTTTTATGAAATTTCTGGTGCCTAAACATACTGTATGAACAGGTGCTTAGATGATGGTACAGTTCTTAAAACATGACACTGTGATCTGATTTCTTGATTCTTATGTACTATTTATACCTCTTCATGCCTATTTTTGGATGTGAACTTCAGTGTCTCTCTCTCTGTATTGTTCTGTATTTCAAAACGTCACTTACTCCTTCAATTGCTAATTATGATTTGAGTGTTTGTGTTCCTGAAAACTCTTCAGTTGTTGTACCAATGAGAGGGATGATTGACTTTTATTTATGTGGTAAAGAATAGGTTTAGTAAATGTGCCAAACATAGCTTCTGAAGAACTATAGATGAGGAGACATCTTTTTGCATCCAATTATTGTGATAGAAGAGACTTCCAAGATGTTAATCATACACTGATTGTTTACCTTGAAACTAAAGCCTTCCTTGATGAAAAGGGTATAGTTACTATAAATACAAGTTGAGTGCAAGACTAAACTGAATCACAGACTGAGAGAGAGCTATAAACCTAAGGAACCAGGCAGCAAACCTACTAAATTTGGTTCTAAACCATCTGTGGACCTATGTGTATTTTGGTGGTTTGGGTTTTTTTTTTTAATTAATTTTTTGTTTGTTTTTGTTTGGTTTTGGTTTGGTCTGAGACCCTGTAACTTACAGTCAGGTAAGCCCTAGGACACAAGCCCAGAGACCTGTCTCAGTAAAGCACACAGAGCAGAGTTTACACGTGCTCGATGCTCTGTCAGCTTGTGCAAAACAATAAATGGACAGAAGGGACAGCCTGATGTGCCCTCAGAGCCTGGCTGTTAGGCTTAGCAGCCTTGACAGTGTCTGTCTATTTATGTAATTGCATGGAAAATTGAAAGAAATGGAATCTGACACAGTCCTTATCTGAAATATAGAACCTCTGACTTGGGGTAAGCTCTGCCTCAAGTTGCTATCATCATGCCTTTTTGGGTGGATGCAACACTACTATGAAAACGTAATACTGCCACTATAAATTATAAATAGTTTCTTTTGTCACTAGATTGTTCACTTACACTGGATTATGATTCTCAAAAGCAGCTACTGTATTTAACAATAATTTCTAGCTGTGTGGGAGATGAACTGGTTAAACATGTGAGGTGTCTGATGTGACAGAGAGCTCTGCTGACAGAACACTTTTAGGAAGTAATGGCAGCTGATATACCAGTTAGGAGGTGGCTTTTTTATTTCTCATTTTAATAATAAAAAGGGGGAGGAAGGGGGAGGGAGGGCGGTACCATTGTGTAAATACTATAAGTGAGCTCAAGAAACCTCTAGTTAATGTCATGACTGTAAACTTGCCTGTTGAGGACTACTATATATAGAAAGAAACCCCTCAATTTTAGCATGGTGTGAATAAAGTGTTAGACTTGTAATACTGTAGAGGTTACGTAACACTTGTCCATACATTACAAGAGTTTTCATCAACTTTCTGCAGTGGATATTTAAAGATACTTGTGTGAAACTTCCTTCCCTAAAAACAAATACTTCTTCCAAAACTGTGTGGTGCACAGAAATGCCTTGTTGGAGGGGTAAAACATGACTTTTGAAGGATATGTACAACGCATACGTCTTTCTCTGCTCTTGATAGTCTCATTCATATTAGATGTATGCTTCCTGTTTAATAGTGCAAGTAAGACTTCTGAATTGCAAGTTTTTCTGTAATGCCGAATATTGTATATTACTGGTTTCCATGACAAGCTTTTAGTTTTGTTCTGAGCAGTGTATATATTCTGGGTCACTGTGGCTCTTTGTTCCAGTCTAAAGATATTATGCTATTTGTGTCACTTAAACCTTGTTTTATACACTCCATAGGTGCTTTTTGGGGCCCTTTGTTTAATAGTCCCCTAGCTTTGAGGCATAGCTCAGCTGAAATCGGAGCAATAACAGCTTCCTCGGATCCAAAAGGTTACGATGTTACATTACACTTCTCGTGCACAAAGCATGGACTTTGAACATTGATATGAATTTCAGTATGAGGTTTTATATTCACACTTTTGGGGGAATGGTATTTTAAAATACAGGTATTGTGAGTGAATTTGTAAAAAAACAAAATTCAAAATTTTAAAATGCTGTGGTTCCATGACAGACTTGTGTACTTTTTGAAATAAAACTGTTGGAGAAAACAGTAGTCTGTCTTTATTTTAAAGCAGCACTTGTGTATGGCTTCAGCTTTCTCTTTATGTAATTGGAAGTGAAATAATAAATATGGCTGTGTATACCATGCTGGCATGAATAATTTTATTTATTGCTTTTATTTCCCCCCTTCCAAGGCAAGTAAAACTTCAGATATTTTAAAATATGCACTTTTTTGTGGGGTTTTTAATTATAGATATCAGTAGTTATTCTGAAATGGAATAAGGCTGGAAAGGAATTTTAGATTGATTTTCATCCCTCTTTATTTTAGGTAGAACCAAAAATTCCTGAAATTGAAAGATCTTTGTCTCTAAAGTTCAAACAAGCAGGTTCACAGCACTCAAAGCATGTTGATAAAATGCTCAGGGTTTTTGGTTTTAATGTGTTAATGTGCATCTTTTTAAATTTCAGTGAAGTTGACTCGGGATACTATGCACCACTTAGCCTTGCAAACTAACTGACTGTTGTCCTTGTAATTTAACCTGAGATTAATGTGATTTCTCCAGTGTCATCTCAAGTATATATCCAAAGTCTGGCATGGGTTCCATTTGCATTAATGGCATGCATTAAGTTCATATCATTGGAGGCATAATTAGCTGACATTTGCTCATAATGTGTGCATGTTCATGTGTTATAATGCATGCCTGTCCTCATATATTAATGTATTCTGGGCCAGACCACGCAATACATGTGTGCACAAGCATGTGAAGTTAAATGGAGTACTGGTGGATAAACCGCTAGGATTTTTTTTTTAATTCCAAATTAAGACGCATGCTTAAATACACAAGGAAACCTAATAAAAATTGAAGTTCAGATTTGTCTCTATTTATAGAGTCCTAAGAAATCTTTCTTACACTCTTTATAACATTTCATGTCAAGACTTGGGAAAGGATGGAAGCATTGAACTTAGGGTGGCAGTTTTGTCACAGATGGCTCTTGCATGCCTCAGCTGCTCCTCAGGTCTTTTATTTGGAGGATAGGTGACCGTGAACCAGAAGCTGAGTACCTCCAGCTTGTCTGTGGAATTCCAGCAAAGCATCTAGAACTTTCCTGAGTGTCCTGACAGAACAGAGGGCACTCAGCACCTGGTAGTTCTACAGAATCTCTGTGGTCCTTTGTGTGTGTATTAGACAATGCCTTGGATAAAGTTTCATAAAACATCTGTCTGGCTGTTTGTTTCTCTGAACATCTTGGCTGTGTCTTTTGAGCTCACTGTCTCAAATTTGTTTCCCTGATGGAGCAGCTTGAGTTCTTTCAAAGCTCTATGTTAATACTGATAGGCAATTAATTGCTAGGCTCTTTTAAAAAGCAGGTAATGACAGCAACTTAGCCTTGTTTCCCATCTGTAAAATTCTTAAAGTGGAATAGTTTGTTAAGAAAATAGCTGATTAAGCAGCAGAAGCAAGAGTAGGATGAAACAAAGCTATGAATGCAGCCTACCTTTCCAAAATGGCAGCTTATTCTAAAACTACCTTTTGCTTGCATATGACTGTAGTTGATTGCTCAAAACATGAAAACTTACATGTAAATATAAAAATAATGTGTGTACTTGAGTTATGATGATTCTGTTGTTTTTCTTAATTTGCTTTAGGCTTTTTGCAGAATGGTGCAGGCACAGCTACCAGGAGAAGAGTATGAACCTTTAATTTTATAAAATAACCACTCTGGCAGGAAACTGGCCTGGAGGATTATGTTGTCCCTGCTTCTGACTTCCATCCAAAGTCAAGTTTCTGGAAATAGGGAGCCTTTAAGTATCCTTTGATTTTCGTATAGTTGGAAATGAAACTTAGTGTCACCCTTGTAAGTTGGTATTTTGAAGACTTCAGCTTTCAGCTGTTGAAGCACTGGTCAGGTTGCTTTGGATATGCAAAGTCAGTAGCATTTAGTGGCAGCAGCTGCTATTTGGGTCCTCATTTTTAGTGACATTCTTTTGGTCAATGCTGTCTAGAGAAATAGATGAAGGACAATTGCACCATATTATTTGGGAAACAAAGCAGTGCCATTCATACAGGAGCCCTGCATGATGCCAGGGTTGATGGATGGAGGAAGGGAAGGAGGGGAGCAGCTTTGTAAGGAAGTTGAGATTGTTGTTACACAACTTGATTATGTAAGAGTTTTAAAAAGTGGCAATATTAGAAGAGACATTAACATCTGAAAGCACATCATTTTATCTTGAGTAATCTAATTTTTTCTTGAGGGAAAAAACCTCTGGAGGCAGTGTGTCCGCTGGGAAGCGCAGGGAGCTGCGTGATGCCTTGACAGTTGTCCCACTTCCAGGGCTGGATGCTGTGGCTCTGGGAGCTGCAGGCAGGGCAGAAGCTGAGTGCTGTACCTAAAGGGTATTGTACTCTCTTTCCCAGAGAACTTTTCCTAATTGCAAAACGGGGAGAGGAAAGCAGCAAGTCTGATCAGTTTCTGGGGAGTTTTGTACCAGAGATGTGGATTCTGGAAGCATGCATGAACTTTCCAACTTCTTGAAGCCTTTCCCTGCTCTAGTTTCCAGCAACTTCTGGCTTAGGGGTTTCTAGAGCCTGCAAAACTTTATTGTATTTAGAGTTGCTTATGTAGCCAGCATACCTTCACAGCTTAAATCCAAGCAGAGCCTTGTACTCTGCCTACCATCCATAACTGCTGCATGTGATGGCTTTGGTTGTATTATTACTAAAAGTACTAAAAGTATAAAGAAGCAGAAGAAAGTGTAGGTTCTCCTAAACACCCCAGACAGGGCAAATGGTGACAACTCAGCTTTTCGGTGCTCTGGGCACAAACATCTCCAGAGGTGCAGTGATCGCTTGGGTTAGAATTTGCTATGAAGGAGTACTGAGTCAGATGGTAAAGAGCTATAAAAGTAATTTAGTACCATTAGTAAATAGCTTGCAATTATGGCAAGTTCTGTGTGAGTAGGAAAGCAGCTTGAACTTTTGTTTCTTGTGGCCAGTTACTGCTGTACAAGTGAAGTTACACCTATTTACAGCTTGTGACTTGTCCTGTTCAGCGATTCGTAATTGAAACTATTATCCCATCCAGGGATCTGAATCTCCCTATTTCATGTCACTTGGTAATATTTTACCTATGAAACAGCAGTTGGGATTAGTCAGATTTCAAGGAAGTTAAAGTGTGCAGCAGAGCGCTTGTTCCCCATGTTTAAGGGCTCTGATTGTAGCCCCAGCCACTCACAGATGATTCCTCAGGCAGCTGAGTGGGTGGTGTTTCAAAGAAACTACTTGCTGCAGTCAAAACACTTGTGCTATGCCTTACTTAGCTGTAGGAGATCAAGATAAAATTAATTTAGGATTTCTGTTTCCTGGTACAATAGCTGATGTGGGAGGGAAGCCAATACCTTAGACCAGGAATAAAGGCAACTGGTGGGAATACATAAAACTACTGAATTGTTTTGACTGCTAAAGAAGATGCCAATTCTGGGGCACAGCTGGTGGTTTGTGAAACACGTCAAAAAGCTTATGTTGTGGCTGCTAGCACTGCACTTCTTTTCCAGATAAATAAAATGTCCTTCCATGTCACTTCCAATCCTGTAACTGTCAAGACCAGAAACAGTTAGTCTCAGCCCTAAAATACAAAATAAAGCTTGCAATTAGTTTATTTTCACATATTCTTCCGTCTTTCCTGTTGATACATGAGAAAAATTCAGACTTACTGAAAGGACACAGCTTGAAGTGAACTGTTTGGTCTTGCCCTGGTTTCATCCTTGTACTCTGTAATTCAAGATGAAGTTGCTTAGGCATTGCAATATCTTTTGCAGTGAGCAGTGGTTTGGGTAACCTCTTTAGGTAACCTATTTAATTTAATGACCTTGTATCCCTATTTAAGATGGGAAAACTCATTTAAAACACAGAACTTGAAAAAACAAAAAAATGCTGTGGATTCCCATACTGTCTCCAGCCCACTTGGAAAAAAAAGTTATGGCTAAATATGAGTGCTTTGTATGGAAACCAAGTAATAAGTGCTGTGTTTGGCAGTTATGAGTGTCCCCCACAGCTGATGCTCTGGCAGCCTCTGTCCCCATCTCTCTGTACCTAAATGTGAGCAACCGTAGAGTGCTCTGCAGGGACTTGCTAAGAGTGTTTTCCAGCAGAAAGCTGAGGAACCTTCCAAGGTGCCAGGTAGTTATTTTCTTATTGTTTCCTCAGGAAAATAATTGAGGTGATAAATATGCATCAGTTAAACCTTTTTTAAAAAATAAATTCCAATAAAAAGCTCTGGAAATGTACAGTTGAGTCATGAATGTAGTTTTTGATAGGTTTTAACAGTGGTGATGAGAAACACTATATTTATATCATCCGTGCACACACTGTGGCTAGGATTGAAGTCATATTTCTACATCCCTTTTAGTTACCAAAAAAATAGATGTAACTATTGCCCAGTTGCCTGCTATGGACCAGAGCTTAGAGCTACTCATTAAAATGTGAATATTCTTCAGACTGAAGTTAGGGTCACCAACGATGGTTCTTCATGTGCAGCTCATTTAGGGAAAAAAAATCACAAGCTCGATCGTCAATATGTCTGTTGGTTTTCATTTAGTAGCAAGACAATGAAAATTGTGATTCTTGTGCAGATAACCTACAGCTCTGATCTTGCTAGACTTGCATACTTGAAAGGCATCGAAGGTCTAAACGCCAAATCCATGTTTTTAAAATCAAGGTTATGCTGCTATGTGAAGTATTTTACATGTATTATTTTAAGTATGATCTGTGCACATCTGAACTGGGTGGGCAGGCAGGAATCTCAACTAACCCACTAAAATCCTTTATTCCTAGAAGAAAGCGCTGGAAGAAGGGTTAGAGCTTTTATGCTCAACAGTCCCTTTTGCTGCCTATTAGAAGTTATACATGTGAATTTAATTCTGACAACATCTCATGTCTGTGCCAACCATATGAGCTGGTTCATTTGGTACTGGCTTTATGGTTTGTAAATGGGGGGAGTAGTGCTGAAAGTGCAACGAGGCTGAGGACATCCTTAATGCCTGACGTGGCTGGCAGAAGCTCACTTAGCAGCAATAAAAACAATAACAAGAGAATCCCAAGGCAGAGGACTCTGATTAAAGACGTGGAGAATTAGGGTTGATACCCTGGCTCTGTCATGACTTAGCTACATGATGGTTTTTAGAAAATTTTTTGTTTTCTATTGACGTTGACATTTCCTCCTCATTCATCATCTCTCATAGCTGTTAGAATGGAGTGTTCCGTTGACTCTTTGTGACTTTTGGAACTAGAGTTTCCCATTGCACTGCCATTTGTTTTTAAAGCTATCCTTGGCAAATCTTTTCAGTCTTCACCAGATGCCCATCTAGTACTTTTTTCCATTTCTTTCATAATCTTAGGAAATTTTTAAATACATGAATTTCATGTAATATTTAAAGATAGTTATCTTGATGAGAGCATCTGTGGTTGTCTCTGTCCCCTTCTGCTTGCTGGTTTTTCATTCTGCCCTGACAGCAGTCACTCTTCCAGTACTTCTGGTGGTCCTTGAGTATTTGAGGTTGTAGGAAAAATAATAGTAGAGCAGATCCCATTAGGGAGCTTCTTGAGGGTGAAAGATCCCCAAAAGCCCATTGCCACTGCAAGGGGAGTGTCCTCATCACTCCACTGGGTCACTTGATACTCCCTCACCACCCTTTCCCTGCTGCTCACTGCAGGTGTCTTGAAAGGTATTCTCAGAGCGAGATGGTGGAAATACAGACTCCAGATGTGTTGAGTATTTTCCTTCACCATTACTGACATTGGAGGTGTCTAACCCTGCGTGTGACAGGCTGAGATACAACCAGAGAGGTGGAAAGCTCCCTCTTGGCATCACTGGCCCTATCAGTAACAAATTATGTGTGTTTGGTGTTTTATGCACTTTGCCTCTGCCTACAGCTGCCTGCTTACCTTGGTGCCTGACCTTCCTCTTTCTATCACATGCTGCCTTTTTATTCCTGACTGGGGTATGGATTTCACTCCTGGAGCAGGAGAGAGTTTTAGGCAGGTTTTTCCTTTTTTCTGAGCGTGGCGTGTTGCTTTTGACCATGCTTTTGTCGAGGGTCATTCTTTTTGCTGTCACTTTCTATCATATTCTTTGTTCCTAACCAGTTTTACTTGTCTCTGCTTTAGGCATTAGGCACTACATTTCATACAGTGCATTTCAGACTGGCCCCAGGTTTTCCAGCTTAAACTTAATGGGGTTATGATTGCAAGTACCTAGGCAGACAGTAGTTTCTTATTAACTGATAGTTTTGCTTGCACAGTCCAAAGGACTTACCACATCTTGTTTATAAGTTACAACACTGGGGGGTGGATGTTTTAATTTCTTTTTTATTATTTATTTATTCTTTATCACAGCTGCATGAACAGCCTCTAGCTGCATGCTAAGGTTCACTTGCCAGACTGCATTTTTCTTTAATTTAATAATTGTTTTTTATTGCTAGAGATTTGCTTGGATGAGAAGGAAAGGAAAAGAAAATCAAGACTGAAAGTATCAGGGCAGTGCAGGCAAGGGAGAACAGACTGTGTTGTATTTGTTCTGTTTTACCTTTCTGGCTCATTTAAGCATCAGATTTTGAAAAACATTTGCTTTTCCAAACAGCTGGGGTATCAAGAACTATCCCCACATCCCAGCTCGTCTCTGTGTGCCACATAGCAGAATTTTCTCCATAAGCAGCGTGTGCTAATTGTGTCTTGACTCGTTCATGAAATGGAGCAAAGAGGGTGTGCTTGATGGAGAGATGTCATTACATGAACCCCTGCTTGATTCCAGTAGAATGGGATAGGATGAGCTGTGTGAGGAGCAGCCAAAACTTTGGAAGGCCTATGTTTGCTGATTATTAACTCAAGAACTGTTAGTGCAGGAGGTGGGAATTAGGAGCGCTGTGCAATGCATGGTGAAAAGACAGGAATACAGAAAGGACACTTCTGGCCTCAGCATTCAGTTCCAATTAATGCGCCTCTTAATATTCCCTACAAGAGTAATTATGTGAGCAATAGCCAGAGCGAAGTTGTACAACAGGTTCTCATGCCAGGTGTAACAGCTTGAAATAGAAAGAAGCCAAAGGTCGTGATTTCATGCCAAGCAGAACTTGGTGCTGATTTGAGTTACGCTTCCAAGCAAAGTTTTGGGAAGGCGCTCAGTTCCTTTTACTGTCACGTGCAACTGGAGGATTCCATTTGATGTGTAATTCTAATTGCAGTGTGACAGTGTGCAAGGAAGAAAGTGAGATGTTGCAGAAATAGCCTGAGTCAGTTGTTTTAATTACTCGTCTCATGGAGAAATTATTGTGGCATTGAGGCACATCTTAAAAATCTGTGAGGATGGGTGTAGTTATACAAAGGCTTGTAATAAGCTGAAATTAGGTAAGAAAACAAGATGTTTCCAGTAAACACAATACGTCCATATATATTTATGGATTATTAACTAGGAAGAGTTGTTTTCTCGTGTATGATCATGTTTGCAGAATTAATATTGGTAACTCTCAGCAGCATTTGGGTACAGGCAGCACGTAGAAAGCGCGTTTTGTAACATGGAGTTGTGGCAAAAATACTGAGTTATCATTTTTCTAACAATACCAGTCTTAGCATATGAAGTCAAAGAATACAGAGCTGATAGAGAACTGTAACTGGAACAAAGAATTATTTTTTATTATCTTTGTACAAAATATTATCCCCAGAAAGGTCAGTAACAATAGTCAAGGAACTAGAACTGACTTCTAAGGAAATGGTGAAATGAGCAAGTGTGCAGGTCGGGATGAGGCAGTTTGTGAAAACTGAGTGTTCACAGCAGTAAACAGCAAAACTGTATGGTTCTTTGTCAATCCAAATTACTGGTATGAAACTTAGGAAAGAGAGGATTTTGACAGGTACTTTAAAAGTGCAGTGCAGTAGGTATGCCCTGGGAAACCCGTGAGATACTGGAAATTTCCTGTCAAGTTAAACTAATAGTCCACTGATAAATGAAGTTTCAGTTTTCTGCACCACTGCATCTTTTTGCTGTCAGACACTGGTATAAACTCTAATCTGAATGACCACAAGTTGGGTGATGATCTGAATAGTGCATTTAATTACTGTATATTACAGTATCTAACCTCTTGCTGATATAGATTAATTATATTCTTTCTTTTTGTAGTATGACATCGCACACAAGATTGGTGACATAACAGTGGTATAAACATGAAGAAACAGGCATCAGTTTTTGCATGACTTTCCAGTATGGTGAAACTGAAGTACATTATGAAATGAAGTGCTGGGGTTTTTTTACTTGATCTCACTTTAGATTCAAGATTTTTAAGTAGGCTGTATTCAGTTTTGTAAGTACCAAATTTTTTCTTTTTCATATTTTTAACGCAAAGTTTACAAAGTCACTTTTGACATTTTTCTTACCACTTTTGTGTTTTGAAAAGCGTGCACCACCACTCCACTCTGCTTCCCCCACCCCTTTCCTGGAGATGTAAAAAATTGTGAAGTTAACAAAATCAACTCAGGTAGCAGAAATATAGCCTTAAGCAGTGGGGTGTTAAAGAGATTGTAATCTGAAATAGAGTAGTTTTGGGTTTTCCTAGCTTTCTGGTCTGCTGATTTCATAGGAAGTGTGTCATCTATTGAATGCTGTAGTGATACCCACGAGGGCTTACAAATGTGTGCAAAATGCATTGTGTTTTGAGATTGTATATATTTTATAACACTTAATAAAAGATACTTGGATGTTACAGTTAACACATGCTTCAGCATAATCTGTTGATGCAGGTGGTGGGGTAATCCATGTCTGTGCACTTCTTATTCCTCCTGCTCCACAATTTACCATGCAGGAGTCCAGAGGAAAGACGAGTGTGGTCTTTAAACCAGGCTGGTTACAGGGTCCCTGTTGCATCCTTCAGTGTGTAGACTTTGGATATTGATTTCATAATGAAAATATTAATTTACTTAACCATGTAAGAATGAGACCACTGTAATCTGATCTAATGGACTGGAATTTACTAAATTAATTTTTGGAACCGGGTACCCCGGTGGTACTTGGGGCATTTTTGGAAACTCATTACCTGTCACAGTCCACATAAATCAGAGCATGCTGAAGGACACACAGAATTTAGGCAGTAGCAGTGAGTATATGCAGACTCAAACCTACCTTTAACTCCATCTGTCTGTGCTCTCGAGAAGTATTGGTGCTGGCTTCTAACTATTGTAAATACATAGATATTAATTTAAACCTTAATCCAGGGGCATGTGTTACCCTGTGGTCTGAAGGCAACCACATAATCAGTTGTGAAACTGGTGATTATAATGCTGAAAAGTTATTAAATTATTTTTGCTTCTGTTTTCGAGGGGAGCGCAGCTAATTCTAGAATAAACTCAGATGCTATCAAGAAAAAGTTCCATATAAGTAGTTTTGTCACTGCACATGAATAGTCAAGTAAAACCATCTGAGGAAATAGGAATAACTTCCTGAGAAAAAATGGAAGCATGGAGGGTTTCTAAATATCACAGGTTCAAATAGCCAATTGAAAAAAAAATTGTTCTAAATCTAAGTTCAATGTTGTAATGTCAGAAAATATACTTTGCCTTTAAGAAGCACTTGTTTTTATGCCAAAATACTTCATTCCTCATTCTCTCCTTTGACTCCATGCTGCCTAAACTTGTCTCTGAGTGAATCTGGCAAGTAATTAATCAGGGTAAAATTCCACTGGGATCAGTATGAAAGTTGCCTTGTCAAGAAGCAGCAACTGCCTGTTCTGTTTAGTGTATGTTCTGTAATGTAATGATTTTTACAGAAATTTACCTTTTTTACTATATATGTGCTCCATATAAGATGAGTGTCTTTTCCAGCCCTCAGTGATGACCATCATCTAAGTGCTTAATTGCTGGTGTTTAAGAAGATAGGAGAAAGGTGGGAGTAACTGTGCAAGTTTATAGTTTTGTTTAAAAAGTGGATTTTGTAGAACTCTTTTTCTGCAAAAAAATTTGCAAAGCTTGCTGCACCAAAGTGTGTTCTTAAAGGAATAAGCGACGTACACTTTTTTTGTACTTAAATTCCTATCTAAATTAATAGGTATATATTGTAAGTTAAAAAAAAATGTTCAATTGCTGTTATTGAAGATAAACGTGCCAATTTTGCAAAGAAATTTGCATTATTTTTTTTTCCCAAGAAATTAGTAACTGTAACACTTCCTTGTCATCTCTCTAAGGAGTTGCTTGGCTAATCCCCATGTTCTTACCAGATGTCCAGATACTGAGTTTTTTGGAAGGTGCTGTGTGTTGCGTAGTTAGTCCAGAAGTCAACCCTGCCTGAGGTCACCAAGTAAGGACTGTTAACTTTATGTTGCTGTGGTGTAAGCAGGACACAAGTTTGAAAGCCTGTCTGATGCCACACAGAAAGTCTGAAGATGCATTCTCACTCTCAGTCTGTTCTCTGCCACCTTCCTAAGGCTTGAAGGATACAGTGATGAAGCCTGAGGGTCGTAGATTATGTGATCAGGTGTTTAGGACTGGTTGGAGATATCGGGGGAAATTGTAACTTGGTATGGGTTATTTTTTCAACCGTTTATCCTTCGTAATACATGGAACAGCTTGGTCACACATGGTTAGCAGGTGGAAAACTCCCTGGCTCTTGTGCCAACACTACTAAATGAGGAAAAGTGGTACATTTAACATACTTCACTTCTTGCTGGGGCTTGCTTGTTACAGAAGGGTTGTTTGTGCGTGTTTGTTTGGTAGCTGTGCTCCTGTCCACACCCAAAAGAATCTCATCTGGTGTTTTGCGGGTAAGTCAGCTGGCCTGGACCTGGAGAGTCACAAAGCCTGAATGTCACCTATAGCAGCTGCATCTTTGCTGCAAAGCAGATTAACTTGCAGTGCTTTCCCTCTGTCCCTGCATATGACATTGTTCTACCAAATGGAAGCAGTGAGATCGAGCTGCTCCTCTCCATGTGGTTCAGACCACTTCAGTTCTGTTCCTCCAAAAGCCATTATAATTATGGGTGTCTGAGGAGCAGCGCCGTGCTCAGCCATTCTCACCCTTCCCAGGATCGTCTCTGTGGTGGCCAAGCCTTGCAGTTGTGTGGAACTTTGGGAAAACTGTGTTGTTACCAAGGTTGGTTCTGCGGGCTCAGACTGCCTTGGTGGGGTCTCACGTGCTCCGTAAGGTATAGGGCGAGCCAGGCCCTTGACCAGGTGAACTGTCCCGTGGGGATTTGGATTCGGGCAGTGCCCTGCGGACAGTATGGCTGCAGCAGGCTCAGAAGCTGTGCCAGTGCAAGGCAGTTTCACATTGCCACAGCTGCATCCATGTCTGAAGTGATATCGCTGTAAGTATTTGCATAAAATTAAGAAACCTCAAACCGTGACTCCGGCGTGTGCATTTTGAATGGCAGCATTTGGCACGCTGCAGAAAGATTTGGCCCAGCCTGCCTCGACTCTTCTTGCCTGGCCTTGGGCTCCCTCCTGTCTTGTCAGCATAAGCACGGGTGCAGCTGCCGTGAGCCACATCAGAGACACGATATGGTTTAAAATCGCTTACATATGGTGAAGTGTAGTTTGAACTCGGGTACATTCATCATTCAGTTCAGCAGGCAGCTGCACTGGTATTTGTGCTGACAACAGGGGAAGGAGGCAGTGTGAAAGTGGAAAGAAGGATCAAAGTACAAGAAAAAGGCAGACAACAAACAACTTTCAGCAGCAGGGCTAAAAAGGCCCAAGGCACTCAACTGCCCTGCTCTGCACAGGGACTTGGCCCACACAAACTCCAGAGGAGTTTTCCAGCTTCAGTGCTCTGTGGTCCTGTAAAAAAAAATGCATGTAGCCAAATTCTCTCTGCATTCAAAAAAATGGTGGTCCTCAGCTGCAGTGCTCAAAGGCTGCAGTACAGACTCCTCAGCTTTTGGCACTGGCGTTTCCACGCACCTCTATCCTCCTACCTTTATTCTGAGTAGGATGCACAGCATTTATTGTATTGCATGTCCATCCCATTGCCTGCCACACCTACGAACCTTCCTGAGTGTTCATAGGTACCCACAGCGTGTTCCCAGGGCACCCTGCTCCAGTCAGTGTCAGGACAGAGCAGGCTGGCAGCAGTTGCCACTTTCCTTTTAAGACTTAACGGAGATGGTAGTTGATAATGCTGATGTTGTCATCAACTATGAGCTTGCGAAAAATGCAGTTATTTCCTGTGACTCTGAGGTAATTCCAAGTCTCTCCTTAAGGCATCTTGTGGAACATCCACGTGGGCAAACCACCTTTGGTTTCAGCAGCCGTGCAGGTGGGTGACTGGCCCTGCAGTT
Source organism: Platysteira castanea (assembly GCA_013397175.1). Taxonomy (NCBI): domain Eukaryota; kingdom Metazoa; phylum Chordata; class Aves; order Passeriformes; genus Platysteira; species Platysteira castanea. Next base: position 361,382 of record VYXC01005332.1, on the reverse strand, counting down.
CCCTCTGCAGGCTCCAGGTCTCCTGTGTTACTGACAAAAAGGGAAAACAAAGGGAAATAACCTGCTTCAATCTCAGCTCCAGTAGCATGTGGAAGATAAAGAGGGAAATCATTACTTAAAAGGAAGTCCCGGCATCTTTCACTATGATTCAATGCCCCATTCAAAGATTGCTTGCTGACATCTGCACACTGGAGACCCAGCTCACTGGATTTTAACAACCCTGTTAACATAACGTAGCTGCAACTTTAGTGACGTTCATTCCAGTTCATTTCTATTCCTCACAGGACTTCCATTGTTTACAGGAAGATGGGATACATTAAGATTCTCAAGTAATTTATTTTGAATGGCTTGCTTTTACAATACAGTGCAGGCTCTATTAATGCTCAGGAAGCAGCTAGACATGAGCTGACACTGAATATGCAAAAATATTTACAATGCACTCTATGTACCATGTTCTTAATGAATAATTTGCCTGTTACAAAGTAAATGACATTAATTCCAATTATCACAACGTAAGCCATGAAAGTTTGGGCTGGCAAAAATATAAAAATGGGATTACTGCCGTTTTCATTAACACTGGGTCATTTCTGCATTTTACCATTTCTGAGTATCTAACTTGACAATGTCTTCTCTCTGTCCTCATGACTGAATCACTATCAATGCAATAAGAATTTGCTGTCCTTACAGAAAAATTGTGTTCCTTTCACATATGTTCTTCTGGCCTTTTTCCTCTTATCAGAAATCAAGCTTTTCCATAAACTCCAATGGTCCTGCTTCTGAGGTTAACAGAAAAGAAGGTGGTAATTCTAATGAACCTCGTGTCATGCACTAACATGGAGATAAGGTACCTGCATGGAAACCTTGCGGGACTCCTCAAAGGAGTGAGTTGCTGAAACTGGGAAAGGGAGCACTGACACACCAACTCCTGTCCTATGACAGACAAAAAAGTTCCACATGTTAAAATCCATAATTCCACAATTTTTAAACATGTTTTTATAATTTAAATCAGGAACTAGGTATTTCTATGACAGGTGTGTTTAGAAGTAGTTAGGCTAGTTTCAAACCTTAGAGCAAAATTTTGGAAGATTAACTGTCTTTAACAGTAGGCACTGCCTGTCATAATCCCTCCACATGCAAAGCGTTGGTCCGTAGCAGTTGTGCCCTGGATTAGCTTCGAGCACGCAGTCCCAAACCACAGACACCATGCCCTGTAGTGCTGGCTGCCATCCTGGGTGGTTCTAGCCCAGAGATGAACCAGAGCTGTGAGGGCACTTCTGTTCTCTGCCTCTCCCCCAGATCAAAATCTTGGCCTTTTGTAAGGTTTGAATTGCCACACGGTTCTGAGCTCTTGGTCTCTCGCCCTGGACCATGTGCTGCAGGAGGCTGAGGAGGCTGGGTGGTTACTTTCCTAGGATGTAGCAGATGTTCTACATTTTGCTCAAGTTTTTTGGGGTTGAATTTTGTTTTTTTCTCAAAGAAAGAGGAATCCTTTATCATCTCTCAATGCTGTATTTCAATGACCAGTGTTAGAGTGTCTGATGGCTGTTTATCGTTCTAGGGCCTCTGCTTTGGCTTCAGTGCAGTAAGCTAATGGGGATGGATTAAATGAGCTGGGGTAGGCTTTTGCTGGGGTTAATTTGATGTGCGTGTGTGTGTACAGTTTCTACTGTGCCAGCAGAATGATCTGTCAGCAGAAAGGTGGGTAGGTAATGCCTTCAGCTGCCCCATCTGGATACAGGAGAGGAGGAGATGCTGTCAGGAAGCACCTGGGTAGAACAGAGTTGTGGCAAGCAACGGGTCTGTCTTGATGTCACAAGACACATTCTAATGACTGTTGTGCAGACCTCTGCAGGAGTGGCCCTTGGCCTAGTTTGTGTGGTAATAAGAAATGGAAATGCTAACAAAAAAAATCTGTATTTGTAGTATGAAGAGTTACGCATAAATTTTTACACTGCTGATAAGAAGAGAAAATCATAATAGTTTGATCTTTCTTTAAAAAATTTGAGACATGTAAGAAAGAAACTGCCTTGAGTCCTGTGTGCGGTTTTGGGCACCACAAATAAAAAAAGACATTAAGGTACTGCACAGTGTCCAAAAGAGGGACACAAGGATGGGGAAGGGCCTTGAGGGGAAGCTGTATGAGGAGCAGCTGAGGGCACTTGGTCTGTTCAGCCTGGAGAAGAGGAGACTGAGGGGAGAGCTCATTGCAGTTACAACTTCCTCATGAGGGGAAGAGCAGGGGCAGGCACCGATCTCTGCTCTGTGACCAGTGACAGGACCGAAGGGAACAGCTGGAGCTGTGAGGGGAGGCTTGGGCTGTATATCAGGAAAAGGTTCTTCACCCAAAGGGTGGTTGGGCACTGAACAGGCTCCCCAGGGCAGTGGTCACAGCACCAAACCTGGCAAGTCTGCTGTAAAAAAGAACCAAGGTGGACAAGCTGCAGTCCAGGGACTGGACCTTTGCCCTCTCAGCAGTTTGTGTATAACCTTGGGATCTGGCAATCTCATCTGCCTTCTGACTTGCTGATCATGAGCTTTTTGAGGGTGCTGGAAGTGGCTGGAGGAGATCAGGTGGGTGCACTGGGCTCCTCTGCCACCCACAGCTGGGGAGCAGTGGTGGTATGGGCCAGGAAGGGATCCTGTAGGGTTTGAATGCCTTGTGGTGTTGGAGTTTTCCACAAAAATAAGGGTTTTCACCTTTCCCAGACTCCTTGACTACTGCTGTAGTGGATGGAAAACTCATGTTTTGCTTTTTTTACCTTTAGTGGCAGGATAGTGGCTGACACAGCATGGAGCTCTGGGGGACCAAAGGGAAAATGGGATTCAGGACCACTTTCCCTGACTCCTAGGGATCAGAATCCACCCAGGATCAACTCCACTGATCCTTTTAGCTGGAAAGTAAGCCTGACTGTTACTTGACCTAAAACAATGCTATTACTATTCATAAAATGCATTGTACACAAGTAAATTGTTGTCCTATTGTATTACGCTAAAAAGCCGTATTTTGGCATGTCAGTGAGTTGCCTGGAGCAAGAAAATGTATGGAAGAAGATGAAGGATGTATCGTGCACTGAGAGTTGTGTCGGGTTCTCTTCCGTCATGTCCCCTGAATGTTCTGGCTCGGCACTGTGCTTCCATGCGGAAAAATAAGGATTAGGTTTGTCCTGCTGTGAGATGATTCATGTGTGGGGAATGTGCGTGTTCAGAAACAGCGAGATTTCAAGAGTGCATCACTGAAGAGAGGCTTGCAATAAGAATCAGCGATAAATAGCTGAGCAGGGAAAAATATATTTTATAAAAGGAATTTACAGTTGAAATCTTAAGCAGTTAGGATTGCTTGTCTGACCATTTCTGCTAAAGTTGCTGTTCATCATTCTATTTTTAAAACGTCTTTAGATACACTGTTTTTTCTTGGATTTTAGATGTTTTATCCATATTTATGCATATTTGTTACATATTTTATGTGTATATATTTTTAAATTATGCATTCTCTGAGGTGTTTTTTTTCCAATTTTACTGCATTCTTTTGCTTTAATACCATGTTAATATTTATGTAATACTAGAATAGGGCTGGATACTTAATGTAACAGCAACTAGATGTCAAACTGCTATTTGCTTTATCTAAAGCATGAAGGATGTGAGCTAATATTTAGCAAAAAAAGTGTTTCCCAACTTGGATATTATTCATGCTTTCCCAGAGATGTTAACATAACCCTGTAATTGGCATGAATTCCATCCAGCAATGAGCACTGTAGGAAATGCACTTTATGTTTGTTACTCGTTTTTAAGGCACAGTGGAAATTCATAGGATATAACAAGCCGTGCATTTGAGTGTGGCTGATTTTCTCTCTGTGCAATTAATTTATTCTGATGGGAAAGATAATATCAAGCTTAACATATTTCTCACTAGAGAGCTTTCCCTGAAAGACTTTCCTTGGGGTATAAGTGCCTAATTTTCAAACAGCATGTTATGTTAAACAGACACTTTCAGAAAATCTACCTTTGAACTCTCCCCTCCAGAAAAAAAAAAAACCCGAAACAAACAAAAGCCAGTTCTTTTGCTTAGATTCCATTTCTTCTCTTCATTGTGAACAACTGAGTCATGACAGCATGGTTCTGGTGTACAAGCCCTGAAAAATAAGATTTATAAAGCAAAAACACAACTCAGGCTGGGGTTGTCTTTAGCTTGTCAGTTTGACTTCTGTCTGAGCAGAGGAAAGGTTCATGCCACCGGAGAACTGCTTGGGAACCCTGTGTAAAACCTCTTTATGCCCCTCATTTCAGTCCCCCCCGCCAGGTAACCTCACTGCACTGCAGACCCAGAGTGGTGGCCAGGGGTGCTGGGCTGGTAAGAGCTGGAGTGTTGTGCTACTGGAAGAGTATGGCAAAAATAGCCTCATCATCCTCATCACAGCCGACTGCTGCATGAGAGGGAGCCTCCCAAGCCTCCTGGACCCTGCTGCCGCTTTCCTGCTGGCCACTTTCCCCTCTTTACCTTTCTGCCTTTCTCTTTTTTTTTTTGCAATTTTCCCTGTCAAGTAACTTAATTGCTAGAGCCAACATATTCCATAACTTAGGCATGCTGCTGAAGCTCCGTGCCTTTAAACTTGTGCAGCAAGAACCCTTTTTTTTCTTCTTTGTTTCTGTTGGGGCACAATTTGGGTAGGCAGTGAATCTGTGGGAGATGGAGCTAGAAAAGCACATAATTTTTTGCTGAGTTCCATGCTGTTGGTTTGTTGGGGTTTTTTTTTTTTT